>JAVJAQ010002746.1:0-323846 GCA_032362365.1 Zygogramma bicolorata
ACATATATATATATGTATATATATATATATATATATATATATATATATATATATATATATATGTGTGTGTGTGTGTATATATATATATGTGTGTATATATATATATATATATATATGTATATATACACATATATATATATATATATATATGCGAGTTTCTTATTTCTAAAGTATAATCTCATTTCCTCCAGTTGATGTTGCTATACTTCGCAGATGAATCACATCAGTTGGATTGCAGAGTATAAAAGAATTCGAGAAGTACTTGGTATAAAATGGCCAGGTTATATGATTCACGAGAGTGGCGTCTGGTCGAATGAACATCAGCGTTGGTTTTTTCTACCAAGAAGATGCAGTAAAGAAACTTATAACGAATCTTTAGATGAACATAGAGGATGCTCTGTTCTGATCTCGGCTGATTCTCAAATGTATGACGTCCGTCTAGTAAAGGTAATATTTATTTCGGAACTATTTCAAAATGTTTTTGTGAACTTAGGAAAACAAAATCTCCATATTTCTCCGATTTTTGGCAACTGGTGAACCTCACAAAACCTCTTCAATCTATTATGAAATTCAAGTAATTGTTTTTTATATCACAATGGGTGAGTAAAATTTGAGTCGGTGTATGGGGATCTGGAAAACTGTAACTCTTAGAAGGTTAAATAGAGTCAAAGTTGCATATTATAGAACCCATTATAATGACGTTGAGAGATTTTAGCTATCCCCCTTACTTTTGAAGAAAGAAAAATGCAGAAAAATTTTTAAAACTTGATGTTTGTTTCTTTTTTATATCTGGCCTAATTGAATAGATTTGCAAAAACTGTTTGCAACTATTTTGATATATATTCATTTCATTCGCTTCAAAAGAATTAATTCATCATCAGTAAATATAAGATATTTCGCAAATTTCGAAAATTTTTTTGGGCATTTCTCATGTCATATTGAAAAAGGAATTTACGAGGGTTAATATTATAACATTGAAAAGGGCCACGAAACATGTCTTTTGAACTTTCAGAATATGATATATGATGCCTTCATTGTTCTCCAAATACAAATTTTTAAAAATGCAAGGGTACATATTTGAAAATCCTGTAAAATTTTTCCTTCGGCAATTTTCAATGGACCATCAAAAAGTGCAATGACAAAGTGCAAACACTTTTTGAAAATTAATTCAATCAAACCCATGTGGAAATAAAAAACAAATCGAATTCCTTTATCATTATATTTCTTACAGTAAGAAAGTTAGCTTAGATTTCTCAACACCATGAAGATGGGCTCCATAAAATGCAACTTTGCCTTCATTTTTTTATTATTAGTATGAGTTTTATTATCCAAAGTAACATTACATGTATGAAATAACTATAAGGTCAAATTAATGATTAGTAGTTTCGGAAATGGAAACAAAGAAAACATAAACATGTATTAACCTCTATAATTCTCAACAATTTCGTTATCGCCATGCATGTACTCTGATTTTACTCATCCGGTATATTTCACAATTTAGTGGTAATTATGGATGTATCAATTCATTGCAGATTCCAAATTCGAGACCTACCAGGGGCTTTTCCAGTTTTAAGTTTGTTCCCACATCAGAGGACCACGTCATAGTTGCATTACGAACTGAAGAACTGGAAGGTAACACATCTACTTATATCACTGCATTCACCATCAATGGAGATATATTAATGGATGATATGCATATAGCAGATGTGAAATACGAGGGTTTCGAGTTCATATAGCATTCCTCAAGTCTTATTTGTTAATAGCTAAGTTGTAAATAATATTGTACATTTTGTAAGTATTAGAATAAATACGAATATTTATCTGATCAAAATAATATTTCAGTTTCTTAAAGTGTATTCTCATCAAAAAAAAACCTCCTAGTGCATTTAATAAGACTCAACATGTCAAGTGTGTCCCTTCGAAGAAGTATACAGATTCTAAAACAACATCATTTTTGATGAAAAATTCTTTTTCAGGGTAAACTGCCTGTATTTCATGGCAAATGTCAAAATACAAGAGAAAATAGTCTTTCCTGATCCTGTTTTGTAACAACTCAGAATAGTATTTTTGAATATTTTTCATTTACAAAATGTAATTTTTCAGCTATATTAGCTGATAGTCGTGATGCCCAATAATAGTAGGAGGGCTGGTGAATAATTTTAACTAGGTTCTTGAGGCACTAATAGGGGAATTTTTATTATTGTAAAAATGTTTAGGCACGCTGGCATTCTGGGAGAGTAATATAGACATTTAGAGACAAATAATCCCAGAAAGCCATGTCAATTTTATGGAATTTCTGCCTGCCAGACGATCAAGAAAGTGCTATAAGTGCTAGCAAACAGCATTATGCGTAGCTTGTGGTGCGAGAGAGAGCCTTTATCGGCTGCACCTCACGCTCAAGAAAGCTGCGATCACGTGGCCTACAGCTCCCATGTGGACTCTTAGTAATAATTTCCGAGCAAAATGAATGATTTCATTCCTTATAATTATAATAATCTTGCAATGCAAAAATATCGGTGATAATAATGGTAATCATAGTACTTATGAGCAAAATCATTTTTAAATATAATAAATTTTATTGATAGGTATCGTGCACAATAATGAAGTATATATATACACGTGTATATTAAAAATAACCCTATCACATTTCCCATTTATTCCCCAAGTACGATAGTCAGGTTATGCTCATCCATCCATTAAGACCAATCTAATCGGTATTATTTCTAAATTGCTTGATCATTCAACTTGAAGATATGAAAATTTCAAAACGCCTCAAAAACATTTTCAATTGAGAAACTTCCCTTGAATAAATAAGGGTTGGTAAGAGGCTGCTACCCTCCAGCCAGACCTCAACTATTCCATTTGGGAGGTCTTTCAAGGACAATTACATAAATTTTTGTAGTTCCTCAAGAACCCACTCCAAAATGTTCACCGCAGCTCTTAGACTATAACAAAGACTTCACAAAACACACGTATCGAAAATAACGTTAGATCGAATTTTCTTTAGGTTTTCGGAAGTTGGTTCAAATCGAGATTTGATGCAAAATATGTTCATTTTGTGTCCTTTGACGTGAAATTTCCTTTCGACCAATGGTGACACGTTTTGTGAAATTGAATTTCCCTCCCTAATTCTTTCACTTTCATGTAATATGTTGTGGGGTTGAATAATAACTGTGTAATGAAAATACTTTCAGATCATAATGTGAGGATAATAATGATTCGAGAAAAAATATTTCAGACAAGGTAAATTTTATGCATATTCCCGTGTCAACGTGAGATACTGAGGTTTTGTTCGGAAACTTCAAAGGTAAAGAAAACCTAGAGAGGTAGAGAGAGAAAGTGGTCCAAAACTAGCGAAAATTTTGGCCCTTCAAACCGTTTCTGGAATGAAACTGAATTCCTGTTTTGTCTGGTAACTGCTATGAAAACTTCCTATAATTCGTTGCTTATACAAATAGATTACCTATAAAAATAGTTTATTGCTGTATTACCAGAACCCAGAAAGATCGCAGCAATACCCATAAATTAAAAATTGTAGGGTTAGACAATTTGCAGAACATCACAACCGAAAATGACAGATCTACATAGAGGGTAAAGCTATAGGTGGCGGTTTCCGAAATACACCGTGCTATTTGCTAGGTAGATGGGACGCGAATTGACCTTACTTAAGTGCACAGGTTTTTCTGATCCACCCTACCTTGCGAAGGTGCAGTCATTAGGTCTCTTTAGGAATATTTATTAATGTGGGACTATTAACCAGTCGAGAAGGGAAGTTATATTTGAATGTTTTTCACTCTTTTTTTCAACTGTATGAAATACAAAGATAAAGTATAACATTGGGTGTACAGTTCTCCAAGGTTCAAAATTGACGACAGGAAACTTGTCAGTCGTGATTACTCTTCAATTGTATTTTTTTTAGCTTTGGGGTCATACCAAATGTAAAACCAATAAAACGTCGCGTCAACCAAGACAAAAGATATAAATTATCTTTTACTAGTTTGAATGACTAGTTTTCAGTTTTTGAAGCTCAACTCCTTTCTTCAAACATGACCCTCGAGAGAGGTTCGACAGGTCTCCTAACTCACCGAAACGGTTGGGAAGACTACACTGACAAAGGTTGAATGATTCGTGTTATTTCAAAGAACAGTGTCATTGAAAAAATCCATAGAAAACTGATAAATCGCAGAGACTTTTCTGCGGTGGTCTGTGAAGCGAAACATCACCAACCAGATGAATTGCTTTGTATCAGATTTAATATAGAAAAAAGTTACCAAAAATAGTAATACAATGTTCCTGAATGAAACAACCCCAGAGGAAACATTCAATATTATTTACTCATTGAAAAATACAGCTGCAGTTGGATATGATGAAATCCCAACAAAATTATTGAAATATTGTACAGATGAGCTGTGTAGACCTTTGTCATATATCATAAATTTGTTTCAAACATGATTCATTTCCTCAAAAATTAAAAGTAACGGTGATCAAACCAATGCACAAAAAAGGCAGTAAAACTGAAATCTCAAATTACAGACCTATAGCTTTGATCTCAACAGTTGCAAAAATTTTACAAAAAGCCTTACTCAAAAGAATTTTGGATTACTTAGAAAAATTTGATATCATTTCAAAAATGGAAAGTGCCTATCTGAAAGGAAGGTCTACACTGAGAAGCATATATATCACCTTGAATGACATACATGAAGGTCTCAATGAAAACCAGAAAATAATGGGAATATTCATCGATTCATCGAAGGCTTTTGATAATGTAGACCATGAAATTTTACTGGCAAAATTAGAAATAATGGGATTCAGAGGCAATATTTTCAATGTCTTAAAATCATATCTACTAGGGAGACGTCAATGTGTTGCAGCCACTGAAGGAGTTCAAGAGTACAAATCAATATGGATGACAGTTGAACGTGGAGTACCTAAAGGATCGATTTTAGGACCGATTTTATTTTTCTTGTATACCAATGATTTGCCACAAGCAGTATCTCAAATGGTGAATATGTTTGCTGATGATAATTCATTAATAATACGGAAACAATCCAATCACAATTTGTTAGAAACAATTCCTGGAACTCTAGAAATTCTGGAAAAATGGTATAATGCAAATAATTTCAAACTGAATATTCTAAAATCGAGTGCTATCAAGTTCAGTTTTAGAAAGGAACCGACACTGAAAATTACCCTTAAGAATAAAACAATTTAAACATGTCAACATACAAAATTTCTTGGTATTGAAATTGATGCCCAGCTAAATTGGAAAGAACATATTAATAGCTTGACAAAGAAACTTCGGTCATTTACATTTGCATTGCGAACAATTAAATTATTCGTTAACCAAAATGCAGCCATCAAAGCATATTACCCTTATATATATTCCAGAATGAAGTATGGAATTATATTTTGGGGAAATTCTGTTGAAATTACCAGAATTTTCACAATACAAAAATCCTGCATAAGAAGTATCTTTCACCTTAAAAGAAGAGACAGTTGCAAGGAAGTCTTCAAGGAACAGGGAATACTTACTCTGCCACATATATGAATGTGCATATTTTGCAATGAAAAATTATGAAGAATTCATGAAGAAATATGAAACAGTAAATCTTTACAACACCAGATATACAAAACTTAAATTACAACAAACACGATATGCCCAAGTTCAGAAAAATGTTGTTAATCAAGTTTTAAGAATTTTGAACAATGTTCCCAAAGAATTCAGAAAACTGCCAAAAAACCAATTCAAACTGAAATTCAAGCAGTATTTATCAGAAAAAGAATTTTATTGTGTTTTAGATTTTTATAATTGATTTTTTTTTTATTTTATTTATTTATACATATTCGTTCCACACTGTAAAGTATTATGGAATAAAGTGATTATTATTAATGTATATAACGATTCTGAGCCCCACACAGAGAGCCTGTATTCCAAAAATAGGCTAGATTTATGCTCAGAAACACTTTCAGCATTCTATCTAATCTAATCCAATAGATCGCTGATCATAATTATCAACAATGAGATAATTTTACGGGATGAAATCTATACATTCAATAAGTTTTTCGTGTGTGTGTTGAAGCTTTCTATAGGTGGATTGAACTTAAGAAATTAAAGTCAATTTTCTTCAGATAATCATTCAGAGTGGAAATTTGTTTGATCAAATCATTTGAATTACAATAGTGAAAACGATTGTTTATTAAAATTATATATTTCTGGTATATGTACATAAAAACTAATAACACATGTCACATATCACTATGAAACAATACTGCAAAATTCGATGTAATACAATATTGTGTCATCCCTAATAAAAATAATGTTTTGGTGATCAATGAAGTAGTACAGAATAATAGATCATTCAAGCATTGTGTACTGGCTGCTTCTCACAAATTTTTTCTTCAACTAAATCCAAAAAATCATTCCTGCATATAATTATCGCTCATGTTCAATTTGCTTCCACCACGATTTAGCCTTTTTTTTTCATATTATTGCAGTATTTCATCTCTTCAGAAAAAATCTGCCAGGTATTATCAATGATCCAAATGTAGGCTGGGCTGTCAAACCTATCCCACAAAACATAATATGTACTACTTCAACCCCATCTTGTGTGACAGCTTCTCATACATTGTCCAAGCCATTGCTGCCATCAAGGTTCGTCTCAACATCCTTGGCACCATGCCTTTGAAATACCCTGGTAAACCGTATTTGGTATGAACGTAAATAACTACAGACCACAAGCCATTGAATTGGTTTGGGTAGAGCTGCATTTTGGTTTTGAGGACATCTGCAGGTTGAGTAACGACAGAAGCTAAAATCCCGGCTACCACCCCGCAAGTAAAGTGGACTGGTGACGAGTAATTAGAATTCAGCAGTTCTGTAAGGAAAATAAATTTGAAAAGTTCCGTCTTTTCAATTTTTCGATTTAGATATTTAAAAAGACGCCGAACAAATCAAAATAAAAACATTTCAAAGAAATTACCTTCAGGAACCATTTGTTTTGACTGTGTATAGAACATTAGGTAGAGGCCTGAAAACGGGGCATCTCTAAATAGGGTCGGTACTAATCCGCAAGTCATGCCTCTGATTCCCTCAGAACGGTAGATTTCTCTCAGGGCAGTAAAGACTCCATCATACCCATAGACGCCGCTTTCAAACCTGATTAAACAGAAACATTTTTTCATCAGAGTTTTTTCACTGAATTAATTTTCTCGGATTTCCTCTTTTTTTTAATTGATAAAAACATGTGTAATGAATGAAATACGCCGGCATTACCTAGTTTTCACTACGGTGATAGGTATTAAAGCTGCTCCGCTCATAGCCCTAGCGATGACTCCCATTGATACAGACTCCACAGGATTAGGTGTTCTACCTTCCAGGTAATGTGATTTCATGTAGTCCAAAAAACAAAAGTACAGGCCAACACCAGGAACACATCTTGTTAAAGACTGGAAGAGAAAAAAATATAGCACAGATGTTCACCTAGTATTTATTTTATATACAGTTTTTATATTTTCACGATATTATTAGAAAACTGAATATTAAGCATTATTTTCAAGGGCAATTTTAGATATCTGCAATAAATGGTCAATAAAATTCATTGTACCTAGCAAAATCAGGAAATAAAAGCATTATATTATTTTCAGATCATCGTTAATTATGAATCTAGACAACCCTTCGAGTATATGAATATGACTAGTGTTCATTAAAAAGGGTTCCCGACTTTGAATATGCCAACTTTGCTGATATTGAAAAAAAATGATATGTATAGAGGAAACCACACGGTGCGTTTTTTTTATACATAGAGAATACCAGTGCATAGAAAACTTTTTTAAGATGAAAAGAGTGCTAATTTCGGGACAATAAACTATTCAGTTTACTTCCAATTGAAAACATGAAAATCTACCACGAACACTTAATTTTTCATTCCTTTGAAAAATATCTCATCAAAACCTGAACTTGAAATTCTAATAATTTTTTTGTGCACATAAGTCTTTATTCCCTACATCACTTACATTGACAAGATTCTGAAATATAATCTAAATATAGATATATTTGGTGTTTGAAAAATAAACTTCTCATGCCAATTAAGAGATCAGAAAAATTGACCATATCACATTTGCTATTTAAATTGATACTTTCTAAAATTGAATCGAGGTGATACTTCCTAAAAATCCTTTATGATTGACATTAACACAAAATTCCAGTAGCTGTTAGAGAACATGAATATTTTTGTGGAGAGAGGGTAGTTTTGAGGAAGTGATTTTTTTTAATTTTTTTTTCCTTTGAATTGCAGAACAAAAAGCCAAAAGCCACACCCAGGGACTGTATTTCAGTTATACATCTAACCATGCCACTTAAAATCAACACAAACAAATTTGAGTATATTGATAAGATAGGATATTTTTACCAAATTAATTATATTTCATATTGATCGAAAGCAAAGGTTATTTATTTGAGGCATGCATGAGATGTGTGGTAATAGTTGTGTAATAACTAAATTGTTTTCTTATCTCTATTGATATAGTGAGCAGTACAATCAGTTATCAGTTATATTCTACAAAAACGCATCAACCAATAATTGTAGAATAAATAGCTGACATTCTAACAATTATTCATATATTAGGAAAATCCAATTTCTTATAAAATGATTGAAATCAGCTAATCAAATACGTTTTGAGTTAATATTTCATATGTATTTTGTATGAAAGCAGCAATTGGACATGGAACAAAATATGTTGAATGTAAACGTTTATAAGGGGCGTCAGCTAATTATTCACGACGTAAAGTTTACTACTACGAGCCGCAGGCGAGTGGCCTAAATCAGCGAGAGAATAATAGCCATTATACGCGAGTAAAATACTATATACTTTATCCACGACCAATAAAAAAAATTGTTGAAGTTTTTCTATTGGAATTTTTTTTACATTACGAACATATTTTTAAAAACACTATTATTTTAGTCTAACAAATATTTCAAACAATACTGTTGACAGGTTTCAGTCATATTTGTTTCGGCTCAAAATCTATTTCAATATGACACGCACATTCCTAGTCGCTGATAACTCTTGAGTATCAGAGTAGATGCTCCTTGCCTTCTTTTTTTCATATGTAGGTAAAGAACTGAATGGAAAATATTTGGGAGTTTACACGATTAAATTTTAAATTTTGATTTTAGCAAAACAATATAATATTATAGTTGAATCAAGGAAGTATTTGACAGTAGTGAGTAATGACTCATTATTCACTAGTGAATAATGGGTATCATTGAGGTCGAGCAAATAGAAGTATAGTGGGTAAATTATACAATAGTCGTGGATAAACTCATTTGAAACCAACCCATATGGAATTCGTATTCCAAAATGTCACCAATTTTTTATGAATCTGATAGAATCAGTTGATTCTGGAACACATAACTATAAGTTTGAATAGTTTAAAACCATACCCTGAGAATTATGAATTACTTACCGGTGTCATTCCTCTCCATAATCCACGTATATGCTCTTGTTGTAGTATGTTCGAGAAAACTGATAACATGTTGACAGTTCCATGTTGACTAAAAAATGAATATGATCTTATATGCAATGGTGTTACAAAACTATCTATGAAGATTATAGGGGCGTGATTTTTCCCTCAGACATACAAATTTTAAATTATATCAGAATACATAAAGGGTGTTTTGCACGTTTTTGATTCCTGTTCCTGCAGTTTCTATAAGATTTTTATTTCCGAATTCATTAGTAAAATATAATGGTGTGAAGAGGCGTTTTTCTCAAAAACAAAATCAGAAAGATAAATAAACACCATCCACCCAACTCCATTCGAATACAAAAAACTACTTTAAATAAAATGTTTTTTTTTAAACGGAAAAACTGTATCTCGGAGGGGATACATTTTTGACCCACGTTATTTTTAATGCAGATTCACACGATGAAAGGGAAGCCCTGTAATGTTCAAAGGACACCGCGTGAATCAAGGGACAGGAGATACGAATTAACATTCACTTAGAATTTTTGAAGTTTGTAAGCCTCAGGAAAAACCTTTTTTCAGGTCATCCGTGTAGATTTGCCAAGGGTGGAACGATTGATAACCGTGAAAATATCTATAGAAAAGAGACAAGTTCATGAGCAAGCCTCATTTTTATCTCAAAAACATGCCCAGAAAATCTAAACAGTAAATACTGTAATAACTTGAACGAATTTAATGTGAAATTTCATCAATCATAACTAAATTCATGCAGGCCGCAATACCACTATTTTAGAATTTGATATCGAGAAACTTGATTTCTGATATTTTAAATAAAAAATATGAATACAATACTATCTTTTTGTCAAATACTCACTTGATTAGTGCTGGCGTAGGATTTTGCAAACGTGTTTTGACTAAATCCAGAGGCTGGAACAGTACCGTTGAAATTGTTCCAGATAACGACCCAGCCAGGAAAGCTTTCAGTAAGGGATGCTGAAAGGGATATTGAATATTAAAATAATCGACAATTGAATACATAGGAATTCAAAATAACTGAAAGTGGTTAGAACATTTCGCTAGTATAACATTGATTTGTTTGCACTGATTAGTTTTGTAGAATTCAAAATGTTATCAAAGACTTACACTTGTAATACTATCCATTTTAAGTACAAAAGACCAAATCTTCAACTCTCAGGAAGTTTTTAATCTCTTTATTCGATATTTGCCTAATGAATTGGTCCGGTAGAGTGAAAGTAACTCAGACAATCTATAACGTATCGGAGTAGTCCGAATAATAAATCGGGTTAACGCGAAATTTCTCAACAATAGTCATCATCTCTACTCTCAAGAACTGCATTGATGTATCCAAACCAAGAAGTTTAAAAGAGTAACATAAGGATGACCGCGTTTCAACAATTATAAAGCACCAAAATGAAAACTGTAATGCTACAATAAATATTCCACTAACTAGAATGATCCTTTATCATTATCAAGGCTCGCTTTATACACTTCTAGTAAGGTCGAAATTGATAACATCTGACCTTTGGTAACATTATAATTGATAATTCAGACCCCCTGTCATCTATCAGCGTCGAAACAACGAAATCGAATTCGATAAAACAGGCTCAAAAATTCAGTCAGAATATAAATATTGTTGCATATAAAATTTGATATTCACGTTGAACCATCATCGAGAATTGAAATTATCTTTGAGGTGGGAACAGGATACACGAATTATTATCAATAGTTATTGACCTAAGAGAATACTTGAACTCTGTTTTTATTTTTGCTATTAAAAATAATTTGGCTATCAATTTATAAATAAATACGATCATTATTCGATTCAACATAATAAAAATTTGACTAAGAGAATCGAGAATTATTTATGATTCTATTTTTTCTACAAAATTTTTGTAATTTCTCATCAATAAACGATGTGCTTCGGTAGGTGTTGATTAAGCGTATTGTCGCGTACTTCTGTAATTAATTCAAGTTGTGCTTGTGCTAATCGTGTGAAATACTCCGATTCGATAATTAGGAAAAATTTGCCATTCTGTAAATATATATAAAGGTGTCCATTACATAGGAAGTTTTCGAAAGGGAAATGTAAAGAAGTTTTCAAGAGGGAAATGTAAAATGTTTCTCGAAATATATTAAATGAAATAAAACACATAAGCAGAAAGAATACCCAATTTCATTTCTCAATTTGAAACAGTAAAATGTTAAATTTTTTGTAAATTGGATTCGAGATAACATGACCCTCTAATTTAGCTATTCTTCTACCTTCCACCTTTTTTTTGTGGTAGTTCATTTTCATTTTGTGTTGAATCAATTTTCTCAAAAAAACTTTTTTTTGTGGTAGTTCATTTTCATTTTGTGTTGAATCAATTTTCTCAAAAAAATAGCATGAATCATATATTTAGGTTATAATTTAATTAAATAATTAAAATTAGACAAAATCAGATCTGAAATTGAAAATTTTATATTGGGAGTTTCACTGGCTATACAAAGCTCCATACTTATAACAAATTGATAAGCGACATCAACGTTTCATGTTTAAAATTGATGCATTTAGTGACAGTACATTCTGCTTTCAATTTTTCAACGAATTTCGATATGAAAAATTGCAATTTGTTCAGTTAAAATCACCTTTGAGAGTCTGATGATCCTAAGAGTGAGTGACAGCTGGAGAAAAAAAAATTAAGGTACAAACCTGGATAGGGTGGGTTGTACAATCTACAATTGATCTCAAAGTGGCGATTAAGAAGAAGAATCTGACAGAAAATGCATGCAAATTATGTCAGAAGTCTACTTTATCGTCAATCTGGAGAATAATTGGAGATTAAACAACCGGCCCTTGGAGTGTAGTGAAGCACTGAATCACAAGTCTGCCACATCGAACTGGGAACAAAAAGCAATGGCGGACTTTGGAAAAGGTCAAATATCGCGATTTTTTTATAAACAAAAAATAACTCAAACTGTATACCTACATATGGGCCAATTTATACGAAATATTAATTTTAAATTCATTAACTTATTTATTCACGGGTACAGGCCCATTCCTTAAAATACATTGTTGAAAAAGTCACAATTGAATTGAGTGTGAAAAATCGATCTAAAACATAATATGAATCAATATAAAACGGACAAAAAACATATTATGAGAAATGTCAGCTCTTAAAATATGAATTCAACAATTTCAAATAGAATCTACATATGATATGGATAGAAAGGGATAGACAACTGTTCGCAAGGACTACAAATTCCACCTAGAATTCAGCTTCTAGTTTAATTCAGATGTGAAGAAAAGAAATAATAAAGATCTTTGTGTGCCTTATGAAAATAGTCTCTATCAGTTTTGAATTTAATGAGAAACTTCTATAATTAAATTTTTTAAATCTAATAGTGTACATAATCACAAAACAAGGCAGTTCAACAATTCATTAACTAAAAATCTTAAGACTGAATTTTCCACTGGAATAAAATGTTTTTCTAAAATGACCAAATTCTAAGTTGCTCTTAAGCGTTAATTAATCATTTTGAAAATGTATTCACTTATTTATTTATTTTTTTTTCGTTTTCGAGTAATACACAATTCTGATGTAGCTTAATATATGTATTGTATAAGTCCCCTATATACAGGGTGTCCCAAACTCAATGGCCTATTAGACATTTCTAGAAAACGGGACACAGGATCATTTTGAAAATTTGAATTCTTGGGTAATTAGTTCTGTTCTATCGATCTAAAATATTTTCAGCGCTGCGACGTTGCCGCTTATATTGAAAAGTAGCAACAACTTTGATATTTTAAATGGGACACCCTATACATTATTGCATTTCTCGCTTAGTTATTGCTTTCCGATTATTTTTGTATAATACTTCCCTATACCTATCTTTAGTGGTTTTCGAGAAATTCATTGATTTCTTTATTTTTTGTGCGAAACGTAGCTTTAATCAAATGCTTATTACTGTGGTATTTGGATTCGAAGACAGCTGAAATTTTGAATGTAGTTTGACAATGCCCTGTGTATTAGTTGTGTCTAAGGAAATTTTTTCTCCATTATACAGGGTCGTTCAAAATTTGTGATTTTACCGATACATACAAAAGTGGTGAAAAGTGCATTTTTTCAAATGGAACATCCTGTATATTATCGAAAATCCTGAAAGACAATTGAGGTTCCTTTCAAATGATGTGTCATGTTCCTATACCTAAATAGTCAGGTTTCCGAAATAAATATAAGTTTATATAAAAATTGTATTATTTCGACATAATTTGTATTAGGTGGCTATGAAATGTCATGGAACATGTCATTATGAAAATTCGACAATTAATGCATCAATAATAAAACGTTTGCGCTTTCAATGACGTAAATTTGACTAGAAAAGAATAAAAATGGAAATTGTTTATTCTTCATGGTCAATGTGATCAAATTATAGCAAGAATATGCAAAATGTTCTGTTTCATTTACTTCGTCTCCAGTTATCGGCATGATTTGATTTCTTGGTGCTTCAATATTCCCAAACACAGCATAATTCCGTTCAATTCTTCTGAATTTTCTTCTATTCATATGAGGTGAATTTGGATAAAGTTCATTGAATTTTCTGATGCATGTTCTCGAAACAATTCTTTGGCACTCACCGTGAATATAAAACAAATTTGAAATATCTACATTTGAATATGCATTATAATCCATTTTCAATACTTTCTTCTGACAGAAACACTATGAAAATCACTGCTAGTCTAACTTGAAGTTTGTTTGGCCATGAAGAATAATCAATTTCATCAAAACTTCATTTGAACCGCCCTGGCTATCTGGCAATAGAGAGCTCTACTACACTAACTGATGTATCTTATACTTTTAATTTTTCCTGTTTTCAGTCCAACAATTCCACATTTCATTAATATTTGTTCACAAGCATCAAGCCTCAACTTCTGCCGAATCAGCTGTTATTTTCTCCATATGCTAGCACTCTCTTCAAATATTGGACTTTATGAAGCCAAAAATGTTATTCTGAAACAATTTCTATTGATCTTCTCATGACAAACTGCCAGAGAACAGATCAAATGATATGGAGTTTACTGTTCTTGGTTATGTAGTGGTCAGCATGAGGTTCGATTCCCCGCCATGGAACCATTGTGCTGGGATTGACGGGATCATTATTTCAATGTTCATACAAGTTTAGACTTCTGAGGATTGACCTCCTCAAAGGGGGGCATCAGCTGGTTAACAGAAAACCATATTTTTGAATGTCCTGATTTCACAACATACCATCAAATTCAGTTTCACATAGATACACAATGAGTTAGAAACAATAGCATCTAATACTGAATTTTATTTTGAAAAACATAAACATCAATTCAATAATGAGAATGCATAGAATATTCAAGAATAAGAGATGTTTCTGTAGGCATATCTATCTTTGATTGCATTACTAAACATTCTGGTCTAATAAAAAGGATTTCCCCTCAGGTTTCATGTATTTGAAAATCAATGAACCTTAGACTATCCAATTGCTCGCATTCAAGTCGATCGCTCATTTTTATTGCAATCACTTCCATGAACTCAGTCCCATAAAACAGAATCCAAAGACCATATCTTCGCAGATCGGACGTCAATGGAAATATTGTATATTGTGTCAACAGAAATTTCAAAATCTTAAATGAACAAATATTTGTAGCAAATTTTATCAATTTCCTTCTGCATAACTATGTCTACAAAACATCAGTTGACCTCTACACTTGACTTAAGATAATGCGTGGAATAAAACCAAGCATTAAAAAAATTATGGAATCAAAACATTCAATGCTCTTCAACAGGACCTGATACAAATTCCAAAGGGTCTATCAAGATTTTATTATATATATATTTATAGATAAAAAATAGCTTAGAGGTAACTTACATCAGCTAAAATATCCTTTTTGGGAGAATTGACATCAGATATTCGACCCGGAATTGGGGCTATAAGGCTATCATAACTTTCGTCAAAAATTTTTATTTGCATCTGAAATTCTGAAACTTTAGACCGATTCACTGGCAACCAGTACGACGTAAGTTTATCCCAAATATTTCAATTATTCTTATATCTTATATATAGCATATAGACTGGATCTAAGCCATTTGATTTTTTCTTTAGGTAATTTAAAAATTAAATATTTTGAATATTTTCATGACAGATGACAGAAACAATCCGATGACAGATGACAGCATATGACGAGTGGCCAGTGGCCGGGGTCGCCCAAAGATTATATACTACACTGTATAATCATTGGGGGTCGCCGGGGTGGCATGGTAGCAACCTTATGAGGCATCTTTGTATTATATATTGAAGTATCTATGTCGAAAGCCCGTACAGCTGCAGCGAAGTAGCATATCATAGCTCGCAGACAATATATCAATGAGCACAAGATATATTGAGGATATGCCGTCCTTCGGAGGGGACGTTAAGCCGTCGGTCCCGAGTCCATGGATGTTGGGCTCGTTAAAGATCCCTACCTCTGGTTGGAATACCAGAGGGTTCGGCAAAATTTCCGGTTGAGGGAAGTGTGCAGTGTGCTCACCGGCGTCGGTGATTGGCCTTGGTAGCGGAAATAGGCCGACATTAAATAAAGAATTAAAAAAAAAAAATATATCTATGCCATAGAACACACTAGTTACGGCACAGCTTAATAAACACAAAGCTACGAAACTCAGCCGTTTTTAGGAAAAAGTCGAGTCTCACCATGAAGACGCCATTCGGGTATAAAAATCAGGGCAGGATTAGAAATGTTTGCAGGGAATACAGAACCGTACTTACAGATTTCTGATAACTGGTCGAATAATTGAACGAAAATCACTTAAAAATCTAAATTTATCAACATGAGTCAATTCAGCAAATTGAAAAAAAATGGTTTTCATTGAAGCTTTACATTTCAAGCTCAGCGAGTGGAATATTTCTGATCACGTCACTTTCGTTGCTGAAATGTAGAATTGTTTCCATATGTCGTCTTAGGTGAATGAAATGAAATTTGGACAAATATACATTACTGAAACGTCAGTGGAATCAATGTATGTATAATACTACAACTTTTGTCAACAAGTTATACCAATAAATGTAATTCATTGAATGATTGCTATTTATTTTACTGATAAATAACTGCGAATGTCTGCCACAAATCCAATGTAAAAAAATACTTTCGAGGCCATTTTCGGGTCATTTAATCTCTGTTCAACTCAACGGTCTGAATTGTAATATATGTCTGAGATATTTGATGAATTATTCATTATTTTTGCATATTGAAATAGATTGGAATTGTTTATACATTTAGTAGACCAGCCAGGGAACAATAAGAAAAAAATTCCGAAAATCTTTACTTTTCACTAATGAAAATAAAACAGTTTACTACGGGTTGTGCAATATATTCAATTTGTTTTTGATAGTTTTTTGGTTCATATAGTTCCTATTAATCTTTTTTAAAGTGTAATATTACCTAACCCTTACATACAATTTTATAGCATAATCCTTGGGAAAACAGTTACATGGATATGAAGTTTATTGGCAATTTCAAAAAGTTTCAAACACACCAGTGGTTTCAATGAAATCAACAAAACTGTTGCTTGGATTATTCAAATTACCAAATAAACTTCCTTCAGCATTTTCATAAAATAAATATATAGGTACTGAGGTATAATCCAAATGTTTCTGTTTATTTGCGTAATTAATGATTCGTGAATGGTGGGGGAGATGGTGGAGATATTGTGTGAAATGTCCTTTAGTTTCAATAACACAGAATCAGGATCGGCCTCGCAATTTTCAGTACCAGAATGATACAGTTTCAGATACCTCAATTTTCCGAAGGATCCCCAGAATTCAATCGTAGTGGGATTCCTACGATTGCCATTTTGTTGTCGGACTGACTGACCTTTTGGTAAATGGCAGTAAAACACAAAATATGAAGACACAGAAAACTTACACTTTTCAAAATATATTCGTTTTGCTTGGTAAATTCAAAAGTCAGCAACCACCAATACAACTTTCTAGCAGAGCAAACTGCATATTTATCATTATCATTCAATTACGGTTGAAACTATAATGGTTCAAGCAAAATATTAACTATAAATATCGAAATTTTATGTGACTATATTATATTTATTATTATTTATTACACCTCATTCAATAAAAAATAATACTGATTTCATCTCTATCTGTTGTTACTATTATTCATTACAGCGTATCTAATACAACAAATTCAGAGTTTGAAACTCAAGGGAACTAAAATCGCTCCCCCACAGAATATTTTTTAAAAAAGCATGTTTTACACTTCTCAGGAACACACTCAACACAGTCAACAAACGAAATTAATTCACGACTTATCTTGACTACGCCTATGAAGTTCATTAATTCGGAGGTACTGTAATTCCGACCTTTGCCGCTGAATTGATAGGTTCTATTCTGAAAGTGGAGGGTGAGCAAAAATCTCCGTTAGCTACCCCCACAACAGGGAGTTTCATAGCTATATGTTTATTAAGCTGTGGTTAGGGTGTTTTGTGTCTATGCTTTGTTCAGGCATCTGCAAAATATCCTCATCTTTCCTGCGCGCTCACCCAAAGATGTATTACCCTCGGTATTACCCAACTAGACACAATATATATATATATATATATATATATATATATATATATATATATATATATATATATATATATATATATATATATATATATATCACCGAGGTCCAAATCTCCGTATTCTCCAGGGATCATCATCTGAATAACACTGAGTCACCTTTTCGGATATATTATTAAAGCAAATAATATTCTTCAGCATTCTTTCTTTATTTATGAATGAAAATTATTATTAACAATAATTTCATCAGCCTGGTATAACAATTATTGCATTACTGCGTTGACGTCTTGTTTATCTGCATAACTATTCATAGCTGCTAACGCAGGGGGTCCGCGTTTATGGAACTTGATCAAGAGGTCACGAGACAAAAGATAATCAGTGAACAAATATGTTTATTGGTAGTTGCTAAGAGAGTTCAGTCAGTACTTATATCTATACCATAGAAGATTAAATCAATTTAGGATTTTCCGTAACAAATCTCCAAATTGTTACTATACAAAATAAGGATAATATTTCATCATTATTCATTTAGATCATTTGAAGGATAGTATTTGCATCTCTCTACGACCGTGTGAAAGTAGTACTTTACACTCTACACTCCCTGCTAGAGTGGTAATAGTACATTATGCAGAGATCATGTAATGATGGTTATTAATACATGAGCATTAAGCGGAATACGAAACGAGTTGAAGATGACTTTCTTATGGTTTATGCCAGTGTATTAATAACCATTACATGAAAGTTCATGCGAGTTGCATACGCTATTTATCATGAAGAACTATGGATATTTTATATATATATATATATATATATATATATATATATATATATATATATACATACAAAGAGAAAGTGTTATTTGCTATGAAGCAAGATGAATCAGGAAACTGATAAATATAGATTATCAAATTCTCTGGTCTATCACAGTTTGTCTTATGTGTCGCTTGCCGTAAAGGCACGATTCATTTCAAATCCTCTGGATATCTATCACAGTTTGTCTTCGATACGAGGACCATGCCAACCCACAGCTGATGAAGGCCAAAGCCAGAAATAGCTAGCTATATATATATATATATAAAATTAATCGTATATCTTTGAAAAATTCTACAGAATTGAAATAAATAGCATTACTTCGAAAAATGCAACAAGGAGAAATGAAGAGAAAAAAATAATGAAAAAAAGCGGATGACCGAGTCTAGTTTCGAACCCGCTTCTCATATTGTTGTCTATCTCGAATCCTGTGCCCTCGGCTCCGCCAGGTACAACGTTACCAAGTTGGAACGAAAAGAAAAAAGTATATCATGCATTTGTCGAATGCCAAATATAATCTTTCTGTCTGTACTACATTTTTTTGTTTTCTCCGATATGTGTGGAGGAGTCGATGGTAAGTCTTCTATATCGCTGATATCAGACATTTTGATAATACATAATTATCGAAGTTTAGCTATATTCTATGAAAATTTAATACCCACTGGTTTTTACAAACGTCAATTGCACAACATGTTTTATTGAAAAATAATGGGTTTCTATGAAAATCTCTATCATAATATAGAACTCATTATATTATGAAACGGATATTATGGGATGTAATATAGTACAGGTTTAGAAAATAGTATATATTATGCAACGATCATGTATTAATAACCATAACATGAGAGTTGCATACGTTATTTCATCCACACCCGATAAATAGTGAAGAACTACAAATATTATATTTGTATTGCACACAATAATACTAATTAAACGCATTTCTTTGAAAAATTCTACAAAATTGTAATTAATGGTATTACTTCGAGAAATAAAACGATGAGAAATGAAGAGGATCAAAAATTGAAAAAAAAAGAATACTCGAGGTCGGAATCGGACCCATATCTCTTGCAACTAGTCCAACTAGCTAGTGTAATCTCAGCGCCTTAGACCGCTCGCCTACGGAGACCTCAGAAAATTTGATTGAAAAAATAAAGAAATAAATCATGCGTTTGTCAAATGAAAAATTTAATCATTCTAACTGTATTTCTGCCGGTGAATGTGTCGAAGACATTTTGGATTATCGAAGTTTGGCTATATTCTTCAAAAATTCAATACGTCTATACCGATTTTGACTTGACAAACGTCAAAAGAAGAGCATGCACATCATGCTTGATTGAAAAACAATGGGTTATGGGTTTCTATTGGTTGAAAATCTGTATCGAAATGAAAAATCTTTATCGTAATAGATTTCATTATAAAACGGGTTGTGGGCATATAAGAGTATTATTAGCGTACGGGTGTAGATAAAGAACTTTACCCATAACTTATGCCGAAAGGCCCTAGAAGAAATTTGCGAGAGAAAAAATATTCCAAGGAGGGGGCAGTTACATTATTTATTTTTGGCTGAGCCGATTATTCGAAATGAATCGACGTTGCAATTATTTTTTATGATTATGATGAGGATTTTTTGGCGAATTGTCAACTCATCTATTCCAACTTATACTCAAACGAAATGAGGGTTTTCGACTTACGTTTTTACACTCTTCACCATCAAAAAGCAATGTTAAAATTTCACCTTGTCGCATGAATCTCATATTGACAATTTTCTATGAATATGGTGAACTTTACTACTAATTTTTACACTTGATCATTTGAAACAACAGTCTTCTATACATGACCAAGGCTGAAAAGTTAATAATTTTTCACTCACCCCTGTTTCACGTCCCATAATTCAGAAAATGAATAAAACCCTATCGACAATCGACAGCTCGAGAATAAATTTGGTATTTTCACACACACGACACTTGTGCTAGAGAAACTTTCAACAAAATGAATACACACAGAATCGCACTAATTATGAAACGATGAATGGAGAAATATATATCGCATGATGTATGATATGTATATATAATCAAACAGATATGTTGTTTTCAATTGTATCGCCATATCAAAAAACAAATGACCCAATATATAAACATTATTCGCGGGAGGTTCTTCAGACAACAAACAAATGAGATAAGGTCAATATCAGAGTGATTCTAAATATATTGTTTCACAGAAAACCCCGTCAAATCCGTATATATATAATTAAAAAAAAACAAATATATATATATATATATATATATATATATATATATATATATATTGTAAAATTTTAATATTTCATTGAATATGAACAAAGTTTTAGTGAATCTTTTTATGTAATATTTTAGTATTCAGTTTTGTGAAATGTATTGTGACTTGCCATATGTACGTACTGTATGTTATATTGGTAAATAAATCTATCTATCTATCTATCTATATATATATATATATATATATACATATATATATATATATATATATATATACATATATATATATATATATATATATATATATATATATATATATATACAATTTTGACAATTCACCCCTAATTTCATCTCTTTCTGGAGGGGAGCAACCCTTTAGAAAAATTCAAATAGCATGGAGTGGTGAGTGATAGCTCATTTTATATAGGGGGCTTCATTCTCTATTCATCTGTGCAAAGGAATTAATATTTGCTAGATTAATTCAAGAGTTATGATTGTTGGAGAATAACGACAATTAACGTACTGTATTGACCATTTATCTTCAAACATTCGAAAACACCTAAAAAAAACATGCAGTTAATATCTATATACGCAAATGACAAATACGTCTCACTTGACGTCAGAATCACAGAATACTTAATTACTATATATATATATATAATATATATATATATATATAGTAGGCAGATTGAGACCTTAGAAAGAACTCGTGACGAGACCTGGGTAGTAGGCAGATTGAGGCCCCGGCGTCAAGTCACAAACCCTTGCCCCTGTGACAACACCTGAGGAGTAGGCAGATTGAGACCTCAGCGTGAAGTCATATTTACCTTTTGAAAATGGCTCCAAAATCGGAGCCGAAACGTCGAGAACAAAACTCCAGACGCGGTTCAACCCGAACTCAACAACAACACACAACTGACCGCGGAAACCTATCCGAACGCATAGTACGCCTCTACGGGGAGGAAATACTAAAACTCACCAAAATCTATTCCTCACTCCTCATCCGAAGATCCAAACTTTTCTGCGATCTCACTTTCCTCAAATCCTGCAGAGACCACGAAGTCATTCCCAAAGCATTCCAACTTTTAAGCATCACGACAAAAAAAAAAGAGAGAACAAAACACCAGTCGCGGTTCAACCCGAACTCAATAACAACATATATATATATATATATATATATATATATATATATATATATATATATATATATTTATATGTATAGCCTTCGGGCTGTGGGCATGACATGGACCTTACTTCCCCCTCCAGCCAGCCTTCCTTGTTGTCGGAGTGCGCCCGGACTACAAAAAGAGGGAAACGTTTTTAGACTGTTTTATACATTTTAGCTATTTTCATGTATAAACTTAATAAGGAACGTATTGCCAAAAATATTAAGAATTAAATTGTATGTACAAAAAAGGAATAAACGTTTTGAATTTGAAATTTGTACAGAGTAGGGAGCTGCGCATCTCTCGGCACATTCCAATATATCATATATCAATCAAGTCCCAAGTATTTCCTGTTATTTGATACATTTCGGATGTAAACTTGTTCTTTCCATTCAATAGATGTCTCAGTATAGCGAAAGCCTTCCTCAGCTCTTCTTTGTAGCTTCTTGATAGCTAAAAGATAAATGAGCAGCGTCAAACGTCAAAGTGAATATTAAAGTGCTTGACTGCTAGCTTTATAGTCAGGTGATAGGTTAGATATCGGATTTAGGATGATTTCTTGGTAGAATCCATAACAGGATTTGTGCAGTAGTTTTAAGTTATAAGCTTTAACTAATGAGATATGGAAATTATTCATTTTCTTATGACAAGTGCGTAAACGTTGCCATTGAAAAGTGAAGGTTGAACTTCTTATAGCTTATTACTTAGAGCCTATTACTCGTTTCTAAGAGCCTATTACTTATTTCTTCAAATTGCGACAAATCAGGTGTATAGGTAGTTATATTTGGAGAATGAGTAGGAGCAGTTTGTTAAATAATTTGAATGTGCACGGCATCTATTGAAGTATTTCTATCAATATCAGTCAGTTTCTTGCACCACTTGTGAAAATTTTCGAACGAAATGTGAATTTGCGAATTTGAAGATAAAGTTTTGATTACATGTCAATAACAGACGATTGCACCAAGAGATTATTAAACCCCCCTCAATAAACCCTCAACTGATTAGAGTCCCTTTGTTAATGATTTCATAACAAACAGTAACAGACGTAAAGAAAACAACAAACATCATTGTTTATAGAGATATAGTTACTCAACCTTTGCTCAACCTTATGGAAATGTCATTTGAAGGGATGGATACTAGATACTACGGGTACATGGCACTAGTGAATTCATTTCCAAGTGATATGCCTTTTCTTTCGTTTTTCTTACGGACGTCGTAGCCTGAATCACACATTTTCTTGATAACTTATATATAATAATGGAAGATGGCAATCAATTCAGAAACAGAAGTGGAGTTTTTGGTCAATGTCGTAGATCATTCATGCTTTGAAGATTATTTTAATGTTCAAACTTTCATTTCCTCCATGAACTTCTATCGTCAACTCTATTTTGAAGCTTCATTATCTTTCTCAACATTTCAGTCAAACAGACAGACAGAACTCTGCACCTATTTTTCCCTTCAGAGGAAATATCGACATTATACTGTAGACTGTAGATGGCGTAAAAAAACCGCTTCAAATCCACTTTACACAGGCATTGAACTATATCTCTATAAACAATGGTGATTCGATAGCTTTCTGATTGGTCTAAATTCAAATTTAGACCAATCAGAAAGCTATCGGATCGTCGTACGATTGGATTTCGGATCTCTCTGAATCCAGCCTCAACCTTTGAAAGACACAACTCTAGTTCGTCAACCGCCACCAGATAGCGTATCGTTTATCTTGAAATCCCAGTTTGGTCAGTCACATTTATTGGCAATAATTTATTTTGATAGTTATTTATTGTTTTCAAGATTTTATCGGAGACATATTTCCTAACCTTCAATAGGAGTCCCGCTTCGTTTTCCTTTGAAAAAAAAATTACAATTCACGTCATAAAAACGCGTTCATCGAACGATTTTAGCGACATCTCACGGTCTGGGGTCAATAATTCACGTCAAACGTCTTTGTTTGACCTTGGTTATCCAAGAGGTTATTCTATATTATTGAAATTGTCTTTGGATGAAATCGCAAATAAACGTCAAAAATTTCTATACAGTGTACAGATTACAGATAATTCCTGTAAATAATAGATTATTCAGTAGAAGAAATCTTAAAAGATTCGAAAAATGGTACGTTGATGTTTTCTATTATTTCTTTTACTTTTTTGACCTGTTTCTACTAGGGCTTTAGAAATATACGTGGCTCATAAAAATTGTCACACCCACTAATCTCATACCAATAAACCATCTATCTGCTCTATTTTGAATATACTGACAATTTTTCTTGGAATACCTTCTCACCCAGTTGTTTTGACATTGGCTCTGATATAAAAAATATTTGAAAAATGATTCACACTCTGTACTTATCCCACCTATCCCAACATCTAATGTTTATCTTGGGATTGCTTGTTCTGAACTCATTGAGAACCGCTTCATTACCCAAAAATTTGCTATTTTTATTGCGTTTTTCCTATGTGTAAAAATTTGTAATATACCTATTTCCGTGGAGTTTAATTTTTTTTATCTACTTGTAATGGACTAAACTTGAGCTTTCAGGTATCTATCTCTTGAATTATAAACTCTATATTGACTTATAGGGAGACCAGTTTGATTGTGCTTTAGATTTGATGCGACGACTACCTCCTCAACAGATAGAGAAAAACTTGAGTGACTTAATTGATTTAGTTCCAAGTTTATGTGAAGATTTGCTGTCTTCAGTGGACCAGCCTCTGAAAATTGCCAAAGATAAAGAAACTGGCAAAGATTACCTTCTTTGTGATTATAACAGAGATGGAGACTCCTACAGGTAAAAACTTAATTTGAAATCTTACAATGAGTCCTTTAATAAAATTGTACTCATGTGTTTGACTGTGGAAATATAACATTTGAGTTGGTTTCACAAAATTTTCATTAAAAAACAAATCAAACTTTTTAAACTCCATATACTTCGGAGCTCTTAGTATAAGGCTGTCGGGGGTCAAAATTGGGATTCCATAGTCATTTTGTTAAACTAACAGTATTGTTTTCTGAAGTACCAAGCCCCTCCCAAAATAGCCGGGCACGGCGAACCCTCTTTCTTTACCCCCTATCCTGTCAGGTCTGCTGGGTATTTGTGGAATGTGTAAAATTATTTTTTATTGGGTATCAATTAATTCATTCATTTAAACTCTTAAAAAGTATTTGAATGTACAAATGCTTACAGTGATACAACAAATTGCAAATAAAATACAAAATATATGAGAGGCTACTGTTTGAAAAAACTACAAAAAAAATTACAAAAGGTCTTACGAATAATAAGGATCTCATATTGTAGGTCATTCTTTATAGTAAATTTTTTTACAGATCTCCATGGTCTAATACTTATTACCCACCTTTAGATGATGGTTCCATGCCTTCTGAGCGTTTAAGGAAACTGGAGTTGGATGCTAATCATGCTTTCGATCAGTACAGAGAGATGTATTTTGAAGGAGGGGTTTCTTCTGTTTATTTTTGGGATTTAGATCATGGTTTCGCTGGTGAGTTGAAATTAAACTATTTTCCTTAATTGTTGGCAAAAGAGTTGGGAAATTTAGTATACAGTGTTTTATACTCCCTTTCATCTCAACAAAATAGAACATTTGTCATAAAGTTGCCCCTCTTTACAATGAGTCATAATCAAATGTGACTTACCAAAGATTAGTTCATCCATGTTGAAAAGGTTCAGACAACATAGGTACGAAAACAAACAAAATAAGGAACTTAAAACATGAAACTCATACAACCTCCGGCAATAATATCAATAGTGTGAAAATACAAAGAATAGTTGCTAATGGGTAAGAAAAATTGCTGCAAAAAATTGTTTCCTCATTATCGTCAATGAATATCACCAGATAATTTAGGGTTTCACCTTCTAAACATACTGTATTTTAAATTCTCTCATCGTCAACCATTCAATGATAAACTTTGATTCAAGGTGTTATTCTCATCAAAAAAACCGGCGATGGTAGTAAGAAAATTAAAGGTTGTTGGGATTCCTTACATGTTGTTGAAGTCCAAGAAAAAAGTTCAGGGCGGAACTCACATTACAAAATGACTTCAACTGCCATGCTGTGGCTTCAAACTAACAAACAGGGTTCTGGAACAATGAATCTTGGTGGTAGCTTAACTAGACAGGTAAGATTTTATTCAATAAACTCAGGCATAATGGCTTTAGATATAACAGCCTTCGGTGGTTTAGACCATAAGAAAGTAGTTAGAAGAACTGAGTACTTCTCAGAATGGGTCATTTTGTACCTCAAGGCTTGATCCTAAGCCCAATGCTATTATTACTATATACGAATGACTTGGCTCATAGATATTATATCCACGATCTCTCTCTTTGCTGAATACACTCTGTTATTTTGGCAAAAATAAGGATGATATTGCAATATTGCAACAATGGCAATAACTGATGATATAAATGAAATCAAGGAAATTGTGTGATTGTTATAAGTTATCTTTCATATGAGCAAACTAATATATTCCATTCAATACAAGTGTATAGGGTAGAATTCTAACCCTGAGACCAGTGATAGGTTGAGTTTGAATTTCCAGGTGACAATTAGGAATGATTTTACAGAATTTGCTTTTTTGTACTTACAAGATAAGTACGATTCTAAACCAATTTAGTATAGTAGTATTGTATAAATCTTTTTCAGTTAAATGATACAAATCTAATAGACTGAAAGCTCGTGAACCTTTTGGGTAATGATCTTTCTGTAGGGCTAGATTTTTTTTAGTGATGAGTAATAGCACACCAAATACGATAACCGTGACCAGCACTTCCATTCTTGACAATTTGCAAACGGAAGAATCTCATAATCACATTTTGATACTACCTCTGTTCAGTTATAGATATGACTAGATATTAGAATGGGCGACTGAACACAAGTTTCTTTTGTGAAGGTTCAAAAATAAACCCCTTGGCAGGCATCAGCCCTACACCTTATAGTTTTTTATTTTTATTTAAGGGTTTTTTGCTTATGAATAGGAAAATGTCAAATGGTCCGAAAAATTGTTTCAAGTTAAAGTTGCAGAAAATATCATTCAAATAAAAAATGTACAGTAACGAATTTTCACGTGATGTGAATCTGTTACATTCCTCCTAGCGTTTTTTAACTCGAAATACACGAATTTTCCACGCCACTAGCACCATTGCCATTGTCAGGCGAAAGTTGACATTTTTCATACCTGCAACTATCAACTGGAGCATTTCTTCAAAACAAGGGCCATTTCCTATTCATTAGCAAAAATCGTCGAAATTTCAATTCAAAAACTATTAAGGTTGATGATGTGCAAGGCTGATGCCTGTTAGGTCGTGGTTATCGTATCAAGAGTGCTATGAATCATCACTGAAATTGTTCTTGTTTTACAGAAAAATCGTTACCCAAACGGTTTACGCGACTGAAATAAATTTGTATTAATGGAATTCTGGACCTTAAAAATGGGTTGATTGAATTGCGTGAGTAACACCACTGTGTCATAAAATGAAACAGTTTACTTGCCGTTGAAAAGCAAATATGGAATTTTGATCACGAAAACATAGACCATCATGTTTCTGGTAGTTTTTCTTTTTTGTTTTTACCTTTTTACCAATTTGTTCCCTCTCTAAATGTATATTTAGACTTTAGACACCAATTTTGAAAGCATAAAACAAGAACTGTTATGAAAACAGTCCGAATGACATGGTAGAAGAAAAAATCGAACAGATGGCAATTTTATTTGCCTAGTATTCAGATTGTCTTCTGAACTGAACAATTATATCACGATGTGGGATATATACCTTTGAAACAAAAAAATCCTGATATGACTATATATTATCATCGTGTGTAGAGGTAAGCACGTCCGCCTACGAAGTGGGGTTCAATTCTCCGCTGGACCACCGTGATGGGATATACACGTTGAAAGCTAACAGCTCGTTAATCCGTTGCTCGCACATGTTTCGACTTCTGAGGGTTGACGTTCGTCAGCTGGTTAATAAAAAAAAAAAAAACTTTATGGATTCGCGAATTACGAATGTGAAATTTTCTACGATTTTTCTCCCAAGTCCAACAAAATGAAGGAACTAAATATCATGCACAGTTCATTTTGATCTGTTGAGTTTGTTTCACTCACATAACTGATGGAATTCAAAGAGTTTTGTGGTTCGACCCCTAAGTTCACTAGCGTCGCCTGACTAGAGGAAAATCGGGCATTGCTGCTATGTCATTATTATTAAGAAAAGTATAACACCGATATTGTGGTGGAAGCATTTCTGCAACACCTTAATGCATTTCATTTACATTGATGGCACTAAGAAGTTCGGAACTTAACACTTTACATATTCTTATTGATAACAGCAGATTTGCATGCGCAATCGTGATATTCAGCATATTCAGCTTATTTTGTTTTGAAGAAGAGTGTGCCATATTTTCATTTCTCACAACTCCAAAAAGCAATAATTACGAATTTTCTAACCCCTAACTATACAAAAACCAAAAAGGAGCTAATCTATTAAAGTTTTGATCAAAGTTGGGAAGGGACAATCTTGTAACTCTACATTTCAATTCTGAAATGAGGTTAGTTTGCATTCTCGATGGATGATGGGAAAAAAGCTGATAAATCTATTACTACATATGGGTTTTCTGTACCATCTTGTCTTAAGAACATTATACATACATATGACAACTTTCATTTCATCAATTTCTTTCTCGCCAAGTGAACTGAAGATGGGAATTATAAAAATTAAATGAATCGAGAGTATTTTTAATTTGATCTTCAGGAGTGCTAACATGTATATCTTCAATAAGTTGTTTGTCAATAGTCTCATAAATGATATAGTAGCGCCATTATAAATTTGTTATAAATGGCTCCTACGCCGCCATTTTGAATAAAAATGTCCACTTGTATTAATCGTTGAAAAGAGAATATATTTTTCTATTGAATGGCATAGAAAAATATACAGGATTCGACTCTGGTCGACTTCCGGTCACCGATCCGGTCCGATGTGCAATTGTTTTCTTGTTGAATACTCCAAATATAAAATTTCTAACTCTACAATCTACTGAATAGTGCCGTTTACAATGATTTCGTTGTCACCCGGTATAATTTGGGGTGAATTTTCATTTAGTAAAATACTTTTGATATTATTATTGTTCAATACGTTCATCGATAATTTTGTTTATAGATAGAACAAGATGCCACTGTGAATGAAATCAACCCGCACATTGCTAATATCGGACGGATGGTAGAGGATATGGAAAACAAAATTCGTAACACTCTTAATGAAATATACTTCAGCAAAACTAAAGATATAGTAAATAGTTTGAGGTCTGTCCAATCGTTGACTGAAAGCCGTCAACAGCAGGCCTTGAGAGAAGACTTGGCTGCTGCTCTGCAACGCAGGCACAACAAAAGTGACAACTGATGTTTGCAGATATACCACATAAACTTCGAAAATGACGAATAACACTTTGAAAAGATCAAACCCAACTTTTTTTTTGTCATATTCCTAATCAATTGTTGGTAACGTATTATTTTACGTAGCATTCACTTAACAACCACAGACTGGCCATTTGTTGATCTTAACATTAGAAAGGTTACAGATATGTATTATATTCTTCTATAGTTGGGTTTGAAGAAATGTTTTTGGAATTGGAAGTGAAAGCCAATAAGACCATATTCATCTCCTAGCAAAAGCATTTGTTATGATTCATTTTAGTGTCATTTCATTTTTATTTATTATATTTTATCCAAAAAAGATGTAAGAATTTTTTGCTAACTTTATATTTCATCAGTCGCATTTTTATAAGGCTCAACCATTTTTTTTTTATTCCAGAGTTAAATTATTATATTGTAAAAACTCCTATTATAAATATAAAACATTTTTATACTTCAATCAATATTTTTACCCTCCTATATCCTTATTTTTTCTGAAAGATTTGGGATTAACTTTAAAATTATATATATATATATATATATATATACAGGGTGGCCCACCACATTCGCCTCGGTATTTCTACAAGAAATGAAGAGAGTTAGGGAAAAATTTTTAGCACAGTCATATGTGGGTTCATGAGGAGCATATTTCAAAATTATTTTGAAATATATAGGGTGACCCACAAAAAAATTACATACCAAAGTTAAATTTTTTCTTATGGAACACCCTATATTTTTTCATATTTTTCGATACTATAGACAAAATAAAGGTTAGTTACTATTATATTTCCTATACCTAAAACTAACCGTTTTTGAGAAATTTTGAGAAATTCAAAAATACAGATCATAATTTGAAAATTGTTTTCACCCTGTAACGTGTAACAAGATGCTCGTGATTAAATGTACTGCTTAGCTCAAAGGTTAAAGTTAACGACTACATGCAATTTTTAATGCAATATTATACAGAGTGGTGAAAAAAATTGCCTTAAAATTTGGACATACATTTAAATAAATAACTTCTTAAAGTTGAATGGAACACCCCGTATTTAGTGGCGTAATTTGACGCATAATTAGATTCCCTTCAAAACTATATTAGGGTTCCCTATACCTATCTCTTTTAATTTTCACACAAAAGGCGTTTTTATATTTTACTTATGAGTAATTTTTATCTCAAAAATGAAACACACTGTATTGTGATGAAAAGCAAAAAAGCATTTTTGAAGTCATTTTATAGAAAAATTAGGAATCTCAAATTGTTTATTATTTTAATAAATGTTCAAAATGGTGTCCGATATTCCCGATGCTTAGGCGAACTCTTTCTTGAAATGAGTGCTGAACTGTGGATAACATATTTTGCGGTATTGAACCGAACGCTGTTCTTATTCGTACTTTCATATCCTGAGGTGTCGTTGGCCCTGTATCGTAAACAATACTTTTGATATATCCCCATAAAAAATAGTCGGGACTTGTAAGGTCCGGAGACCTGGCTGGCCACTTCTGTGGACCTCCTCATCCTATCCATCTATTTGGATATTGTCGATCTAGCTCGTTTCTAACACGTCTATCAAAGTGTGCAGGAGCACCATCTAGCTGCATCCACATCCGTTGACGAATATTAATAGGCATACTTTCCAACAGCACAGGCAAATTATCCCTAATGAATCCGAGAAAAATGACTCCGTTTAAGTGACTATCAAGAAAGTAAGGACAGATCATCTGTGCTGGTGATCAAGGGTTCTGAAAATATTAGGGTTTTCGTCACTGTAATAGTGAAAGTTATTTCTGTTAACTAATCCGTTGTTAGCACATAATAAAAAAAATGTTCTTCATCACCAAACTTTTCTAAAACCCATAAACAAAAATTCAGTCGTCGATCATAATCTTCTTCAAAAAGCTGTTGATGTAGTTCAATGCGATACGGGTGGAATTTGTTCTTTTTAATTATTCTTTGGATACTCTGTCTGCTTAATCCAGTTGTGTCGCATATTTTTCGCTGACTTGTGTGAGGCTGTTCAACTAGAGATAACATCACTAAATATTCATTTTTCTCATTTCCAGTAACTGGTTTTTGCCGTTCTTGCATATTATAAGATACACTGCCTGGTCTTTGGAAAAGATGCAACAATTTTTCCAATGAACGCTTGTTAGGATGACTCCTGTGCGGATACCTTTGGGCATATACTCTTGACGCCAATAAACAGTTTTCTTCACCTTCACCGATTGTTAAAATCATATCAATTCGTTCTTGCTGGGGATAAGTTCTCATTTTATAATATTTCAAAAAGACAATTTCAAACTAGTTTAACAATGATAATGGTTTGATTAACAAGTTGTCGCTGTCAAATATCTTCTGTTTCATAATAATAATTAACGTCATCTAGGCCAGAGCCCACTTTTATCAAAAATATAGTATAATAGGTTTTATAGAAAATCGTAAATGTATGTTCTTTTACTCCCACCCGTAAATATGCTGATTTTTGATAGTTTACTGAACGGATAAGTTGGCAATTCCAGTCAACTGTACGGACATGAGTTCAAATCCACATTGGTTGGAAAATGAATTCCACAAGCACAGAGAACAAAATACTTGTTGCTAGGGTACTCGCCTATGGCATCGTGCCCAAACTTCGTCCTCGTGCGATATGGCCACCATATTCACTCTTGTTGTACAAACTACTATTTTATTTACCCCATATTGTAATTTTGTTAATTATTTCAATATAAAGTCTCATATATTTGCTAAGAAACAAGCGAATTCAACATATTTCGCCTCAATAATTGAGACGCATCTTATTTTAAAGAATGCTGTAATATTTCAGAAATGGCAATTCATTTGAGTTTTTACATTTGCCTGCATTTTATACTTCAGACACACCTTATTTTCGAAAATTTAAACTTGTGCTTTTAGCGAATCTACGTAGTCCTTATTAAAAATGTTTATTTAACGCCTTCTAAGCTTTTTATTATAATACAGTGTGTTTCATTTTCAAGATAAAAAAATCACTCATAAGTAAAACATAAAAACGCCTTTTGTGTAAAAATCAAAAGAGATAGGTATAGGGAAACCTAATATAGTTTTGAAGGGAATCTAATTATGCGTCAAATTACGCCACTAAATACGGGGTGTTCCATTCAACTTTAAGAAGTTATTCAATTAAATGTGTGTCCAAATTTTGGGGCAATTTTTTTCACCATTCTGTATAATATTTCATTGAAAATTGCATGTAGTCGTTAACTTTAACCTTTGTGCTAAGCAATACATTTAATCACGAGCATCTTGTTACACGTTACAGGGTGGAAACAATCTTTAAATTATGGTCTGTATTTTCAAATTTCTCAAAATTTCTCAGAAACGGTTAGTTTTAGGTATAGGAAATATAATAGTAACTCACCTTTATTTTGTCTATAGTATCGAAAAATATGAAAAAATATAGGGTGTTCCATAAGAAAAAATATAACTTTGGTATGTAATTTTTTTGTGGGTCACCCTATATAATTCAAAATAATTTTGGAATATGTTCCCCATGAACCCACATATGACTGTGCTGAAATTTTTTCCCTAACTCTCTTCATTACTCGTAGAAATACCGAGGCGAATGTGGTGGGCCACCCTGTATATGTCAAACCCAAAAAAAACTAGGACGGAAGACCCCCCAGAACCCATAAAATCAGTGACACTACCCTTAATCAAAGGAGTCACCGACAAAATCGGAAGACTAATGAGAAAACAAAATATACGAACCGTCTTCAAACCTCAAAGGATCATTTCGTCTTGCTTACCGAGACCAAAGGACAGGATTCCTCTCGAAAACCTAGGAGTATATAGCATCACATACAGGGACTATGATAAGCAATATATTGGTCATACGAATAGGAGAATGTCAGCTAGAGTGCAGGAACACAAGAATAGCATAAAGACAAAACAAACATCTTCCACCCTCTTTCAACACCACCACCAGTCGGGTCACAAAATAGATTTCGAGGCAGCAAAGCAAATAGCGCAGGTGATCCATTTCAGAACACGCCAAATTAGGGAAGCCATCGAGATGGAAAAACATGGAGAAATGAACAAAAGAGACGACTCTCAAAATATACCAAATGCCTGGAGGGCCCTCATCAACAAAAAAACAGTTAGGAAAATGGTCTTTGGTGGTTGCAGGTCGCCACAGACCAGACCGACCATTATTACCTGAACAGTCATTAGCCAAAGGTCCGACAAACATAATTGACCCGACGGCTGATGGAACGGATCATACCGGCTACAAATTTACGACCGAGGAACTATTTAAAAACTGGCACAAGTTTTTCGAACAACAGTTGCTAGCACCAAGTAGGAGCAGTAACGAAACGTTCTAATCCGAGCGATTCATGAAGCTCATTGACATTGATAATATGGCGTTTATCAGAAACTCCACACTCGATCCAAATTTTTGATTGAAAAACAGCGTCCGTATAAAATGCTTTTAAAGTCACAAGAATACCAAACTGCTTTCGCTAATTTAGGTAATATAGCTGCGAATAAAGAAACTACTTTTTCTGTTGTTGAGTCATTTGTTTGTAGCATGTACGGTAGTTATCAAATCTTGCGAAAAAGTCAATCAGCTTCGATATGAATTGTTCCAACGAAATTACACAATAAATAATGTAAACCAGTCTTTCCAAAAAAAAACAATTAAAAAACTTCGATGCGTCCTGCTTACCACCTTGCTACACCGAATTACGCCAACATATGGAAAGAACGAATTATATTGCAAATATATGGACAAATGCGACTTTATTTGATCCGTACGAATTGGAAGCTGAAAATTGTGGGTGGATATTGAATGGGTCCAAATTCAAATGATTTGAACGACCACAATTACCACCATCAGTCAAAGACGTTGTTGTTGATGGTGACGTTTCGGAAGGTAATTTTGAATTTGATTTCGATAATTAATAAACTTTATTGAATTATTTATTTATACTTTCAGCTGAAGATGATGACATAATATACGACAGCGATGAGGATATTGACTTTGATGATGACAACATGGAAAATGAAGGTTATATAACGGAATAATGTAGTATTTTTAGTGAAATTAATATTAGTGTTATAAATAAATATGGTATTACGAGGTAAAATAAAAATTATTTCCATGTTATTATATTATAACCATTAATGTTCTCGTAATTAGAATAGAATAGAATTTATTCATCTCTGAAATTTTTACATACATACACAATACAATAATATATACATGCAAAAACTTATTGGACTAGTCAAGATAAAACATACAAAATATATATATATAGTTGTCACAAAAAAAAATACTGAAATAATGACAGTTTATAAAATTCATTAGGATTATGAATTGAGGTATTCGTCAATTCCATAAAACTGTTTATCACATAGAAAAGCATGCAAATTCCTCTTGAAAATAGTTATTGTGCTACTTGTATCGACATAACTTTTTATTTTATTAAAGCACTTAATGCCTACATATTTTGGCGATTTTTGGCTCACCCCAAGTCTAGAGTAGTGTTGGTGGATAGCTTCACTATTCCTCGTGAAATATGGATGTACATCACAATTTTTTTTGAATTCTATTTCGTTTTCTTTGATATACATTATCAACTGGAAAATGTACAAACATGGCAATGTTAGGACTTGAAATTGTTTAAATAGGGGCACATGTTGAATGTGGAGGAGCTTTATAAATAGTCCTCAATACTTTTTTTTGTGAGCGAAATGCTTGAGCAAAGTAACTGGAAGAACCCCAGAAAATCAATCCGTATTGTAGGATAGATTGGACCAACCCAAAGTAGAGAATTCTCAAAATGTCAAATGAGAGGGTTTCTCTCAAGTTTCTTATTATGTAGCAAGTAGATCCTAATTTAGAGGATAGCGTGTTTATATGTGATTCCCAGGACAATTTTTGATCTAGGGTTAGACCTAAGAATTTCATGGTATCTTTACTGTGGATAGAGGGGCCACATACATTTAGGTATAAATTGTAATCGGGTGATACATTTTTTGGCAGAAAGCGCATGTGATAGGTTTTTGTTATGTTCATCGTGAGTCCATTATCTGAACAGTATTTATTCAGTTCCCTAGACGCATTATTGCTTGTTTCAACAAGTTGCTCTACATTTTTGTTTGACATTAGTATGGTTGTATCATCAGCGTAGACAATAATTTGATTTGATGAGGTGCAGGTGTTATTGACATCATTAATGAATATAATAAAGAACAATGGACCCAAGATGGATCCTTGGGGTACGCCCATATGTATTTCTCTCGTATCGGATCTAACACCATCAACAAGTGTACCCTGTTTTCTATTTGTCAAGTATGATGTTGCCCAGTTATGTGCTACTCCTCGGACTCCAATGCCCTCCAATTTCATCAATAATAATTTATGATTGATAGTGTCGAATGCTCGACTCAAGTCGTAAAAAAGACTTACAACATGATTTTTTTCATTTAGTGCTTTATAAATATATTCTACACAGTCCAATATTGCTGTTCTTGTAGATTTCTTACTTCTAAAGCCATGCTGGGTATTAGACAGTAGTTTAAATTGTTCAAGATAGTTTATGAGTCTTACAGAGTAGGATGCTTCAAATATTTTGGAAATTTGGCTTTGGATGCAGATCGATCTGTAATTTTTTATGTCAGATTTTGAGCCTTTGTTTTTGAAAACAGGAATGCATTTAGACTCCTTCAAATCCGGAAATATTCCAGATGTGAAAGACTCGTTAATTAAGTGAGAAAGTGGTTCAGCAATAACGTCACCTGCTGTTCTCAATATATTTCCATTAATATCGTCCCAACCAGCAGCCGGTTTAGAGGTGGTTTTGTTCATTATTTTTAGAATTTCATTTGGTGTGGTAGGAGATAAGAAGAAACTCATAGGGGCTTTATCGATGTTCATTTCATAATAGGGTTCAGGGATTGAATGAAAAGAGTCTATAAAAAAGGCATTTATGAATTTACTTTTCTCCAGTCTATCATTAATTGGTTCACCGCGGTCATCAACGATGTCAATAGAGGAATTTGTAACACTGTTAGGTTTAGCTTCGTTTATGATTTTCCAACTTTCCTTCATGATATTAGTGGATCCCATTATTCGGTCATTGTTTTTCTGTTTTTGATGCTGTTTCACAAGTCGTTTATATTCTTTTATGGATTGTTTATAGTATATTGTATAGTCGGGGTCATTGAGTTGCTTTCTAATTTTGTTCATTTCACATAGTTGATCGTGGAAATTTTTTATTTCAAGTGAATACCATCTTTTTTTTTTATTTGTTTTACTTTTGCTCTTTGTGAAAGGAAAGGAACAATTGTAGTGATAAAGGAAAGAGGTATAAAATATGAAAAACTTTTTTTCAAACGTGTCAGCTTCATACATATTAGTCCAGTTTTCGCGAGACAAGAGACTGCGGAAAGTTTCATTATTAGTGTTATTGAAGTTTCTTCTATAGATATATTTAGGGTCATCGTGTACTTGGGAAGCTATATCAAATGTACATACCTGGTATGTGTGATCCGAAATGAAAGTGTCGCAAACAGTTACATTACTTGCCTTCAAATTTGAAAATATGTTATCAATACAAGTAGCACTTTGATTGGTTATTCTGGTGGGCTCATTTATATGATGCATAATATTGTACTCAAACAGTAGGTTTATTAAAGATGATTTCATTGTACTATTTTCAAGAAAATTTACGTTGACATCACCACAAATAATATAATGGTCAGTATTATTGTAGATTTCATGTAGTAGTGATTCGATATTACATAGATAGTCTTTAAAGTCACTGTCAGGGGTTCTGTACAAAGCAATTATCCAGATTTTTTCCTTTATTTTTGGAAGAGTCATTCTAGCCAGACATATCTCAAAGTTTTTTTCCAAACTTCTCTTGAATGGAACAGGTGCTACATTGAGTCCATGTCTGGCATATATACATACTCCACCTCTATTGTAATGGGTTCTAGCAAAGTAGGAGATTAGTTCAAAGTTTTTTATCACAGTTGCTTTGATTTCTTGATCATTCATCCAATGTTCATCAATACATACCAGATCCACATTCAGCGATGACAGGGTAACACTGAACGAGTCGCACTTGTTTGAGATACCTTGTATGTTCACATGTAGGACTGTTATTGATTCAAGTTTGCTGTCTGCTATTTTTGTGGCCCTAATGTCAACAGAGATTCCAATCCTTGACTCTAGGCGGTTTTTTGATCCTGAAACGAGGCTGGCCTCTGAAAATTTTCCCTCTTATCTACACTTGTCTGAGATTCTTGTGATTTGTCCAGAAAGTGCTGACCTAACCGGAAGTTAAAACGTTTGAATTGAATATTTCGTGGCCAAAAACTTGGGTTGTATACTTGTTCCTTCAACTCTGGTTCGACTCCAACCATGAAAGCTTGATTATTGGTCATCACGTTTCGCGTTATGAGCTTTTTTACATATATGTCTTTAGAGTTTGTATGCTTCTCAATGACTTTTGGTTTAACGGTATACTGAAAATTCAAACATGATTTAATAGTGATTTTAGAAAAATATTCAAAATGATGAATATAATTTTGACAGAAATGAAATTAGTCGTCTTATTTTATCGTTAATAAAATTATTAATTTACGTAAGTCTTCGTAATTGACTTCTGGCAATTGACAAAAAGTGTACTGAATTTATCGTGAAATACGTGGGCTAATTGCCAGAAATGTACCTGATGAAATGAAATATAATATATCAGCTAAAGTAATTATTCGAGTGGGCCACCGACGCACATATGATTTGCCATATCTCCCTAATTCTTCCAACTAGCCTTCTGCCGTTTTGCAACTAGTGTTACTTTGAGTTACAAAATGAATGTAAAAATTGGCAGAAGTTTACTCAGTGACATAATTGTTGCAAACATATTTGCAACATTAGTGCCTTCTGCCGACTCTTTATTTTCCACCTAGCTTTCTGCCAATTTTTTCTTTACTTATTTACACTATCTTCGGTCATCCTGCAAATTTTCAACACTTTACCTTATCAATTTTTTTATGAAAAAAAAAAATCCATGTTTAACCCCTTACCCTCACTTTCGTCTTCCAGGGTGCCTTCTGCCCGCCCGCCTCTCGCTATGTATGTATATACCGAACCTTCACATGATCAAATTCCCACTTTACCGAGTGACCCCTACCCCTACGTAGCCAGCTCTCCGTCCATAGTAACTATTCCTACAAAGTCAAGTATATTGATGTTAGGAATTACGAACAGTTATCTTTCATGAGAAAACCTTGTGAGATCAAACGCTAGAGGTGCTTCCCAGCAGCTTGGATTTCTCTTTTGTGCGAAGAAATACATCACTTCTCGCCGCTTTTAATGATCTACAAGGCACAGATACAGCCTGTCTCGGAATAAAGTTCTCATTTGTGGGGATCGGTTCGATACTAGGTAGGAATTATGATCAGTAAATCTCTCATCGGAAAACCATGTGAGATCGATCGCTAAAGGTGCTTCCCAGAAGCTTAGATTTCTATTTTTCGCGAAGAAATACTTCGCTTCAATGTTCTTCAGGGCACAGATATGGTCTTGGAATATAGTTCTTATGTGTGGGCACCAAAACGTTCATTGATTCTCTAGAGAAAAGCAATCTTGTTGGTGATTCTTCTCCCACGGATTCGCTCACTTCGTTGAAACATGGCAGAAGGGTTGGAGACTTGTCTTTCTTCTAAGATATTTCCTCGGTCGGTGCTCTTCTGAATTCTTTCCACCAAGCTTAGAAGTATCAACACGTATGACACCCGACGAGTACAGAATTCCCACCCCTTCATTGTGATCTTGGGGACCTGTCGAACCTCTGTTGCACAGGAATCCGAGGAAGGGGGGTTCTGAGGCTTACTAACTTCAAAAATTCAAAGTCAATGTTGATTCGTATTTTCTGTCCCTTGATTCACGCAAGAGGCAATCTCTGTACCAGATAGCTACACACTTCAGAGAAAAAAGTAGAAACGACGAGTTGAGGGTAGATTTTCCATACTTGGATTGATCGACACAAACTATCCGAAAATATCGATAATAATCTATCTCGCCACCAAAATTACAACACATCTGTACAAAAAGCTGTTTTCTTCAGAATATATGGCGCACCCCAAGACAACTTACATAGTCACATTGTATTATTATGAATTCACCTGGAATTTTATGCGAAAGGAGATCCAGTAAGTGGCAACGTGATTTCCGAAGAAAGAATACTTCCTAATACAAATACAAGTTTGAAATTGGGTTTCGAAGATTTTTAGAGTTTATTTGGTTCATTCTCTCGATCCTCTGGAGAATCTCTGGGTTATTCTTCGAAAAAAAATAAACGATGACCCTTCTGCGAAATTTTTGGGAAAACATATGGTCTCCATTTATTATTCGAATGAAATATAGCCCATAACTCACAGGAAACTATCGTCAAAACAAATTCAAAATTTATGCTTCACATTAATCAAAATCGCACTGTATGTCAGGTAGACCTCACATTCAAATGACACCATCATAAAGAGCAGTTCAGTAGCTTCACTCTCAGTTTAAAGTTTGATGGTTGCAGTCTAAGCCTCAAAATGTTTCGCGGTACATTTTCAAATATATTTCTGTATTCTGTGGGTGTAACTAAAATACATTTCTATGTCAGCAAAATAATAATACTTACCACTTGCTGTGACTCCCTGGAAAGAGGTCAACAGTCGATGTGGGTGGGAGGGAGGGCGGGATTGATGGGTGTCGCTGTCAACGCATATTCGGTATCGAAAAGGTGTTTGTTCAATTGTTCAGTGCCGTGAGGGGCTAGACAAAGGTTGGATTATGGGAGTGGCGAATAACAAAAAAAGGATAACATTCAGCCGAAATGTATAGCACTTCCAAGATATAATTCTGAACAAAGTCACTGCAATGCTGAAAAAGGTAAACATAGACAACCAGTGGAGCAACGTTTATTTCTTTTTGGAACAGACCGTCATCTGAATGGGTGGCTTATCGACTCTAATTTTTCAAGGAAACGCAACAAAAACATGGCCTACACAAAATATCCTAAAATTTGAATAGCTTATTGATAACCCAATAATTTTCTAAGTTATAGTCAAACACAGACATGAGAGCACAAGGGCACCTTTGTGGACTGTGCGATAGAGCCAAGCTTCCTATCATTTCCATATATAGAGAACAATGTTTTTCTTACAAAAAAAATCGAAGGAGAGTCAGTGCTCCTTCTTTCGGACGCGAACGCTATCAAAAAGTTATTTCTGCCTCACTCACGCTGAACATTTCCAAAAAAGTTCAACCCAGCAGGCCACACCCTAGCAATCTTATAAATACTAGCGTGATACTAATCATTTGTATTGATAGTAGAAGTAAAACACATCTCTGCCCAACCTTTTTTTAACAATAATAATAATAAGTTATTTATTCCCAAGAAACTACAGTTTATAAATAGGGAATATTTATATAATACATTTATTAAAAAGCTCAATCAGAATCGTTTATTACTCGAAAATAAAAAATTTTTCATTAAAAATTATTCTAACAAATAACGCTAATTCATAGCAAATTTGAATTTGGTCATTTGAGAAAAACATTTCATTCCAATGGGTAATCCATTATATGTGATAACTCCTTTATAGAAAATAGATTTTCTGGAAAATTCCGTCTTGAGATATTTGCCTTGTTTTGTGGTTATGTACAGTTAGATTAAAAAATTTCATAATAGGATGTTTCTTATTAGTCATAATAGAATGCAAAATAGTACATATTTTCAGTTCATAAATAGAATTGATGTCGAGGAGACGATTTGGTTTATGAATATTCCTTGTTGGTTCCAAGTTCCAAATAAGGTAAATGAAAAATGCATTTAATTGCTTTATTCTGTAAAGACTTCAGTGGTTTCAGAATGGTATTCGATGCAGTACCCCATATGCTGATTAAATATTTTAATTTCGAATAAATTAGTGAAAAATAAATTAATTTTGGGTATTTCAAAGGTACATAGCTCCTTATCTTGTACAAAATTCCAATGACTGGTGATATTTTTTTCGGACCAGATCAATATCCCACGAAATATTTTCATCAATATTCAGACCTAAAAATTTTATATTATATGTATGACCTGTTAATTTTTTGTTGTCCTTGCGATAAAAATTTCGATTGTGATAAAATTGGTTTTTCATCAATGAACAAGAAAGATGATTTTTCGAAATTTAAAGTAAGTTTATGAACATTGAGCCAAATAAATATTTGTTTCAAATCATTTTCCATTTGACATTGGATCACTTGCAAATCTTTATTGAAATATATTAAAGTTGTATCATCAGCAAATAATTCCAACTTTCCAGTGATGTTCAGTTCTGAAATTGAATCAATATATATTAGAAACAGTAGAGGTCCTAGTATGGATCCTTGTGGGACTCCGAAAACAACTTTTTCCAACCTGACACTTAAGAGTGTCATTGAAACACACAATATTCTTAAAGCTTTATTATTTTGTATCCACTGTATAAACATTACACTAATATAGTTTTAAAACAGTCCATAGTATCACTTACAATCATCAGAAAACTGCGTTTTGAACTGATTCAAAAGTTAAAATTGTAAGAAAGGTATGTATATTGCTTATAGCTAATAAACAATGAACATTACATATGTACACAATAAAACATCATTTTTCACCAGAATGGACACCAACCTATGTAACACTGGCACAAATTCTCATTACTTGTAGCATGTTGGATAAGTAAATCCACCTGTTTCTGAACTGTCAATTGTTCATCGAAACTGAAATCGTTTCCTGTCAGCTTATCTCTCACCCTGTTGATAATAGTAACTGCCTTCTTATTAACCCCTTCAGGCTGAGAACCGTCACCAGCGACGTCTGCCAAGAGGCTCTTTTTATTCAAGGTCACACTAATCGACTCCAAGTCGTGATCTTGTGATGTGCCAGTGGAAAACGAACCAATTTCATTTGTAGTGGATCGATTCTTGATCGTTGTATCCATGAGTCTCCAGTTAAGTAACGGATCGTATACGAAAGCCTCGAGAACGGCCATCAAGCTATCCTTGTTGCGATGCAAAACGGACATAACCGACTCGCAGGTCCTGCGGTATGTTCCTTCTATTCCAGTGACTTCCATCGCATTTATCAGCATCCTCGTGAGCCTGAAAGGAATTTTCTCCGGGAATTTTTCTCTAGTCATGGCTACTTCGAAGCAATCGCCGAAATCGATGTGCAGGATCTTTCCTGTGAGCCTATCCAACATCAAGTTACTCGGATGTCTATCGCCCAGTCCCAGTATATATCCCACTATGGACATGACGGCTAACGATCTGGTGTAGTTCGTCCTCCGATCGAACCAAACTTCGGAAGAAGGACTCTTCAGCCACAGTAACCTAGCCAGATCATCGCCGTGGGTGTGCTCTAGAGCGTGCTCGAAAACTTCCACTTTCTGCATCACCGTCAAATGGTCGTAATCGGCGGCCATTCGAAGCATTATCCTGTGCTCGATATTCAACAGAATTTTTTTCTTATCTCGATAATCCCTAATGAGCGTATGTAACGTATCGCAGTGTGGAACCCACCCTATCAGGCCAGAGTTTGTGCTCAGAGGAATGACTGCGTAACGCTGGATGGTCAAGTTGCGTCGGAATGTGTCGGGATCCTTCTGGAGTAAAGTATTAACTAGACCGAATAGCTGCATGACTCTCTCGTCTTGGCGTAAATCCTCGTGGCCTTTCAACAGGAACATGTAGTCTTTACCATTGCTTCCTCGAACAATCAACTTCCTTGGACGTTGTTTTGAAGTGATAACCTTAAAGAACAACAGTGAATCGTCCGCCTACTACCCATAAGTGGACTCACCTCTAAGGACCTGTTGAAATAAGCGATCCTTACAACGTTCTGGCCAGGTGCATAACTACCTGGAACGGCAAGTTCCAAATCTTTACAGACCAGTAAATTTGGAGATACATATTGCAGTTCAAGAGATGTCAATTGAGGTAACTGTCGTGATATCCGCCTGAAAACGTGATAGTAAAGGTCCCAAGCTTGGTTGAGATCACGTATGTTTCCAGAAATCTGAAAAATATATAAATGATTCTTTCACTTAGCAAGAGGGGTTGAAAAATATCAGATTAAATGTGACGTACGAAAATTCAAAATGTACACAGGGGTTTGAACCTGGCTCCGAAACCAATAAAAATGCTTTTTGACACACGAACATTTTTTGTGGAGTACGTACTTTAAGAAAAAAATGTTCTGCACGCGAGCACCTATGCGGGGGAATTTCCCAGAAAATCTCGGAAAATCAGTATTGCATCAATAACTTGTAAGTTCTATATAATGTCTAAGAACAAGCTTGTAGATCGAGAAATTTTTTACAGATAAGGTAGCCACAGTTTTTTTCAAAAATTGTTTCCTGTTAGAGATAATGAGTCCTATAATTGATATTTTCAGATTTCCGTGCAAAGAGATCTCCCTGGTTTTTGTTCGAAAACCAAACGATATTTTAATGAAAATCCTCCAAAAATCATCATATACATTTGGCGGGTGTCGGCATAAATAGTTGTATTTGATATTCGAAGATGAAACAATAATCTTTGAAGAATTAACAATGTAAATTTCTCTAATTTTTTACGTTTTCTCATTATATTATTTCGACAAGGTGTGTGTGCTCCAATATTTAGTGAGTCAAATTTGAAAAAATCAGATATAACCCGTTGTTTTTTAGTTCGCTCAATTTTCATGACTTATGTCTTTGCAACCGACGTAAGAGAATAACAAAGTAGAGATTTCTGAAAGAGCATAATTGTCATGTTATTTCCAAATACCTGTACTTTCAGAATATGTTTGTAAAAACCTCTCATAACGAAGTTTTCCGGAAATTTCTAAAAATGTGTCCTTCTGATAAGTCTCGCGAGTTTATATCATCGCCAATCTGTAGTTGAGAATCTGCCAGTTTATTTCTCGAAATGTTTCCTATCTTTTAATTCATTCGGGAACCGAGTCGACACAAATGTATGCGCCTCAGTCGACTCGAACAGATAATGTCTGATCCACAAGTCCCTGGAGTTGTTACTGTGAAAAACTCTATCAAAACTTGGGTCAAAATGTATACAAGTCTGTGTTTCATAATGTGTGTTTCCATGATTTGTTACATTTGTCAAAAAACATTGAAAGGGGGTAAATGATGGTGATGATGTTGGAGATTGAATAACGATACAGATGATCGTATATGTTTTATAAAGATGATCTGATAAATTAACACATCCTCAGTCATTCTGGTTTGTACTGATGATCATTTCGGCTTCCCCCTAACTGTTTCAGTTCAAAAAAAATCTAATTTCTCATAAGTTTCATTCAATTTATATAATTTCATTTTTTCCTCCACAATATACAAATTTAATTCAGTCGATGTCACATGCTAGTTGATAAGAGACTCATGCGATTTTTGAATTAAATTCAGAATCGTTTAATTACTGCAACTCTCTGTTATTAGAATTGACGAGAGAATTCATAATTATCAATCGTTTATGTTTATAACTATCAAATGAACTTTATAAAAAACAACTTCCGCTCGAATCTGTAATCAGTCCAATAATGGGTGGGTGTAATATGTGCATGTCTACAATTATTGTATCGTTTGCTGTAAAAATTATGACTTGCTACATGTGTAATCCTGTACTAAACTGGTCAATAAAGAATCTAAATAAAACATCTAACACTTAATACTTGAGCATGCGCGTGCCCCACCTCGCTCATTTAAAAAAAATCAAAATTACATAACTATAATATCAGAAATGCCAATAATTTCCACTGAAATAATATTCATTCGAATAAAGGCAAAAACAATCCTATATCTAGCTGTATAGAAACTTACAATAATCTTTCAGACGATATTAAAAATTCAAAATCCATAAATGTTTTCTTGAAAAAACTCAAACTAGAATTGATATTCATCAATCAATAAACATGTAAAGTTGTTTGTAATTGTTACTTTTCGTTAATTTTGAAATATTTGAACTTAATTATATACAATGTATTATCTTCCTTATACCAGAACTTGTTCTGTTCGGAAGGTTTGTTTTTCAATAAATAAATAAATAAAAAAAAATGAATACCTATCCTGCTAAGCGTGAAAAAAAATTACAGCCGATTTTGCTGATATATGGAACTTACGATTTGAAAAAATCGATGATCAGACTATCACAATGAATAATTGATGCCGATTTGAAAAGTGACCCCTGAATGCTCTTGACAGATTTTTTGAACGCGTAGGTGTTTCTTCCAATTCCACTGGGCCCCTCATTATGAAATTGACGAACCGTAAAAATTTTCAAAAATTGTTTGCGCCGTTGACTGTAGTAAGTTCCAGAGATAATAAAGTTTTATGATGTGAATGAATGATTTTATTTTAATCCCTTCCATATGTTCGTCAGGCCTCATCTTTGTGAAGCCCGAATTTACCTGTCCTCCCGATCTCAAATAAAAAAAAAATCAACAGTTTTATATTTTTGAACGAACGAAAATGACTTCGGCTTAATCGTCATTCATAGAGGTGACAAAAACACCAACAAGTAAAATACTGAGTCAAAGAATCCGGCATATTAAAAATATGTTCGAGTGCAGCGTGTTACTATTCATATCAAAAAATTGTGTTATTCTCAATGTTATTTGTTTAGCAATAATCATCCTTTCAAACAGGGGTGGGCTGATGAAATCAAGTGATTAAAATCACGATTAAAATCATGATTCAAATCAATTTTAACAACATAATATAAAAGTTTTCTCGAAGATCAAAAGTAGTATCTGCTTTTAGCAAAAACAACAAAAAAGAAGTACATAATTCCAAATAAACTAAACAAAAAGAAAAAAACAAAAATAACACACAAATGATGAATCAGGAATATCCCCAAATAACAAAATACCAATTTCAATTATCCTGATAAATAAATCTATATCCCTCCCCTGTCTCTCCTGTGTTCTGGCGGGTATTATCAGATGAAAATCATGACTCACAAAATATTGTCAAAAATCATCAAATATAATGGGTAACACCTAAATTTTATTACTGTATATTTGGTCAGTCTATTCATTTTCGTTATACAGATTTAAAAACAAAAACTACGTAGTTTTACCTCCTGATTTTCTGTGCCTAATCTGTTTCTAATAGTCCGAGTGTACAACTAAAGAGAGTTGCGTCCAGCGAAATTGTTGGGCAACGTCAATTTATAGGTTGAGAAGGAAAACAATTCTCGACAGGAATATTCTTGCAAAAGGCACAACAAACGTGTTCGTGCCTCACTCGGCACTGTATAGCAAGAATTTTCTTGCAAGAAACGCGACAAATGCGTTGTCACAACTTTTTGAGCCTCAAATTCTATTAAAATTTTCAGACTTATACATTTAAATAATTAACAATAATTTCAAAGAATCAAAATGTTCAAATTTAATATACAAATTTAAAAAATCAAATAAATCATGATTTTTTTTTAAATCAATGATTTTTGATTTTTTTAATAAAAATCAGATTTTGCCCCACCCTGCTTTCAAATTATGAAAATATTCATCAGAGAAATGTCTCCTTCACTTACCCTGTATCTCTGACACCATTCATGAGCTTCACTCAAATCTCTACCGTACGCTTGATTAAAACTAGTTTCTTTCAGAGTCTCAGGACCACGTTGCATAATCGCATGCAAGGGCTCCAAAATCCTCAACATCCCATCAACATTTCTTTCTCCAAAGTACAATCTGCAAACGGAAAAAATTGAAAAACCAAACTTTCAAATATCATCAAGAACTCTCTGTTGTGTAAAAGTAACTCGAACTCTACCTCGACGCTTCTTCCAATCCTTCATGCCAAATCTCATGCCATAAAATGGCAACTCTTATCAGCTCTTCAGATGCCATAAGTGCTTGCTTAACCAAAGTAGGAGAGTGTTCACTCATACTTATCAATATTTTGTTTGCAGCATTTTTTCTTACTGTAGAATTACTCTTCGTAGCAACAGTCAAGGGATAAACCAAGGCTTGGGGGTGAGTCTTGCCAATGTCTACTAACAGACTATTTATCAGTTTGGAAACTAACACTCTGTTCGTATCTATTCTGGCTATCAACTGAGGAATGACCTGAAGCCAAGTGTTCTTCTCAACTAGGCGGATACCTTCAGCAATTGCTTCCGATACGTGTGTCGACTGGCCATAATCAAACCAAAGGGTTAATAGACGCAAAGTATCTTGAAGAGAACTACCTTTCGATAGATATATTGATCTGAAAAACCAAACTGAACTTTTAGTAAAATTCAACATTACATACATAATTTCAGATCAACGAATATTTTTTTTTCAATATGATAACTTTTATTTCCCAAGAAACTACAAAGTTGATAGAAGGGAAAAATATTAACTCTAAGAATATTATACATTTAAGGAAAAAAAGGCAATAAAATCAGACTGTTTCATTGTAGAAAATGAAAAAAAAGATTGCCAATTATCTATTTCATTAAATGTTTTTTTAAGTTGGCTTTGAAACGGAGTTTTCCATATTTCTTCATTGCATCTGGTAATCTATTATAAAAAATGATTCCTGTGTGATAAATTGACTGTCGTCCTATGTTAGATTTGAATTTCATCGTTGATAAATTTTTGGAAGATCTGGTTGAATGACTGTGCTGATCACTATTAATTTTGAAGATAAGATTTGAATGTTTTAGTTTGTTTTTAACCAAATGTATGAAGGTACAAAGTTTGAGTGTATATAATGATGATATATCCAAAAGATTATTAGGTTTATATAAATTTTTTGTTGGTTCCCGATAATCAAGTTTATATATACATTTAATCAATTTATTTTGTAGGGTTTTCACAGGTTTTACTAGTGTTTTTGTTGCCGCTCCCCAAACCGAAATTAAATACTGGAGTTTGGAATATACTAGAGAAAAATAAATGAGTTTCAGATATTTCATAGGTATAAAATTTCTCAATTTGAAAAGGACACCAATCATTGGAGATATTTGTTTTCTCAACATTCCTATATGTTTGGTCCACGTTAAATTTTCATCCACATGTAGTCCTAAAAATTTGACAGCAGAGGAATATTCAATAATTCCATTTTTTTATTGAATTGGATAGGAATGAATTTGATTTTTTACAAATATACATAAAAGATGACTTTTTGAATTTCAATGTTAATTTGTGACTATTCAACCAGGATAATATTGTCTGAAGATCCATTATCATGTTAATTTTTATTTCTTGTTTATTATTTCCCCTATATATTATAGACGTATCACCAGAGCCAAAGCCCATCATTATTGAGATAAGTTGTGTGCAATCAATAAATATGGTAGTAAAATAAAATAAAATATTTTTCAGTTAGGTGAAAAAAACGGGTGATTTTCGAAAATTTAGAAAATAAGAGATTTTCTTCAATTTATCCCCAAGAAAATCATAGAAATCACAATATAAAACCAGTGAAAGCCACCCGAATAATCCACCTATGATCATTATCCGATGTGATTGATCATGTGAAACATTCAGGTTTATAAAAGGGGTCTTGAAATATGTTTCAATGTTAGGATAACTCAAAGTCAGACGAAAGAGGAAGAAAATATTGTTTATTGTTGTTGAATATTTTGTTTCTATTTCTTTTGAAACGCTCTTTAGAAAGATCTGGTTGAGTTTAAATTAAAAAGTCACATAAAATTGATATTTTCTCATATTTTTTTTAATAATATATGATTTTTCGAATGCCTATTCTTTTTACAACGATTTTGACACAGTAAAATATCAGAGATTATGATTATTTTTCACAGTTTTTTTCTACTTTAACTTTCATTGTTATTCCAATCGTTATTTCGTACTTAGTTTTTTCTTATTTATAACAGTTTACTTTTTTGGGGGATAATAATTCCAAATAAATAAAAAAAAATATTTCGAATTTATGTTTGGAAGCTCTTTTGTTCTTCTCAAACTGGAAGTAGAATGTATTTTGAATATACATTTGGTTATTTTTGCAGATTCAAACTCACTTGAAAAATCCTTGAACTGCTAAAACAGTGTGCTTATTTAGGTCTATATTTTTCTCATGTTCCAATATAGCCTTGTCAGGTTTTACTTTATCATTGTCCTCATTGTTCTTGTAAAACAGTACAGTTTCGAAATTCATGTAAGCCCAGGCATGCCATGCTTTGTACCAGTCTTTATCATATTCTGTGGCTTGTTGGTAGCAGTTGAGCACGCTTTGAATGGAAGTTTCTGTTACACCTTCCAATGATTCACGCCAAACGCCCAATTTCAGATAGCACCTGAAAATGTGATGAGAGACATGGAATTGAAAAAAAAAAGGAAACTGTTCACTTTGCCAACGAGAATTCATATTCTGCAGACAAAGTATTGATTGGATGATATTGTTAATTAGAAGCAATAGTCGTCAAAAATCTTTGAAATCTGTAATTGACATGAATGTATGCAACAAAACTCTTTTTTTGAAAGTTCGTATTTTATATTAATTTCTTGCCTTGCCAATAGTCTCTGTCTCTCTTCAGCAGTAATATTCGATTCTGCAGGCCGTTGTGTGTATTCATTTACAAAATGTTCAAGCTGTTGGAGGGCCTTAAGCTTTTGATCTGTTGCCCACAGGTGTTTTGTATACGCAAAAGTAACATGTGGGGAAACCATTGGCAAAGCCAGCTGAGGAGTTTCTTCAGGATCATAGCCAATAAGCATTACCAAAGTTTTGTGGGAAAGCCGCTAAAATAAAAAGTTTTATATGCGATGGGAATATTAAAAAAAATGTAATCAAACTTATACATCGGCACTTCACTATATCCAAATTAAAGGGGACGGTATTGAAAGAAATTGATAATGGGCTTACCATCGATCCACTTTTCCTGCATAAAGAAGCATACTTCAGCCATGTATGAACATCTTCATGTGGTTCTAGTACCAAAGAATGCACTTGTATGATTTTTTGCCAATCCTCAACCAATCTCTGTCCAGCTTGCAGTCTTTGCCACCACATTGCTCTCAGAGTAGGCCTCCTTTCTGGTACCAATTTATATTGCATAACCTGAAGTAAAATATCCCAAAATTATCCCATATCAAGACTTCCTTCAGATTGTTAATCATGATGAAAATGAAATCAATTCGAATATATTGTTTACCATTGGAATCTCATGTAGGGGATAGAATAGGAAATGACAAAAATTGATAATCAAAAATGAACTAAATGAATATTCTTTCGATCTTTTCCCGGTTTCTTTTTTAATTGCCAAATTCTTAAATTTCGTCGTTTGTTATAATTCATAAAATCTAGACAACACCACCCTATTCAGTTTCATTCATAAAAGTCATCATTTTGGAAACACAAACCATCAAGTTTCGAAACTTGTGAGAAGTATTTAAGGAGTCTCATCTTTCAACGTGTTTTTCCTAGCACGGGAGAGGATAAGAATTTATGGAGTATAATTTTTTTTATGAAAATTAAAACAAATATAGGACAGCAATCTGTTTACCACAACGGAATAAAACTATACAATGGTCTACCGAAATCATTGAAGAAATATGGAAAATTTCGTGTCAAAAATAATTTAAAAAAACATTTGATATCATAACTTTTTTTTTCATGTATGACATGTATTATTGTATGACATCAGTTTAATTTTCCCTACAATAAGCATGTATATGTTTATTGGGAAATAAATCGTTAATATTATTATTATTATTAATACAAATTTTATTTTTATTTATATGAAATAGGATCTGAGAAGTGTTTCGTGATGCCTTCGGAGAGTATTACTCTATAGAAATGTATACAATATTATACAAGAATCTGCGAATAATTGGAAAAATTAATAATTCCATATAATATGAAATATGTTTAACAATTGGTGTCATCTCATTCAATAATATGCTATCGGTTTCAAGTTCCAAACGAGTTCGGATTGGGCAAGGCTTGTCCTCAAGATCAGTTCCATAGTAGTAGGGCAAAATTGTATTGGTCCCTGGGTGGGCCGAGACCAGGGAAGGGCGAAAGACAGAGATAGATGGAAATTACAAAAATTGCCAACGTGTGCTAAGTGAATTATTAGTATTTCAAAAATTTTATTTTTATAGTGAAGGTAATGTGTTTTGATTTTGGTGGCAGAATCATATTCAATATTGGTTGGTTTGAATCGATCCAAGAACGGAAAACCTGCCACAAACTCGTCAATAATACAGAATTCTGCGTTTGTAGTTTCTACAGTTTTCTCTGGGTCAATTATGTTGGGGACAAAAAGCGCGCTACAGAAATATGGCGCAATAATTTTTGGTATAAACTCGTTGCTGTGATCTGTGGTTTCAGCTTTTATTATCGATAAATAGTTAGGTCTAAGATTGAAATAATAGTAATGCTATTAAGTATGAAATATTCTGGGTTCTTCTTCAAATTTATGAACCAATCATTCGAATTCCTCGTTGCAATTTGTTGCTGCAACTCAAGAAAGTTGCATGTATTCATGCGATTTTCTTGAGTTGCACGAAGGAGAACATATTCAATTTTTGTGCAAACTTTGTTATTTCTTGGGAGCAATAAACGTCATTATTATTATTGGTGGCATCAGTGTGAATCAGATGTATTTCAATGCTACGATTTTTCCGGGTTCGTTTACTCAAATAATACTCCGAAAAACACTAAACTATATTTATTAACTTCACTTTACACTACAACTACTGCACTGACTAATAGATCGATTACAACACAATTAGACTTCTCAACTGACTCAAATATCCAATACTCTTTTTTTTAAAAACTGCTGTTACCTGATAAAATACCTTATTATATAATGAACAAATAAAATCGATTTATTTAAATGTCGAGAAAGTTCCATTCGCGCCTCGAACTTTCAAAATTAGGTCAATAATGTTCAGCAGCGGCGTAAGGGGATTTATTTCGATTTCGTAAAACCTTTTTTTAATGTTGCCAATGAAAGAAATTTCTTGAAACTGCAATAACTGACAGTTCGGTGAAACTTCCTGTAAGGAGACGTTGCTGCGATAAATTGTAGAAACAAATTCCATCGTGGAATACAGCTGTATGAAAGTTTTTACTCATATGCAGGTCTTTGTATCCCCTTTTATTTTATACATCGGAATGGTGACTATAAAAAAAGTAGCCACAGAATAGAATAATTTGTTCTTCAATAGTATAATGTGTTCTCAAAAGAAAAAAACGGTACTTTTTCGAATTCGACGATCACCAATAATTCTGCGAAACAATAAAACCTTTTCTCTACGCCCATGACTTTACGCCTATGCAAGAAATTTTGAAGAAGACCACGCCCATCGACTGTACCAACCGCATTTTATTACACACGGAGGGAACTATCACGAAAGTTCTAGAAATGTCGATGTTCGTTCTGAAACGGAAAACTCGCAACCCGTTTGTAGAGAAATGATAATTTTCACTACCAGACACGACCATATCTTTGTTGTATCGATAATATTTTACCTCTTCCAATTCGCTCAACATTTGCACCTGAACCATGGCTCCGTACGCCCTTTGATAGCTCTCGCCGGCCATCGCCGTCAACTCTGTATCCAGCATGTCTCTGGTCATGTAAATGTAATCCTGAGCCACCCTGTATTGCTCCTTGTGAATGGCCAGAATGGCTCGGTAGAACGCGCCGTCTTGCGAATCTTCAGGAATAATGTTGACGAAGCGCTCCATCGACTCCCAATTGTGCAGGCCGAACGCCGAAGCTGCGGCGAGACGGCAAGCTTTCTGCTGGTGATCGTTGGAGAGGAGATTATATTTACTTTCGGCAACTTTATGCAAGTCGGACCACTCTCCTAGAGCTTCCAGGCATCTGAAAAACAAGATTTTCCTTGTTTCAATATGAAATGTTCATTATCTATCATGTTGAAATAGGGAGTAAAAAGAAAGAACTCGAATACAATATTTATCCAAGTTCACCATTTATCAAGGGAAAAAAGTACGACCACCAGACTCAGAAGGAAACCAACAGCAAGACTCTGTAAGCTCTTAATTAAAGTGAAGTGAAAGCGATTTTCTTCAATCATGACTGTCTAAATGGTAGAAAGTAGAAAAGGAAAAATAAAGTCGGTCTCTCTTTGGATATGTGGATCTTATCAAAGCTTCATGAAAAACGATTATAGTCCTTATAACGTGCTATCCAAGTTCCATAAAATTTCAGATTGCAAAATTTTCAGAATATATTCATCAACGTTCTCTTTGAAATTATTAATTGTGAAGGCAAACAATTTACACGAATCTTAGGCGCTGGGATTTTTACAAGGATATTTTTTCACCCAGCTACCTCTATCACATTGTCAGTGGTTTTTGTACCAAACATATGTTACGACCATCTCTGGGTGCTCCTCGAAAAACTTTATAAGATGCACCTAGTAAACGGTATTTGTTTTCATTCTCCGTCGGCCCATATTTGTATATATTAAATTGATCGAATATTGTCTACATTAGTTTCGAATAGGTAGTAATCTCGAGTAAAAGCTAAAGTCCAACAACGCCAACAGTGAAGGCCTTGAAAAACATCTGAAGTTATACTAATTGAGCTTGAAATAATCTTTCCTATTTTAACTAGTGACGATTTTGAAATCAACCTCACCGCATTTGTCCCAGACACGCTTCCTGGTCGAACTCTCCAGAGCTTTCAATTTTCTCTTTGTACATGTCCAAAGCTTTATCCCAATTGTGTAGTTTTTCGTACCATCGTTCTTTCACTTGTACGTTGCCAGCTTGCCTCATCATATACTGCAATAAACCTTCTGCCGCTTCTTTTTGTTGCAACTTATTGTTGATAGATATCAAGGATTCAACAACATGATCATTGTATGCACCTCCTCTTTGAAATTCTTCTTCTTTGTAGTGGAGGGCTTTGGCATATGCTCTGAAATAGCAAATAAGACGGGAAATATACAAGAAATATGTTTCTTTTCATTTCCTAAGTACCTGCAGTTCATAGCATGTTCTCCTAGCAGATGTGAATCTAACGGAAGTGGACCCTTATCACAATGTTCCATGAACTCTGCCAAGTTTAAAATAGTTTGGGTAATCTCCGGTACATCGGGCACTTCTAGTGCTAACTCAAGACCATTGATGAGACTCTTTTGCTTATCTTCGTTCAGTTCTGTCCAACAACTGACAAATGCTGCGTTGAACAGGTCCCTTGGTAACTGAGAATATGTCTGAGCCAAAGGAAGGCAAGATCGTAATGCGGGAATCGGAGACTGTTTCAATAATTCGAGGCTGAGGCAACGCAACCATTCTAACCAGTCATCCTGTATGAAAAAAAAATTTTCTCAAAAGTATTTCATTTGATTAAGAGGATAGAGGACTAGATAGGGACGAAACCTGATCTGTAAAAACACGAGGTGGTGGAATATTGATAGCTGTCAGAAATTGTTTTTCTTCAAAGATAATTCGAGTCCCTTTAGGAAATGTAGAACAACTTTTTATCAGCATATCTTTAGGTGAAGATAAGTACATAATTGGAGGGGTATACATTCCACCCTCATCTGGATTGGATGTTCACTTAGAATATACAAATGTTGTTGATGGAATTTTAGAAGAGTACCCTGATCACAAATTGATTCTCTGTGGAGATTTTAACATTCCTGAAGCAACATGGGATAATGATAATTTTGGTGAGAATGTAATAACTTGTTTCAGGTAAATAGTATTCCCAACTCTAGAAATGTATTTTTGGATTTGATTGTTGTTATTCTCTTATAATTGTAAGAGAGGCAATTGATGTTATATTTCATAATTCCATACACCATACTGCTGTCACATTTGATATTCGGAATAAATTAGAGCCCGTTTCGTCTTATACTGAATACTATTATGATTTTAAAAATGGTGACTACATAGGTATGAACATTTTTTTTGCAAGTACCAATTGGGATATCTTTGAAGATCGGACTACTTTCACATTTTTATGATAACATTTATTCAGCTCTTGAATTATATGTTCCAATCAAGAAATTTCGAACGTCCTCTTTCCCATTCTGGTATAACACGGAGCTAAGGAAATTTATTAAAAAGAAAATTGGCCATAAAGAATATAAAAAAGGTAATCATCAAATGTTTGAGGAATTTTGTAGTCTTAGGGCCAAATGTTAAACATCAAGAGAGGAATGTCTCCAGGCCTACACCTAAAAAATAGAGAATAACGTAAACGAACCACGAAACTTTTGGAAATTCATAAATGATAAAAAAAAATCATATACGTTACCTGCACAAATGTTCTATGAGGATTCTGTTGTAGATAATAGTTAAGACATAGTAAACTTTTTCGCTACCTATTTTTCAACTGTTTACAGTAGAGAACCTATATTTAAAAATGGAAGTCACAAAAACATAAAGAACTATAGGACAATATGCAATCAGTCTGAACTTCCAAAAATGCTGGATAACTTAATAACAAAGAAGCTTTCTTGGGACTGCAGATGCATCATCTCCAATCAACAACATGGTTTTAGCCAGGGTAAATCTACATCTACTAATTTAATTTTATACCAAAATTACATTATTGATGCAGAACACAAGAAACAGGTAGATGCCATCTATACAGATTTAGCGAAAGCATTTGATCGTGTGAATCATGATCTATTAATCGCAAAACTTAATGCTATTGGTATAAATAGTCAAATTTCAGAATGGATTTGAAGTTATCTCAGTGAAAGAGTACAATATGTCAAGTATGGAAACTGCATTTCAATGCCGGTTGCAGTAACTTCAAGGGTGCCACAAAGATCACATTTAGGACCAATATTATTCAATTTATTTATCAATGATGTAGGTTGTAGTATCCTTCAAAGTAAATTTCTTCTGTTTGCTGACGACCTCAAGATGTTCCGTACAATTAACAGCTTGAAAGAAGCCGAATCATTGCAATATGATTTTAATAATTTTTCACGTTGGTGTGATATTAATATGTTACAGTTGAACACTGACAAATGTCTTAAGATAACTTTCAGCAGATTGAAGCATTCCATACAGTTTGAATATAAAATCAAAGGAACAGTTCTTAGCGAAACAGATAATGTCAAAGATCTGGGAATTATATTTGATTCAAAAATGTCCTTTAAAAAGCACATAAATAAAGTAGCTTCACGCTCCTTGAAAATGTTAGGATTCATTCTCAGGAACTCTAATCCATTCATGTGACCATCGTCAATCTGCTATATTGCTCATTGGTAAGATCAATTATTGAATACAATTCCACTGTATGGAGCCCATACTATAGTTTGGATAGGGACTTACTTGAGGGGATTCAGAGGAGATTTCTAAGGTACTGTGCATATAGGTTGGGTTATGATAGAGGAGAGTATGAATATAAAACAATCATGGAAAATATGAATTTAAACACATTAGAACACATAGTGCAAGCGCTGCGAAACATTCCGTTTGAAAAAACCGATGACCTTATTCTGACTGATGAATTGAGTTAAGAAAGACTTAATTAATGATATTGTGGAGGTTGCCGGACGGAATTATGGTCCAGTTTTTTTTTCGGTTCTATAATAGTTTTCGCTTCCATCGCTGTAGCTGCGAAAAAAAATTGTTATTGACTATTAACACTTGGTTTAGGTGAGGTATGGAGAAAAACGGCATGATATAATTCAATACAAATTTAACAAATAAAGTGGTTTACCTATTAATAAGTAGTGAAAAATTCATTCAGGTAAGTTTTGACAATTGTTATTGCCGATGCATTTGTAAAGGAAAATACAATTGATTTCGCTTTTTCTACAAGTGCAAAACATTGTCAGGCATTCAGCATTATATTTGCAAAGCCTGATCACAGAATTTGTCATAGGTGGTTTTGCCATTTGCACCGGGTACAACTTTCCATCTCGTCTTTCATAACCGAATTGGAGTAAGTTCGGAGGCCCATGTATTGCAGCCCTCAAGCAATGTAAATACAAAACATCAAAAGTTCTAATAATTTCAGATACATCCGGATTGAATCCCAGTTTAAAATATTTTTTTTGGTTGATCCTTCAAACCAAATCCCTCAAAAACTACTATTCGATAGCTTATGCTAAAAGTGGATGTTGAGTACGAAAACATCGGAATCTGCACAATTTATAAAAACTTGTTCAATTCCTTCACGAACAGCAACAAAAATATGGCTGAAAATCCTTCAATCTGCTTCTGGAGAGATGAATGAACATATTTCGACGGAAAAAGGTTTCATTTTCTTTTTAATTATTGATGTAATAGTTCATTAATAATGTTACGAAATTTTCTAGCGCCGCGCCGGCCTTGTCGCTCGTAAACGAAGAATAATATGAATCTAACAATTCAGAAGACCTATTACCTTGAAGCTTGAAGATTTTTTGGAGTCTTCATATCCACCTGTAATGGCCAGCTGGGATTTTGGTTGAAGGACTTGATATAAATATTTGTAGTCAGTTTCAGTTAGTTTCGGTTTAGCAGTGTCTGAGGTGTTCTTTTTTTTAAATGATTTATTCGACGTCGGCCTGTTTTCCCTACCAAGGCGAATCATCGACTCCGGTGACCACATTTCCCCCAACCGGAAATTTTGCCGAACACTCTGGTATTCCAACCAGAGGTAGGGATCCTTTACGAGTCCAACAACCATGGACTCAGGACCGCCGGTTTTACGTCTCCTCCGAAGGACGGCAGATCCTCAATATATCTTGTGTTCATTGATATATTGCCTGCGAGCTATGATATAATACTTTGCTTCAGTTTTATGAGATTTCGACGCGGTCTTTCCCTGCTGCTTAGTTTCAGATATCGAATGACTAGTCAACATGGAGAGCTAGGCTATGCCCGTGAGGTATTCTTTTCATCATTCTTTTGTTGATTAACTATCATGATTGTAACGGTCATGGAATCTTCGCCACTTAATGTCCCCTTGAAAGTCATTGTCACAGTGTCTAAAATTTTTCAACAAAACATGTTTCGATTTAGTTAGGTAGGTGGTGAATGAATTCGGCTAGAGCTGTATGTTGCGGTGTCTTTCTGTTCGTTACACTGATATATATCACTAAACACCGCTAATGCTTCATGGAATGTATTGCCTGACAATTTTAGATTTTGACTGTTTAATGAGGCTTGTATGAAAGTCTACCATTTCGGCGTGAATGTGCATTTCTTCGCGGCATCTTCTATAAGAATTTCATCACACAACTTTTCCTCTGGTATAAGTTCAGTAGTGGATAGTTCCTTCCGTAATTCCTTAGCACACATGACGATTTTGCTACAGTCTAGCCGACGTACACGTTCAGCTATTTCCTTAATGAACTTCCTGTCATGAAAACCAAAGAAGATTGCCTCCTCTCAGTAAGATATGAGAATAAAACCTTGTCACCAAATTTATCGATCAGCATCACTTTGAGATTACGATTAAAACTGCAAACAAATCTTCCGGTGTTTCGTATAACAAATTTTTGTGAAAATTTCATAGTATTATGAACGCATTGAAAAACAGCAAAGCTGCTGAAATTTCAGTTAAAAGATGACTTTTTTCATTTTGGTTTTCGTCGTATACCACAAATGGAACATCATGAGTCACTCGACGAATCGCTGTTGCTTCTTTTTGATTTGCAGGTCAGTTGATGATCCAGCTACGCCCTGTGTTGTTGATGAAGCTCTTTCTTCCAGCTTCCTATGTAGTGACGACGACGAATTTCTTTTTTCGCTGATATAGCTGGCCATGCAACTTTTATACCACGAGAAGTGTTCTCCATCAGCATTCGGATCAAACAACTTCTCAAATTTGTCTGAAATTTCGTCTTTGCGTCGTCTTGCTGCATTTGAATAGTTTCTTTCGGATCATTCACCAGTTCAGCATGATTTTTCGTTCGCCTTTTTTTTAATCTAATAATTGTAGCGATATTTATTCACTTTAAAGAAAGTTATCACAAAATTCGAAGAACTGCTATTTTAAATATTGGAAAATATATCCGTTATAATAATGGATGAAGTTCAGCTATAACTGAAGTCAGAAAAACTGTTGAGAAAAGCGCGGCCCGCTCCAAAACTCGAGAAAAGGTATGTGACGCTGGGAAGGAGATTTATAATAAAACTGACAACGGGCTTTTCTGGCAACTTTCAGTTCCAGGTTTGGAAGGATCTTGCAAAAACATTCCAGTCGAGAAATAGCGGTCAACGGTTTTTGCATTCTATACAACATTTTTTTTCAACAACTACAGCGATGGAATCGAAAACTCCTATTATAGGGCCGAACAAAAAACTGGACCATAATTCCGTCCGGCAACCTTCAAATTATTATTCATCAAGTCTTCCTCAACTCAAATCATCAATCAGAATGAGGTCATCGGTTTTTTCAAACGGAATGTTTCGCAGCGCCCGCTCTAACAGAAGGTTGGAAGCAAGTCTCATATTTTTATATAAAATCATCAATGGAAATATAAACTCGCCAGAAATCTTAGAGCTTGTACCATTTAATGTTAATGAGAGAAGGACACGAAATGCGGGAATATTCAATATTCCCTTTCATCACACTAATTATGGACAAAATGAGTCGATTGTTAAAATGCTGAATCATGCCAATAAGACAGTTCCAGAATAGATTTCTTTGATATTCCAATAACCTCCTTCAAAAGAGTTGTGAAAACATTATAATACATTTTAACTTATTCTTTCTATAATATTTATATCTTTGTTGTGTACAATTAAGTAGGACGATTTGTACTGTGACTATAATTTTAATATTTTGTTAAATTGACAATGTCGTGAATAAATAAATAAATAAATAATTAGCAATCTAACTTTCAAATAAAGTTATTAATGACAACTAATCAGGATTCATTTTTTCAGTATAAGATTTTACAGAAATCTTCTATGCAGCATCGCAAAAAACGATGGGCACTATTGGTATCACTTCTGATAAAAGCTGTACCTGAAAAAATTATTGGGGGGGGGGAAAAGCAATTTGAAACTTCCAGAAGGTTTCTGGTCGGAGTTAGTATGGGAGAGCTGTTCTAGCAAACAACCACGATTTTTCGCTCCAGTCCTTAGATTTAGAAGTTCCAGAAAAACCCTGTATCTACTATTAACGACGTTGGCACGCGAAACATTCGGACATGTGTCAATAATCAATGTTTTTAAGAATTTTACTGTATATTCATTGTTGTTTGTTTTACTGGCATCTGGTCAAAATTGTCGAGAGACATGCAAGGCATTTGCTCACACACGCAGAGATTCAACTTTTGAGCGATCTATAACGACCTTCTGATGGTTTGAAAGAAGATGAATAAAAACCCCGGTGTGTTGACTTATACCTAATAGATTGTGAGCAAATTTTCTCGACTTATCGCTATCTTGATTTTGATCAACTTTAACTTCGAGAGTTTGCCAGCAGGGCGCACCTTCCGAGATTTTAATTTAATCTGTGATGCCATGATATCCGTCTGCTCGACGGCCATTCGAATATTTATAGATTTATAGGTTATGTTTATTTCATGGTCTCATGTTTTACATGCAATTTCTTGCTTTCCTGCGAAATGCTAGAAATTATGTAGTCATCACATTTTGACTGATTATTAGGTATTCCTTCTGCTTTCAATTTGATGAAAATTAGATCAAAAACTCAGTGATTGTGTTGTGATTTCAAATCTTCCGAAACAGTAGTTGTGAGTGAAACTGAAAAGTATTGATATCTTATCTTTCTACTTTCTGAGGAACCGAAGATAGGTAAGTACTTTTTTTTCATAGTGTTAAAAAAATGCAATTTCAATGTGATTACGAGCCGATGATATGAGGGATAAGTAATACCTACACGTTACACAAGCGTTTTATTTTGAGCTTTGTGAATCGGTTCATAACAAATCTAACTATCACTATAAAATCAAACAAATACAAGAACAGCAACGATAAACACCTAAAAAGAATATAAACAAGAAAAACGTGAAAAGAAACAAGAACTAGGTACAAGATTTTGAATATTAAAGGAACTTTCAAATGCATTCAAATTCAAATTGAACTGTCAAACATTTCAAAAAAATTAATAGCTTTTTAGTAGACGAATTTGACCTTACGTATTTTGTATACTGATAATTCTATTGGTGAACGAAATATCCCGCAAGAGTTTATCCAATGAGACCGCTGGTATCGAAAATCACTCGTAAGCTGCCGCCTCAATGAAAATGTACCCTTAGAAAATCGCATTTGTATCACCACCTCAACACCACCTACCGTCAAAAAATGTAAGTTTACTCTTCGATTTCTCAGGTCGAGAGGAATTGGCTAAACAAAAGCATATCGGTCAACGCACCAGGGTTTTTATTCATCTTGGTTTGAAATAACTCAACTTTTCACGTTAAAGACTATAAATAAATGTCTGGAGAATTGAAAGTGAATTGTGAACAAAAATAATTGCCCAACGCCCAACTATGAAATGTGGTTAAACAATACTACCATTCATGAACAAAAAAAAGATGGATATTTTTAGCATCAAAATCAATACCTTTGAAACTCTTCTATTTGGCATCCACGCATGCTGCAGATTTTCCACATTCACCTTCAGCCTTTGACTCATTGAGGTATCACTGGAAACAGACATGTCTTCCCTGTTCTTTCTTCTCGGTATCACAAGATCAGTTTCATCAGCCATGGTGGTCTCAGTTTGTATCTTCGACATTAGGATTTCAAAATTTTTGTGTTGTATTTTGTGCTTGTTGAAAACTTTTTGCACCATTGGTACGAATATGCAGAATTTCCTACCGAGTTGCATCACCAAAGAACAAAGACATTCAACTGCAGTATTACGCAGTTCAGGCGAGTTATCTATCGTCCTTACCAACGGATGAACTATTCTGGATATGTAATCCGAGAAATCAAGAATTTCGGCCAGCTGGTCAATAGTATCCAGCGCTTGCTTAGAAACAGCCATCGGACAATCGGGAGCGTCGAATAACCTGAAATTTCAGAAATCGGTAATGCTATCTAAAGCGATTGAAAGGTTAATTACCTCACAATTGGTGGGAGAATTAGGTGCATATAATCTTCTAAATTATTTCCGAACTTGAACATCGCTTCTAAGAGCTTCTTAGTGTTTGTTTTTTCTTTGGAGGTATCGTGATTCAATACCCTGAGTATTTGTGGAATCAATCTCGGTAAGTACACTTTGAATTCAGCTCCGAGAGCCACAGCTATTTGTTCGAGGAGTAGAATAATGGTACTTTGAATAGAACTATTCGGAACCCAAAATTCCTTGATCAATTCGCAAATATCATCTAGATAGTTGCGGATGTGTTGTTTTACCGTAGCCACCAACACGGCAAGTTGTTGGAACAAAAATTCCCTTGAAGAAACGTCTGCTGTTCGTACCACATTCAACAAGCTTGGGAGCACCTGGAAGCCATATTTATAATCAGTATATATTGTTCCATTCATATCGAGGCAGAGAGAGACAAATATCACGAGTTCTGTGGAGACTGCTCAAAACTTTAAGGTTGATAACAAAATAGCTTCTTGCTACTCAAAGTAGCTGGAGTTATACGAAATTAAATTTCCATCCTATTGCATGCAAAATTTTTCTAATTTTGATAAAAAATATTCTCTCATTATTTTCAAAGAGAAAAATTTTCTAATTCACAAAATTTTCGAACTATAAGTTCAAGTGTGAACGAACGTGAATGTTGCAGAAAACGCTCTACATTATACTGGGTAACCCGGAACCAATTTACCCCCCCGTATCCACTTTGTTATCTTGTATGGATATTTCATATGAGGTACTTCAGTTTGATACTATGATTGTGCAATTAGCAAGTATCAAACCATATATGACACTTCCGGTTTGACCGGAAGCGCATCTAATTTTCCTATTTCAAATGGAATCTATATAATTTCCTTGACAATGTTTTTTTTTATATAAAGGAATATCATGAACAGTCAAACAGTTTTAAACTGGTATGAGACTGATCATGAACTTTATATTGATTACATATTTCATTGAATAAATTTTTTCCAGAATTACAAAGAAACAACAAAAAGAAAAAGAAAACAAAATATTGAAACAAAGAAAGAATCCATCGAATTTCATTTTCTCATTTGGAGAAAATATTTTTTTATTTTGATTTTATATCGTCATCATACTTCCAATTCACAATCTGCTGATTCAATTGAGATATTATAAAAAATTACTAATGGTAACATTTTCTTGAAAGTATGCTATGGAATATTGAAAAATATCATGTGTGTAACAATAATTCATGGCTAAACTTCTAACACAATATTTTTTGCAGGGTAGCTATTATGAAAATTTAATCTCCCAACATCAGGTCACTCATTTCTCAATGTTGACATGGAAATTCTTAATAGTAGATTATCCTACGAGTCAATAATTATAGCTATTATTCTCGAGGAACTTTTTCGATTCGAACCGCGTTAGCGGCGAGAAAGTAATATTCCGAGAGAATAATAGTCATTATTTATGACTAATTTATTTATCATAATATTCAATTCGAGAAAATTTGTGATATGACTATAAGGGGGAATAAAGACTATTAATCCCTCGCCATTATTCCCTAAGGAAATAATATATGGCATTATATTGCAGAAACCATAAGTCCAATACCAACAATTATGTATTAGTCATTAATAAAGTTAGTTATCAACTCCAATACATATTCATATTTCGTATTTCAATATGTATTGGAATTTCAAAACGGCTTTAAAAAATCCTTGGAATTCAAAAGAAATGGGTGACTTCATGTTGACAAAATTCAATGGTAAAAATAGTTGGTCTACATGAAAAATATTACGTGAAAAGTTTGGCCATGACATATTGTTACTTACATGATTCAATTTTCAATAGCATAGTTTCATAAAGATGATTGTGAATTGAGAGTATGATTGTGATATATCATTGGACAGGTGATTCTACACAGAATCGTTTTCAATGAATATACTTCCCATTTTTGATATGAAAAATGGATGCACTTTTGTAAATAGACATGTATGGATCGTGGAAAAACCTGCAGTAAGTACAAGTATATTGAAAATAATCAACAATGGCGTGGAAATATCATTATAAAATTCTAACTGATCACATGAAAGAAAGTACTAGGGAAATCTGAAGAAATATTTAAGTCAGCAACAGAGAATACAAAGTGGCTGAATTGCCCAAAATTGTATACCTCAGAGGACAATAGGTTTAAACTCGACAATATCTGAATCATTTAATGCCAAATAATAAATGAATATGATTTCTGGAAGCTAATGAACAGTATGCATGAAGAGAGTGAAACATTACTACCACAATTCTTCATTATGCAAATTGATATTAAGTTCTTTTTTTCATTCATCTTAGTCCTTTCACCTGCTCTAATTATGAATGTAGATTTCACCTATTAGAGTTATTGATGTCCAGTCTTCTTTAGTATCTTTTTTTTTTCAAGAAATCATTTCAATTATCAAATTTTTACTCAGAAAAACCTGAATGGACCGATACAAGTGAAATCACTGTTTCTAGAGGAAGCTCTCAATAATTATAGCAACACTAGGGTTGAAGTTAGCATTTTTAGAAATACTGCTGAAATTGAAAAGAGTCACATAACAAAAAGCATAGCGAAATTTTTTCATTTCACCATTTCGAATCACTCCCAAAAAAAAACTATACAAATCAAACTTATTTTTTTGGCGTCCTTTTATATGTCTTAGGACTTCTGGTCGACTGTATTTACCTACTCGATAATGCAATTACTCTACCTGTGGAATATAGGAGACACACTTTATTCCTAAACTCTTGAAGGTAAAAGTAACAGCTCGCACAACCATCGTATGGTACTGAGAAAGTGTTGGATCTTTCAAAATCTTCATGATGGTAGCTATAGCCATTGCCAAATAATACTCTTCCAAAGTATGTGAGCTCATACTGACGAGCATCTCACTGGAGTTCAATCCGAATTCCCCCTCAATTTCTCCCGCCCCTTTATCAGTCATCGCTATCAACATCGGAGCCTCTGGTTGATAATCCACCTGACCTCGATGGATTTTGTGTTTATAGGGATCCAGTGCACCTGAAAGTGTTCACCAAATACAATCACAATTAAAAGTTACTTCAATACTACAACAAATCATAAAGCACTCATTATGTTTCCAAAAAGGTTGGCTTTGACGAGCAAGTTCATGTGAGTGACTAATTTGTGGTGGTTTGAATGTCTTACCTAACAAACCGAGAACTCGAATTGTTTCCCTCCTGATAGAAGGTTGCTGCTCAGTTTTCAGAAAGTTAATCAAAACATCCAGCAACACAGGATATTGATTGTAAGGTCTCACAACATGACCTGTTGCTCCCACTAATTGTCCTAGAGTGCATAAAGCAGCTGCACGCTTATCTGGTGCAGACGCATCGTTTAAAATGTCCAATAATATCTGCATCAATTCGTGCATCCACTGCTGGAGTTCAGAATCGCCTCCTGTGATTTCAGCTAAATCTCCAATGGTCATTAAAACAGATAATATCACGCCTGGATTTGGTTCGGGTTCTTTCAGTTTTGGAACTAGAACCTAAAAGTTATATGAATTTTAACTGACAAATATTGACTTCAGATTTATAATTGTTTTTTTAATATGCAGATTTACACAAAAAGAAAGCCCTGTAATGTTCAACGAACACCGCGTGAATCAAGGGTCGGGAGATACGAATTAATATTAACTAAACTAAATTTCAGATGTTTGTAAGCCTCTGGAAAACCTCCCTCGGCAAGGAGTTTCAAAGTTCAGCTATTCTATTGAAAAAAAATATGCCCGTGTAACAGAGGTTTGACAGGTCTCCAAGCTCACAAAAAAAGTTGATAATCGTGCACTCATTGGGTCATCCGTGTAGATATTGCCAAAGGGGAAATGATTGATAACAATTCGGAAGAGCATCGACCTTGAAAGTGTCTATAGAAGAGGGACAAGTCTCCGAACCTTCTACGATGTTTCAACGAAGTGAGCGAGTCTGTGAGCGGAGAATCACCAACAAGACGAATTGCCTTTCTCTGAATTGAATCGAGAAGCCTCAATGAATGTTTTGGTGCCGAACTCCACACATGAGAACTGTATTCCATGACAGGTCGTATCTGAGCCTTGTAGATCATTAGAAGCTGACAAGAAGTGAAGTATTTCTTCGCAAAAAATTGAAATCCGAGCTTCTGGGAAGCACCTTTAGCGATGGATCTCACATGGTTTTCCCCACGAGTGATTATCACTGATCGTAACTCCTAGCATCGAGATACTCGACTTCGTAGGAATAGTTACTCCTGACATCTGCATATTGGATAAAGATAGATCAGTTTTCTTTGAGAAGAGACATGTCTGGGTTTTCCAAGCATTGAATTTAAATAGGTAAAAGTAAAAAATCCTCATAGCGAAATGTACTCCATAGTACAAGACCTGCCCCAAAATATAAAGTTCAATGATGGTGAGAAATAATTGATTGAATAAAAATAATAATATTCTAGTAGATATTTGTTTTAGGAATGTATTACAGTGTTTACTATATTTGCATTGTAATATAATAATGCATGCATAGTAAGTGTTTTTCCAGATATATTTGAGTGTAGCAAAGTTATTCCAATCCACAAAACGGGTGATTGAAATGCACCTGAAAATTATCGTCCCATCTCAATAATTCCGTTATTTGAAAATTTTTTTGAGAAAATATTGAAAACTCGACTATCTCTCTATTTCGAAAAATTCAAATTGTTGCATGAGAACCAGTTTGGGTTTCGTAAAAATCGATCAACCATACAGACTGTGTCCAGGGTGGTGGAGGACATAGTGGAGGGCCTTGAAGGTGGTCGCCAGACATCCATAAGCCTGTGCGATCTTAGCAAGTCGTTTGATTGTGTCCACATGAACTACTGATTGAAAAGCTCCAGCGCTATGGGATCAGAGGGGTGCCTTTAAAACTTTTTCAATCGTATTCACAAAATAGAAAGCAGTGCGTTAGCTTAAACGGAAGTACTTCTAAATTTGAGCCCATAATTCATGGAGTCCCTCAAGGCTCCGTTCTGGGACCTCTGTTGTTTATTGTTTATATCAATGACTTTTTTAACCACATGCAATCAATTACTTGTATATTATTTGCTGATGATTCAACATTAATTCACTCAACTCCTTGAGATGTGCCCAAACGTTTCTATTGCAACAGTAGAGAAAAAAGCAGAATACTGGTTCTCTGCAAATTGGTTGAAGCTGAACGAGGCAAAAACAAATCGTCTGAACTTCTCAACAAATATACATATGGGAGACCACGTTAAACTTCTGGGTGTTACTCTCGATGATTCCTTAAATTGGTCAAAACACATTGAGCTACTTTGCTCTAAATTATCTAGTGCGATCTTCATTATAAGACAACTAAGGAAACTTGTGAGTACAGATGTTCTGCTGAACACCTACTATGCATTTTTTCATTCTCACATTGCTTAAGGTATAACTGTATGGGGTAACGCAGCCAAGTCATAAAAAGTCTTTAAACTTAAAAAAAAAAGTTGTTAGAACTATTGCGTTCGCAGATTACAGAGACCACTGTCGGCCACTATTTCAAAAATACGGTATCATGACATTATAATTTTTTTTATATATATACCAGCAACTTTCAGAAATCCATAATAATAAACATAAACTTTCGCTAAACTGAAACTTCCATAATTTCAACACTCGACGAGTGAGTGACCTATAAAATACAGATTGAAAAAATCTATAAATAACTCTCCCAATATGAAATACAATCACCTACCTAGGGAAGTTAAATCTTTGTTTAGAAATTGTTTCATACAAAAGGTCAGACAGGTCCTCACAAAATCAAGCTTCTATACAATTACAGAATATTTAGACACCTCCCCATTTGTAGAAGTAACGTCTTGAATGTTTTTAAGAAGTAACGTCTTAAATGTTTTTAATGTGTTTGATATTGTTATGGAATATATTATCACAGTGTTTCAACGCCGTTGATATTTATATATTTTTGATATGATATGTGTATTTATGTTTGAACAGTAGTTTTACTGTGGGCTCTAGCTAATTCAAAAGACCTGCTACAAATGTAAACTTATATGAAAGTAGTTAAATAAAGTATGTATGTGTATATCAATTTTAGAGTGGAGAGAGAACCCAAAAAATATTACCCATATATACATATCAGCGCACGTGATTGGATAAAAAAAGTGAGAAAAATCTAAACTGCTTTATTTGTTATCCCTTTATGAATCTTTACCGTCTTAAAAATGTTCTCCTCGCTCATGAGTTCTTCTCTCCCTTTTTCTTTTTTCTCCCTCTCTCCTCCCATTCCCTGTCCTCTCTTCCCCGTTTTTCTTTTTTTTGTGTCTCTCCCTTTCCTCTCTTGGTGTGGCCTCTTCCTCCCCCCCCCCCCCTTTCCCTTCCTCGCCCCCCCCCGGGCAATGAGTAGGATGAATAAAACTATGGGTATTATAATCAAACAATAATGTACTTGCCTTCAGAATAGGTTCCATATAGGGCCTTATCAGTCTAGGTGCACTAACAACAAGATGGTCCAACATCCTAGCACCCTGTTCCTTATTTCTTCCAATTCCCGAATGCTCCAATTCGGTCAATAGTTGAACCAAAACTTTCCTGAGACTTGGCATAACATATGCAGGGTTCATGCAACTTAATCTGCCTATGGTAAAAAGCGCCACCTCTCGAATTTCAAACACCTCATCCTGGAGGGCAATGAAAAGCGCCCCTAACGATTCTGCTTGGGCCAGGTGGTTGTCAAACGTAGGATCCAGCGAAACAAGAACACCCCTTCGAACGCTAGGTTCAGTATCAGTCAATCCAACACTTAGAAGTCGATTAAGTACAGACGCTACTGTTTTGGTTACTGTTTCAGATGGATTTTTGATGCTGCTCCTTATTGCATGTCTGAGCAACCTGCATGTTGTTTTGACAGCCTCGAGTCTTATTTCAGTCTGTTCATGTATCAAAAAGTAATTGGCACATCGCTGAACAAAAGGTAACAAACGTTGACCTTCAAAATCAAATGTACCAAGAGTGTGTAAAGCAAGAACCATGATGTGTGAATCATAAGAATCAGAAGAACTGCTGAGGGACATCGTATTAGTGGTCATTTGCCTAGGATTACCAGGATGAACCAAGGGCCTGTTGAGTAATATTTGAGACAACATTTGCAGCAATCCCAAACTGATTTTGTTTTTATGAGCAGGTACTCTTTTTGCTAATTCCCTCAAACATATTGTCAAAGAAGGAGACAGCCCTGTTGCCAGCATTGGTTCGAGGATGTTCGGAATATCCATTTTATCGTGATTTTCAAGGGCTAGACCAAGAAATGTAATGCACTTGAATACGCAGGAATCTATGTTTGAGCGCTTCTTCAGCGTCATTTCGCTTCTTGGTAGTGCTGCTTTTACAAGTTCCATGATTTTTTCAACATAGGGATCCATTTCTTCTTCAACAGCAATAGCCAATAAACCTTGAACAATCGAATATAAGATGATTTATACCGCTTTTAGCATTATTTTCGGACTTACCGATAGTAATGAATGCCATATTCCTATCTCTTTCTCTACTCTTCAAAATACCGAACAAATAATTCATTGCGCTCAGTAAATGATTCTTTACAAACATTTTCTTGTCGAATGCAGCTAATCTTGGCAAAATTTTCAACAAAGTTTGCTGTACATAGGTGTATCTCGAGAATTTTTGCTGCATAATATCAATGCATATGAAAGGGAATTTGTCAGCAACCAGCTGATGACAAACTGACGACTCTATTATGATTGGTTTTTCAGATGTCAGAGCCAAAGAAATCTGTTGGTCGGTGGATTTCTTACCGGGATTTGGATACATGAAAAGTGGTCGATTGAAACTGAATTTTTCACCCTCAAATGAACGTTTCGTATCAGTGTTTTCAAGTAATGTAGTATACTTTCTTTCCCAAGTAGCATTTGCAAGTCTTAGCAACTCATTTTGTATCAACAGAAATGCATGTACTCGTTCGTCTTTCAGTCTCTCTCCTCTTTCAGCAAGAAGAAGTTTACCAGATTCTTCATAACACTGTTTATACCTAGGATCAGAGAAGTTCAATAATTTATTTATTCTCACTTCTCAATTTAGCTGCTTCTTTTATTGAAGTTTGTATTCTTTCAACTTTCATTTGGAGAAAAAAATAGGCAAATTATGACCTTTTTTAATTAGATGTAAGTAAATTGAATGATCTCAATGAAAATGCATTCAAATTATTTGCATTGTTGGAACAAATAAAAAAACTGTCGAAATCCTTATTCCTTTCCGAGCAAATCTTATCTTCCGATTTTTTCATTAAATGTACGATTTTGATATGAAAAAAATCATAAATTTGCATCTCATTGGATCACTCACACGAGAAAATATATTTGTCCGAAAAAATTATTTAAAAGAATGAATTTCAAAATGTGAAACCATGAAATGAATAGAAGATGCATCCCATGTTTTACAAATAAATCTTGGGTTGCAACAAAGTTATCGGAACAAAAAAATATTCTTCAATCTCTAGCACCCTGGAGTTCATCACAACACACATATATATGGAGCAAACATATTTAAATACAAAAAAGTGTATGGAACCATTCTTTGATATTATTTCCAAGTGGAAATTATTTGTCAATATAATGAAATCATAAAATGGGATTATGTGTGGAAATCTAACGGTATTGTGATGGCTTTATGGAGTAATGGTCATGCCATTGAATACACACTAGAATATCGGGATTTCGGGATAAAAATTTTTCAATCCCATGATCCATTTTCCACTAAAAAAAGGTAAAACTCCGTTTAAAAAATTTGGTTTCAATCAAAACATTAATAAAATGAAATAAGAATCCATATGTTATGAAGTTATTGCGAACTGGCAAATATGTCCATTATAAAAAATATATTTAGGTTGACGTATGCGACTAGGCACTAGATAATGACGAACCTGTTCTATCTCCTGACTGACATATGATGTTTTTTTTTTGCTGGGGTAGTTTAGTTTGTGAGCGGAGTTGAACGCAGTGTTGCCGATTATAACTTCAAGTTGTTAGATCTCATTAATATTCTCATAGGAATATTTCTTGGAGAAAAAATTTACTTATTTCAGATCTCGAAAATCCCGGTATTAAATTTTTACAATCCCGGATCGTTTGCTCGTGCTTTAATTTATTGCATTTTCATTATATTTTTCTCCATTTTTCAATATGTGATCAAAAAAATCTTATTTTTTATGAAATTGTTTTGACTAAGAGGAGCTCGGTATTTATAAAATATGACTTTTTCACATGTATATATGTTTTATATAACACAAGTTAGTCAATAAGAATTATCATAAATATTATTGTCAATGGCAGGTATTCTGGAAAACTGAAAGTAGAAGCAATAGTTATGTTGGAGGTCAGGGCAGCTGTCATTTGGTTAATTTCTTTGTTGAAATGGCACTCAAGAATGCAGCAGTGCGCTGCATGCATAAGGCTATGATATCTGGCCACAATTGTAAGAGTGTATGACAATGAAAAACAAAAAGCGGAATCAATAAAAACTTTTTATTTTTCAATGCTGTGATGGTAAAGCCACCAAAAAATGTCTCCAAAATCCAAGCAAAAAATTAAAAGTTACAAAATTACTACTTTGTTTCGGTTTCCTGTGTATATTTGACTCACACAACTCAGAGTTATGTAATTTGACCTCCAAATCCAATTCTGCTATTATATTGATTTTTGAAACTATGACAATTAAAAATTTTCTTTTCTTTTCATCCACCCAAAAAACTTTTATTTCAGTCTTGAAGAATACTTGCTGTCTCCAAGCAAATGAAATGATTTGCTGAATAAAGTGTTATCCAAGAATTTGTGAAGACCAACTAAGAGATGTCACAGCTATTTTATGAAAAGAGAACTCATAACAAAATAGTCCAAACATAAGAGAACTTTGATGTCATCATATTTCAATAATAATAAACCATTACCAAACAACTTTTTGTTTTCCAACTTCTCTTTGGGCAGTAACAACCAGGGCTGCTCTGAGAGCTTCAATGGCTCCTTTTCTAATTGCTACTTTTGGATCTTGTATCACGTTTATGATCAATTCGAAAAATTGCGAGACTTGCTGATAAAAGTATGTTGGCACAGTGATGGCCAATTCTTTCAGTACCAATACTGCTGCATGTCTTTTTCCCTACAAAGAGAAATCCAAAACCATTTTATTAAAGCCTGTGAGGTCGAACTAGTGATTGTGCAAATCATTAATATTTGATAACATGCATTTATTAGAAATAATGTGTATTTAAGTATGTGATAGATTCTCAAAAAGTAGAAGTAACATACATCAGCTTTTTCTTCTTGTAACCATTCAAATGCTCTTTTGACTTCAAAATCTACGTATTCGGATGCTTTAGACCCAGAAACAATAGCAAGATGTCCCATGGCTTTAGCAGTTAGCTCCATCACACCAACATCATTCGAAGGCAACAAATTTCTAAGATAATTTGCAAACCTACTGATTCTTAAAGTCATATTGCCAACATCAGCTCCAATCAGACACACTGAAAAGTGAAATATGATTTCAGGTGCACAAAAATACATCTTGAAATGGTAAATAAGTATCTCTATTTTCTTGAAGTGCTCACCAATAGCGAGAATTCCCCCTTTCTTCTCATTAACATCGCTGCTGGAAACCATATCAAAAATATGATGGTTGCATTCATCTAGAAAACTATTGATTTCATCTGGTGGAGCTTCTCTGAGCTCACTTTTAACATAAATGGATAGCTCATTGACCGCTTTCAAGCGGATATGTTCATGTCGAGATTTCAGATTTGCAACAAATAGTTGCAATGCCGATGTAGACATTTTGAAAGAATGTGTGGTTTCTTTCTATTAACCCAATTTAAAATATTTTACATGTTTTTGAATTTCCACTTCAAAATCAATAATATTATTCCACACTGCTTTGCATTTTCAAACTTTGAGGTTACCAATACAGTCTTGTTTTTTTCTTGCATATATTTTTCGTTTTGCCTCAGTTTATTTTGTAGAATTTCTAGTTGAAGAGTAATAAAATTGATAACAAAATTGTTGTTTTAGAAAACACTCGGCTCTGACAGTCTGACAGTAAAATATTTGCATTTTTAGGTTATGTTATTTTCTATTCTTCTGTCAAGTGTCAAGTCCGCAGCATTTTCGTACGCTAACATCGAACGCTCTACTAATTACAATTTAAGATCGCAGCGCCACATTCAAGAAATCTCTAAACACTCTGTTTTTAGTTTTTTTCACTTTGGATGTGAACGTCGGCCATGAATTGTGCTTGATAAACATTAGTGATAATTTTAATCATCAGGGCTATTCACTAAGCAGAGTTGATATGGATAGCGACTAAAAATTGTCGTTATGTTCAAGGTCAGTTGCTAAGCGCGAAATTGGTATTCACTTTTCAAGTTAAGTTGCTACTATAATGACCAGTTGCTGTGAGAAGTGGTTCACAGGCAACTGCTTTAGATATCTTGTTAAGGAAAAACAGCTTACCACCGTTATTATGGCAAGTTATTATCAGAGTTGCTACGACGGTTAGCAACTGCGATAACCACTTTACTTAGTGAATAGCCCTGCATATTCCAAAATAATATCGCAACGCCACTTTGACCAACTAATAAACACCACTTTGACATTGAAACTTTTCTCCAGCGGGAATATCGCTCAAGCACAAGCTTTATACTTGTGGCTTGAGTATCTTTCATAGATATCTATATATATAATATAATTTCTATGGTATCTTTATAAATCCCAATAGTCGCGTTCGGATTTTACAGATCTGACATCTGTCAGCTTGTTTTGTTCTCGGAGCAAATATTATTGTTCTACTATTTGGTTCTGAACACTAAAAAACTGCTAAACAAGCAGTACAAAGGTGAGTTCTGAGTTCATTGCTTGATTAGATTGACTAACAAGAACTTGACAATCTGTTCCAGTATTCCCAGATCTTTTTCCCTAAGTTCTCTCTTCATGAAATGTCACGGTTACAGAAGATTAAAAACAATAAATGAAACATTTCCACTTCAAACGTAAGGTGATGAAGCCGGTATTTCATCGACCTTGTAATTTAGTTGAAGTACACTGCTGTCGATATGATGCTTTGAAAAGGCCTTGAAATCCATTCTTAGGGTTATTTTCTCTTCCCTGAAAATGAAAAGGCTTTTAATTCTCATAATATCAGTTTGAAGGGCGAACTGCGGAAGTATAAAATGTTTTTTATATTTTTCTTAAATTTAATATTTGAATTCACATTCGGGGAAGAAAACGCAAAAATGGATATCAATACTTATCCACCACCTGAATTGACATACAAACAATATTTGACATTAAAGCACTTAGGGAGGACTATAGTAATGTAGCCCCTGTGCTTCAAAACCGAAAAGATACCACAGGTTTTATCGGGTCGTCTTGCTACGTCGAATTCTTCCTACGGCGAATGTCATCCCCTCCACTGATGTCATTGAAACACGAACATTTCCGATAATGGTCCATACACCCCAATGTGGAAAGTTCGCCGTAGGAAGAATTCGCCGTAGGGAGAATTCACCGTACGCAGAATTCGACGTAGGAAGAAGTCGCCGTAAGAAGAGTTGTACCGAAGGAATCCTTTTTCACATTCATTCATTAATGCAAGAATCTTTTACTTCTATTTGAATATTTCATCATGTCGCATATAATAGTCTACTTTGCAACGATCATGTATGTAATGATAGTTTATTCTAGGTCTCACTAATCTGGAAGTGGAAGGAATATTTACATTTATTTATCGCTTCTTAATATAGTTCAGTATTGTATTGAAAATGCTGATTTTATTCTGAACCGAATTTTCGATGTTGCATTCCGCCACTGGATTGAATTAGTATCATAATACGGATCTCATTATGAAACGGATTATGGCAGGGGCGGATCCACGGGGGGGGTTTTCGGGTCCGGACCCCCCCCCATTGGGAAAATAAGAGATAATTTTTTTTCAATTTGTATCGGCTCGTAATTTCCAAATTTTGTTAGGGAACGAAAAAATGTCACATGAGCAAGACAAAAAAATAAAATAGAATAAATTTTTTTGCTTTAAAATTGAAAAACTTCAATAATTATTATTACATTCCATTGAAAACTAAAGAGCAGGCTACATTTAAACATTAGTAAATTTTCGAGGTTTTTTGGCGCAGTATTCGAAAAATCAGACTTTTTACATTTGTGATGAGTATTGTGTATGCCGGTAACGATTTGAATATACTATGTATGAGTAGAATATGCTGTTGATTCGGTTAAATCAACTCGATTCGATTCAAAAAAAGTAAAGTTTCGAACCTACTTTACCTTCTGGCTACACCTTCAAATTTTGCTCATGTCAATCTCTTTCACCTTTTTTTTTGGATCTTGACTAGTTTGTTGCTATACGGTAGCTCATAATTTTCTGGCAATCAGAACATGGCCATAGAACATATGTAGTCCAGACCAACAGACGTGTGACAAGTAGAGTATACGAACATCAACTTGCTGTCCGAAAATCAGACCCATCTTCAGCTCTGTCCAAACATCATCGAGAGACAGGACACAATATAGACTTTGCGAACACTAAGACCATCGCCACAGCAAAAACACTACAAGCTCGTATAATTCGCGAGGCCATCGAAATCGAGAAGCGACCTTCCTGCTTAAATAAACGTGACGACGGCCAGAGACTTCCAACTGCATGGAAACCCCTAATTTCCAGATGCCCAGTCCCCACCAAGACATCCGACGGTCCTTTAGTAACACCCGCTGCTATAAATCCTACCCAACATCCCTCGATACTTCGATCTAAGGAATAGGCAGATTGAGACCTTAGAAAGAACTCGTGACGAGACCTGGGGAGTAGGCAGATTGAGGCCCCGGCGTCAAGTCACAAACCCTTGCCCCCTGTGATAACACCTGAGGAGTAGGCAGATTGAGACCTCAGCGTGAAGTCACATTCACCTCTTGAAAATGGCTCCAAAATCGGAGCCGAAACGTCGACTTAATTCATATTATACATTTACATATTGTAGCGTCTTGAAAAAGAAAATAAACATTTTCGAAAGCTCGACAAAAACAAAGAGAACAGCCTAATTGTCATCCCCAGACTGCAACCCAAATAAGTCTCTCTCTCTCTCTCTCTCTATATATATATATATATATATATATATATATATATATATATATATATATATATATATATATGAATTTTGAGTTATAGACCCCCCCCTTGACCTGATCCTGGATCCGCCACTGGATTATGGGCATATCATAGTACGAGTGTAGAAAAATAAAATTATAATACGTGACGTTATCCACATAGATAATATACACCAAGAAAAATTACCAAATTTTGTTATTCTCTCAAAGATTACTTCAATTCAGCCCAGTCGATTTTTTGCCTGGTGTATGCCTCTCTTTCTCTATCTGAGTGACCAGCATATCTTTTTTTATATGCTTCGAGGACGCTCGAACGAAAAGAGGTATAGGTTCGAAACTCAGGTCATTTTCAGCCCCCATTCGTCAATAACTGAAATCTTGTACATTGATCAATCGTGCCAGGCAGGTAAGATATGAAAAATCAATCACCAATCAATATGACATACGTCAACAACTGCTATTGTTTCTTCTTCCATTATCTTTGTTCTCTTTCGACAGATTCACATTCGAATCAAATTTCTGAAAAAACATGTTTTTTTTCTTTCTTCTAGCTTGTTTGGGTTCTCAACTTCCCATTGTTTGGTGGGAGATTCAGTCCGTTGAACCTCTAAAAAGTGACAGCATAGTGCTGGAATTTATATAGTTTCATATAGCAGCAACGTCCTGAACATGATTCATGTCTTCCTGAAAAGTGTTATGGACTTGAACTCTACATCCCTTTTTGACCACCTCAATACGTTGTAAAATCCAGAAACGTCACATTTTCCAATGATGAGACGTGTATCGAGTTTGTTCGGTAATTTTTCTTGGTGTATATTATCGATGTGGATAACGTCACGTATTATAATTCTTCCTACGGCGACATCTTCCTAACTCCTACTACACCAGGTAGAAAAGACCTCTAACAACGGGTACATCGTACGGCAATAACCGAACAAATGCCCGCCGCGAATGAGAATCGTTTTAGGTCTACTTGCTGGGAAAACTGCAATTTCGGTGTTCGAACATCGAAATTCTGATTTGAGTGGAGGGTTGCAGCTTTCTATGCAAGTAGACCAAAAACGATTCACGTTCGCAGCGGGTCGCATTTTACAGCTTTGCCGTACGATGCGTGCCCGCTGTTAGAGGTCTCCCCTACTTGGTGTAGTAGGAGTTTGAGTCTTTAGACATCCAACAGATGGCGTTTCGCTTTAGAGCTTTACACCACCCTCCACCCTCACAAGGTTCAGAATGGTTCAGAGTTTTGTTTCAGCAATAAGTCCAGCCAGCGTCTGCGTCTAGCAGAGTGTTCCCGATAGGAGACTTATATGGTGGGTCGAATGTCGAAACAGCTGTCTGCCATTGGATTTGTGAATGCAATCATTTTGAACATCGAACTTTTATTATCCCATGATGACATCACATAGCCGTTCAAAACATTTGATTTTTGAAGACAGCATTGTTGATGAAAATAGAATATCACAAACTCCTTCCTTTGGATATTCTTCTCGCCATATTTGAAAGTATAGTCATAATGTGATTCGATTCTCATCAATAATACACGATATCTCCTATTTTGATCCTTATGATGCGCGGTGTGTGCGAGTTACCTGATACTTAATCTCAAATAGAATTCGGATTTTCATTCAACTATATGCCAGTTACAAGTTTATGCTGGACTGTCTACTGGTTCATATAGATTGTTGTGATATATAGTTTTCAATGGCAATTTTCATTGTTTCCTCTCCGAATTTCCGAAAGCTTTTTTATCCGAAGCTCAATATGTTGCATATGTTGTTGATAATAGTATATTAATCAAAGAGCGTATAATGATGGCTATCAATCACGAGTTTACCGAGAGAATAATAGCCATTATACGTGAGTAGAATACTACTAGTTTGTCCACGATTATTGCATGAACCATACATTTTTAAAGCAATTTTGATAAGAAAATATTATTACTTCACCAAAATCAAAATTTAGAACAGTCTGTTCGAACACACCTATAAGGGCCGGGTGTTCAATGCAGGATGATCATAACGACGGATAAGGTTAAATTTGATTGAATCATTTGTCAATATAAATCACACAATTCATCCAAAATCCTGTACTGATTCGATAATGACATGTACACATCTAGTTGAGATCACAATAATATATAAACTTTCCTCGGATACAGTAATAAAAATCAGTTCCAATCCAAGATCAACTGACCCTGAGAAATATCAAAAGATAGAACAAAAATATAAAAAATATTCATAATATATGTGTTTCTTCATTATCATATCCATTAATCACTAGTGAATAATGAAATCATCATTCACTACCATCATATTAATAATAGTAAATGATTTCATTATTCCCTAGTGATTAATGGATGTCGAAATTCTTGAAGAAACACTTGTATTATGAATATTTCATACAATAAGCGGACAAAATATATACCTACTCAATTATAAGTATAAGTATAACGTCCTTAACAAAAATTGGCAGTATTCATGAAATGGCGGCCCTAGACCTCTATTCATTGTTTGAGTCAAAGTTGGATTATTACAGTTTGTTTTGAAAAGATTCGAACAAGTCTGGAATATATAGTTTTTATAATTGAACTCGAGTACCTGAGGTGCTGGTCAGATTTCTAAAACCGATCGAGTAGGTCTAAATGGCAGACTGAACTGTTATCGGTTATAATTGCACGAGTGCATAAAAATTACCGATAATTTTGCAAGAAAGCGTGATAAGTGCGAAAGTCCGAAGGACGGGGGCTCTTTTACAAAATATGAAAATAACCGAATGCAATTTGGATAAGATATGACGCTTGAATGCAAAATTATCTGTTCATTTTTATGTACGAATGTAATTCATTGGAATATTTCACGAATAAAGAAATTCTCAAGGAAATGTTATTTTTTGTTCATTTATACTTTCCTCTATAGATTGTATGGAGCACTCACCAAAACGCGAAATGTTTTTCTATTTTTGAAGTCTATCTGACTTTTATTTGTGTTGTTTACTGACGTCTAGAGATACGGCAATTCAAATGTGTTGTTATGGTGACTTAATACAATGCAATTACCGCTGTAAGTTTTCGATAATTACGTTGCTCTTATGGGACATTTTATATATGAGGAAAATATTCACAGCAACTCTATCTGAAACTCGTTGCTATGACACTATTTCGAATCTAAACACCTGAAGATATTGGTAGCTCGGGGGTAATTATTACAGAGCATCATACTTTGACTGGGTAGAAGAGATTGTATGATCGTTTCTATGGAGAATCGGATGATGAGGACGTATACACCCTTTAATGCCACAGGATTTCTTGAATCAGCACTTTATTGTTTGATGATCGTTTCAGACATAGGAAAACATAATTCATTTGTTTTTTCCATCTAGTTGTTAATATCAATGATATCATCCGATTTCATTTTCTTGCAAATGTTCGTTTTGTGTCCGGTGATATTAGAGTAGGAACAATAAGTGTCCTCTTTTTCTCTTGAAGATATTGTGAATGTTCTGTCAGGTTTTCAGCTACTTAAATCTTCATTGAGGTTTTCTGGTTATAAGTTGGGTTACGCACAATCACGTAACACGCTGCACATTGGCTATTCGTATGAGCCATTGAGAAAAATCTTCAAGATCAAGGGTTTTTATATACCAGTGACCTGAAGGCGAAATTGGATATCGACGTTAATATTGTGATTTGGCTGGTCAAAACGTAGGGGGTTGATTGGTAAGATTTGGTTACTGATAGAGATGTGTGTAATTTTTTGATGACTCCAGCATGAGAGAGTAGAAACGTCGAATATTGTCATAGTCGCTTTGTCGAATATTTCGAAGAATAATATTCAATAAAATTTTTTTTGGTTATCAATTGCAAAAAATATAGATGGTTATTCACTTTCCCCCTATAGGGGCAGCCTCCTGTATATACCACCTCCATAGAAATCAGAATTTTGATATTCAAAATTATTGCATTACAATGCCTGACCGATGGCGTTTTTTCTTCAATAAACACCATAACTGCACTAAAGATATTAGAGTTCGAAATGCATTGTATTCGCACTCGATTTCCACAGCATGATGAAACCTTAGGCGTGTCAGAACAGCTGCCTGGCATTCGAGTTGTGAATGCAATGATTTCGGATATATAATGGGCATTCTGATTTCTCTCAGAGTGCAACTTTACAAGTAGATCGATTGCGATGTGTTAGAGATATTCATCACTCATTTTGTTTGAAAAGATGAAATATTTCTTTTATAGTGAACACCATATCCACACTAGGTTTAGATTTTGTTCTTTGAAGCACAGTGGACTCAAAATACATTGATTTCAAAAGCCTTGCCAAGTGGTATTAACGATACCAACGGCCGGTTGAAAAACTCTCATACAGCGCCCGATATCCTATGGACGTCCAATTCATGTCGGAATAGCCTTATTGGACCAATTTTGGATATCCATATAGGATATCCAAATTTTGGATATCCAAAGTATTCCCAGTGAAAAATATCCATACGATGTACAAAATGGATATCCTTTCGGATATCCACGATGGATATCCATGAAGGATATCTTATGGACATCCATTTCGTACATTTATTGTATAAATAATGTTTCTTCCGCAGTGGCACCCTACGAATTGGCAACGTGATTGGGCCATTTACATGGACATTCCAGCAAGAAAGTTGATATATTTAACTTTTTATTCTTTTAAATAATATTTGAATATAGCGTCACATCAGAAGACGTGACGCGCGACGCGAAATGCAAAAGCGCTGCATTGTGAACTCACCGCCTTGACTCGGTTTCCTGACGTGCAACCGTCTATGGCGTCTGTCAAATGTCGTAATTTTGAGAATCGTTGTGGTTTGGGTTTCTTCCGCCGTGGTGTGTTCTTTCTGATGGGCGGGTCCCGTGGTGGGCTCTTTTTTTTTTCTTTTTTCTCTTCTCTTCCCTCTCTCCCCGTGTGGGGGGGGGTTTTTTTCGAGTGTTGGGTCGGTTTGAAAAAATTATTTTGAACTGAGTTGAAGCGTTGTGGTGTGCATTGTGCAATAATTGTGTTTATGAAGAAACGAAAAATAGTGGTGTGTTAGTTGATAATTGTAAACTGTGATCATTAGCATTTACCGTGAACTTTTGGAAGGAAGCAAATGAATTGTCGAGTACTATATTCATATGTTATTCAAATTGAGAACTATTTAAATTCATCAATAACTTTTCTGTTGAGAACTCTTGGCAAACTATTTTTCAAATTTAAACTGTATCAACTATTTTGTTTGAGAAGTAATGAAAAAAAATAAAAAAATCTTATTAACGACATAAGTTTTTTAATCGTTCGTCTACCACTCTACAGTTTATCTCAGCTTGTCTAATTTTTTAAATACAGCGAAACCAATCTAGTAGACCTTTTTAAATTGCACATACGGTCACGTTGAATGCCTTATCACAGGATATATTACTGACTATGATCCGTTGTCCAAGAAGTGTGCAGCACTTTTTCACTTCTCAAGCTAGGTTGGTTTCTCTGTGACGAATTGCACAAATGATTATGTAGAATTATGGACGATATCTTATGGACGTTCTTGATGGATATCTCATGGATGTCCATGAAGTATATCTTGTAGATATCCATAATGGATATCTTATGGGTACCCATGAAGGAAATCTTATGGATGTCCATAGTGGATGTCTCATGGATCTCCATGAATGATATTTTATGGACGTACAGGTTGGTGGCCTAAGAATGTCCATTGGACGTCCATTGAATATTCTTTGGATAAAAACTGTACGTCCATCGGATGTCCAAAATATCCTTGATAGATATCCATTAGATATCCACTGAATGCCCATGTGTCGTATGGGCTATCTGGCTTTGGAAATGAAATGTCGATAACGGAATTATAGCTTTTATTGGGGTTGCAGCCTCTTCTGAAAGTATACCGAAGACGATTCTCGTTTGCGATGGACCGACTAATAGCTTGGCTATATGCGATGTGTTGTTCACTTCATAACTCAATAGTTTCGAATTTATCTCTTTAATCACATCCAGCAGATGGAATTCGGCTTTAGAGTGAACACCATTTGAACTGGATTTCAGTTTTGTTCCTTGAAGGATGTATTCATCCTACTGAATTGTGCTCATGAGATCTAGGCGGGTGGAAACAATTATCTGGCAATTGATTTTCAATATCTGAAATGACTATACACAGTGATTAATTACACGAGTAAAAATATGAAAGTCCTATGGAGCGATAATAATTTCCCACATCTGTATATGGGCTCTTATCAGAAATAACGGTGATGAAACTTTCACTTCTCGACTTATTATTTATTTGTATTTGTTTGATATAAACCACTTTGCATCCGGAAGAGGTAATACATTGAAAACCTAATTTTTGATTGGCCTCAGATAAGTTTACAATAACCATTTATTATTTGCTTGATCCTGAAATATTTTGTTGATTTCAAAAAGAATCAAACCCATTCATCAAAACCCTAAGAGATAGAAAAAATCTCAAATTATATTCTTTATTTAAAAATAATTTATTAACAAAAACGTTTACAAAATGGAATTGAGAAATACTACAAAAATCATAGTTCTCAAAAATTTCAACATCGACAATACATAATAACAGTAATTTTGATAACTCAAACCATATTTATGGGTTAGAGTTATAGCTGGTCATGCTTTTTATATCAAGCAGTTTCTAATACGAGTTAGAAACCTTGTCAGTTGCTGTTTCGGTATACTTGGCGTAATACTTTTGGAACGAATAAAATATACATTTATCAAATTTGGCAGCGATGCATGAAAGTATTGTGCATTTGGCTTGTCGAACTTAGTTCGAAAAGCACCTCCAAATCGGAGCAAATGACTCCAAAGCTGAATTTTCGATCAGCTAAAAATCGTTTACTACTTTACTTTCTCTCCTAAGTTTCGTTGAGTATCACGCGATAATCTCCTTTTCTTTTTCAATCTCAGCTTTGCTTTTTAGAGGCTTCATCTCTTTTCCGTCGATGAACGTTTTTTGGACAGAATTGAATTTCTGTATTTTACCAGTACCGAAAATCAAAAAGAACACGGCTCCAAATAGGTACGTTCCCACCAGCATCCAAAATATGTAACTCCAATTATCGAAAGTGCTGTGCGACTCTGTTACTACGGCAACTATTTTCGTAGACACCCACCCCCCGAGCGATGAAAGAGTGTTGGCTAGACCAAAAATAGTTCCGGAGAAATTGGGAGCGATATCTAGAGCGTTGGAGAGGTAACCAGCAGTAACAGCTCCGTTGAAGAACAACGCTCCCGTAAAGACTGTGACGGAAAGCGCGGCATTGATACCCCAAATCGCTTCGACCATCATCAGAAGAGCAGGAAGCACCAACGCGAACGTGGTGAATATTTTCCTCGTAGCTGTCGTGGAGAGTTTTCCGGATCTTCGCAAGAAGTCTGCGAAGTAACTCGATATGACTGCCATAATGTATTTCCCTGAAACAAAGAAAATTTAATTGAGAGATTGTTTCAGAATTGGTTGCATCAGAACAAATTTTTGTGAAGAAATTGAAATCATTACATCGTGCGTTTTCCAGGCTTGAGGGCCGTGGTTTCCGATTTTGATTCCAGAAGCTTTCGGTTGTACATGCGGCAACAATCTTCAACGGCGTAATGACATCAGTCTTTGTTGAATCATCACCTAGGGAAGTCCTAATGAAACCGATAGCTCTGGAATTGAAAAATCTGAGTCCACGACTCTTAGCCCCGAAAAATCATGTCTTTCGATAATATTGTACATGATGGAAGAGAGGCACGTCAGCTACATCATACCAAGACCTATAATAAAATATATTGTATATGACTCAAAACCCTGGATATTAGGATTTTATATGGAATCAGTTTCTTGCGGGTTAGTTCCCTGATAAAATCCGAACGTAACAGTTTTACCCCTTTTAGAAGTAGATATGTTATGTAGTCGTGTAGTGATATCTAGAATTTCCATGTTAAGGTACGCACAGATATCCTGCTTCAATGTCAGCTACCGCAGGAAAACTCTGAAGATGTTATTGCGGCTTCCTTCACAACACATGTACAATGACAAAAGATTAAGAATCACCTCCAGAACTACTGTGGCTCTTATTGACGAATGTATCTAGAACACGAGCCTAAATGCCGAAAGCACAATACCAACGGTACAAAATTCAAAAACATTATCAAGAAGGGACGAAAAGTATTGTATTACAATATTGAATAATATTGCCAAAGTTCGAGTGAAATATAAAAATGAATATCTAGTCAGTTTCTTCGAAACCTCTTAGAATGAAAGGCCGGACCACCGTACGGGGATTCACACGTTAAAAGGGAAGGTCTCGTTAATCCATTGCTCTCACAAGTTTCGACTTTTGAGGGTTGACATTCGTCAACTGGTTAATAAAAAAAAAAGGAAAAACAAACGTACCAGTCAAATGTGAAGACTTGAGCCGACAAGAATTTTGGAAAAATATATTTGTCATTGCAGGGTTTATCATCAATTGAAGAGATTAATCAGTGGTTCGATTGGATAGACACATTTTTTTAATGTTTAGCAATTGTAGTGTACCGAGGATACAGTTAAGTTACTGCGGGTGATACGGTAAATTTGGCGTGTTTACTCATTATTCAGAAGGAAAATACATGACTGAAAATGAGTAAATCCCCCTAGATATGCTGATAAAAATAATATCTTTTGACAAATGAGAAAATTGGAACAATAATTCCGAAAGCCATTCACATGGTACCAATAGAATGATGGAAAACATCCTCCAGAAAACTACTAGCAGTTTTCTGGCAAATACGGGTGGTATCAGAATACACTGGACGGACACTTCCAGTATGTGCCTGTGACGGTCTAATAGACATTTGAAGAATGTAAGCAAAACTCTGTCAGCAACTAGTAGGTTACCCGGCTCAATTTCGCCAACGTACGTGGGTTTCCTGAAGAAAATTGACCTGGGATGATCCAAAAACCCTATGAATTTCAATATTTTTGAATGAAGGGATCGAGACAAGGTACGGATACTCGATGTTGCTGAATGTATAGCGCTCTGGGGAGTCTTACCGATTTTGCGGTAGCGAATTCACTATTTCAACCATAGGGAAAGTCACAGTGATACAATGCCGGTTGGTGTATTCCATCAAAATTGGTGGTATCTAGGCAATCGACCATTGCCTATCGGTTAGAGCCAGACTAGAATAAATCCTGCCTTGACCGGGGATTAAATCCGATTGAATCGGTAGTGAGGAGAACCAATTCGTAACAAACGGTGGCCTAGCCCGCTCGGGCATCAACCAACCATGTGTTCATATTCCCTGAGGTCCTCACCGCCATCGGAACAATGTGTAAATACGTTTTATTAATCTGTTAACCAGTTAACCTAATGAAGGTTTTCATTATTGGAACCACCCGTTTATTATCCGCCTATAGAAAGATAAGCATCAATGATCACAATGAGTCGATATTCTTTATAAAAGATTCTATTCAGGATGAACATCGCCCGAGAAAATTAGCTTGAAATTGATTCAAGATATATACAACTTTCATTACCAACTACAGAACACTGTTATGTGAGCAGTTAGTGAGCAGTAATCAATATTCAATATAAACGCACGGCATTTATGCCAAATTAAGAAAATATAATGTCTACTCCCCCCACATAATGAGGTATCTCTACGCCTATGGCAGATAAAATTGTCGGTAAAGACTCCGAACGAGTTTTTATGTTCTGCAATGGATGATAATGGTTATACTAGACCTACTCTTCAAACTTTTACTCCTATCAAGATCATTCTGTGAATGAGAACGCTCGCATGCACATTCTTCCATTTGTCAGCATTGGCATGCTGGTATGATTTTCTTACTAGAAATCAGCAATAAGGGCATTAATACAACAAGAATAACCCCTATTGGGGCTGCAGGATCTTAGAAATGCGAAATGCTCTGCGTGGAGAGATGTGAGAAATAACAAGTGGCATATTAACCATTTTTCCCTACTGACCGACGAGAAGGCCCTCAGGAAGATGAGATGCGTAATTCATGTAATAGCGTGTATCCAGAAGTAGATTTTGAATAACTAGTTTGAAAATTAATCTTGTCAAATACTTTTGCATTATTTCAGTTCCAGCCTTTATGAAACAGAGTTCTAAGCTACGGGGAGGAATAAGACAATGAGAAGAAAACGAAAGAGCGGCGTAAAATTTTATTTTTGACTTTGCCATTTCCCAGACACCCGATATTGCATTCAGTTCTTTAGTCGTTGTGACAGTTATCCTTCAGAAGATCAAAACCACAGAACACGGAATGAAACCCGAAAACACATTTCATCATACTTCGTCCGTGAGAATCTTCATGCTAATATATATATATATATATATATATATATATATATATATATATATATATATATATATATATATATATATATATATATATATCAACATCAGGCGTATAATTTATTTAACGATTCTTTTCCCAAGAATCTTGATACATGATTATAGTAGAAAAAATTAAGCTGATGTCATACAAGAAACGTAGAATAGAAATAGAAGAATACAAAAAATGAGTAATGATATCAGATCTTTATATGGCAATAAAAAAAGCTAACTTTTGTTCAAATAATTTTTGGAACGAAGTTTTCCATATTTCTTCAATGATTTCGGTAGATCATTGTACCTATAGTTTTATTCCATTGTGATACATAAAAAATTGATAAATGAACTATTAAAACGAACAGTCTATTGGTTTCGTCTGAAGCAGGATAACATGTATAAATTGTACACCAAACGAATTGTGTAAATGTCTTATCAACTCGGAAATTATTCTGTTTTGTTTCTCAACGGAAAATTTGAATTAATTATCTTGAATGAATTCCCGCTAGTATCGTAAACAGGAACGCATGGTAAATCACAATACCGATAGAGACATGACCGTGATAATTATCTATCGATTCACATATAAATTTTCCATTAATAATGACAATAACCCCATTTGAAAAAATTCCCGTCTTAGTATGGGACATACCGTGTGGCCAACCATAAGATCGAAATAATTTCCAATTTTGTGTTTTAATCTTGAATATTTGAAAAGGAGCAAAAATAAGTTGATCTGATATTTATTTAAATGGTAACTTCCTCCAAGTTAACCTACCTTGAAATTATTTGAAAAATTGTACGCATATTTCCATATGTGCACATAATATCAGTTTGGTGATAGGGTAATCGATCTCTACAAAAAGTTTCAGCTTTCTCATCAAAGGTTTTAAACTCTACGTTTATACGAATATTTCCACTGAAAGAATCTCGTATGTAATAAGAAAAGCTGCCCTTGAACACAAATAGTTTTTGCGCGATGGAGTAAGAATTTCAAATAGTGGATCCATATGGTACAAATGAGAATTAGCATTTGAAGTATTTATTCTCAATGCCAAGACCGCGAGCACAAAATTATGTATTCACAAGCTCATATTAGACAACGTATTACAAATAATCTCTAGTGGCGTTCTAAAATACAGGGCGTGATACAAAATGTATACTTTCCAATAGTTCGAAACTTATGAAATCATTCAGAAAGAAATATTTTCAGATCTGATACTATTCACTGCTAATATAAGTATTGTATATTTCTTGAGTTAATGCAATATACTCGGAAAGATGCTTGGAATTACGATCAGTGATAATCTCTCATGGGAAAACCATGTGAGATCGATCGCTAAAACTGCTTGTCAGAAACTTGGATTTCTATTTCGTGCGAAGAAATACTTTCCTTCTCGTCAGCTTCTAATGATCTACAAGGCTCAGATACGACCTGTCATGGAATATGGTTCTCACGTGTGGAGTTCGGCACCAAAACATTCATTGAGGCTTCCCGATTCTATTCAGAGAGAAGCAATTCGTCTTGTTGTTGATTCTTCGCTCACAGACTCGCTCACTTCATTGGAACATCGTTGAAGAGTCGGAGACTTGTCTCTCTTCTACAGATACTTTCACGGTCGATGCTCTTTCGAATTGTTATCAATCGTTTCCCCCTTGGCAATATCTACACGGATGACTCGACGAGTACAGAATTCCCACCTCTTTGTTAAGAATTTGGAAACCTGTCGAACCTCTCTTGCTCAGGGATCTTTTTTCAATAGAACAGCTGAGCTTTGGAACTCATTGCCGAAAGAGGTTTTTCCTGAGGCTTACAAATTTCAGAAATACAAAGTGAATATGTTCTTTGAACACTACAGGGCTTTCCTTTCGTGTGAATCTGCATATAAAAAAACCTAGATGAACATTCAGGACAATTCACCAACTGATATTTCACAAATAATTCAAGCTTTTAAATCAGCCACAAACTAATTTCATGTGATGTTTTTCCTTGGGTCTTTCCTTCTCTCTATTTTGCTTTGTGTAGATATTCCTACCTATTCGATTCAATTTTCATATTATGCTCAGTACACAAAATTGGAACAAGAAACAGTAGCTGTTTTTGTGAATAAAGCAAAAGCCTTTGAATGATATACAAGTACCTATCAAAAGAGAGTGTTTTTATTTTTTTTTTAGATTTTTCTCCTTTCATAGAAGTTGTTATTTCTTGTCTCTTTAATGCGAATGATCGCGTTTTCAACAACTCTATGCAAGCAATTAAAATTCCAAAGTTTGTCGTGTAGTACATACATACGATATTCGTTCGCTTCTATTTCCATCACCAGCCGGCGCGACTTAAATATTTCAATTATACCAAAATGAACTTGGTATAAGGGTATGGCTACCGATTCCCTAGTAAGAGCACTAATGATTGGAATTGATTGAAAGAGCGCCATCCAAAAAAAATTTACCTTGACCGCGGGATAAAGGTAAGCGTCCATAGGTACGCATCGTACGTATCGTACGTATCGTACGGATCGTATAAAACGGATCGATTTGTGGTAGTGCGTCCACTGTATCCGTAGCGATCGGATTGCCGATGCGAAGGTCGGCTTTTAAATAACATTCGCATTTTCGTAGTGAGTGGACGATCGGAAAAATTACAGTGTGTAATGTTTCCGATCATGGAAAGTGATGAAGAACTTGTCATTATTGCTTTGTTATTAGATGAAGAAGAAAGGGGGGGAAATAAGAGAAGACAGATTGTGGATACATGACATATTCAAAAAAAGATCACAATTTGGAGAATATCATACACTATTCACTGATTTGCTCCATGATATGTGTAATAACAAATATAATTAAAGCACGTGTGTGTACTTAGTGTCGAAATGTAAGAAAATTCAAATGATCTGTGAGGCGACCAGTGACTACCTATTTTGACATGCGTCCACTTATCGGCAATCCGCATGTTGTCATCCGCACCAGTCGGAAAAGTTGCCCCTTCGATAAATTTCATCGGCATTACCGACGGACCGATACGTGCGATCCGTCCGCTGCCGGTCAGTGGACGCATATGCATAACTCACTATACTAATAATTCTAAAATCCGTTTCCTACGATCCGTACGATACGTACGATCCGTACGATACGTACGATGCGTACCTATGGACGCTTACCTTAAATCAGCAGTGAAGAAGCCGAGTTGAATATACGACAACGCCGTAGACTGCTCGGCCACACACACCACAATTATCAATGTTCTTTTTCGATAGCAAAAAATACACTCATTAAGGAACTAATGAAGGAAATTCACCAAAATGCAATAATATAAACGCAAAATACTGATATGAACTGGCCTTATTTCCGTCCTTCTAAATAACAGTCAATCATAACGGAATGTTCTATTCGATAACGATTAACTTCTTACGCATATCATTACAAAATTTTAAAAACAAATTATTTCATTAATTACCAAGTGATATATTATTTTCTCTTACAACACAGTTCTGCCCCAATTCCAAGAAACCGTAGCAATTTAAAAAACAACAATAATTATGTAAATTTAAAGTTCCACATTAATCTGTGTTAAACAACTCGAGTTGTCTCGAATATGTAGAACGTAGAAAAGGTTGCATATTTCATTATGTTGACGTAGGCTTCGCTTATATTATATGCAAATAATTACACAAGAATCCAGCATTGTTTTCCAGAATAATGAATATTTAATTTCAATAAACAAATACGACGGCAAAAAGTATGAAAACAATGAAATGAAAATCGAATTGAAATAAGGAATGAAGTGCAAACAGACGTGATTGAATATCATTTTTCACCAACCTTATAAACTATAATTGCAATATTTCCTTTTACACACTACATTTCAAATTAAAATAAATCAAAACACTTTCATAATAATTTTTTGTCGAAATCGCCTAAAAGTTATCGTAATTATCACATACAAAGCATCCTAATGTATTTTGTGATATACCAGCAGGGGCGCACCAAGAAATTTGGTCCGTGCGGGGATAGAAATATTGATGAATTTTGACGATTCAAGCAATAGGTTTTTGAAGACAAAACAATATAACTTGTGTAATTTTTTTTTATCTCTGAGGGGGCTGCAGCTCGGAAAAGTGCGCAAATGACATAATTATCTTCATCTGATAATACATCTATTCTTGTTCCTCAACAAACAATAATATTTTCTGAAGGATATATGTATAAAAAAGCGGCACAAACACCGAAATAAAAATCTGTACTACAATCAAATAACAAGCTCACTTCTATGGATTCAACACGTGCCAACGTCCAAACCGCCGGGTTGTTGACCTGTTTCTTATCGCTACCTAGGCAGACAAACATTCATTTGTTCCCATCTCGAATCTCAAATGATTTGCAAATTGAGCAGAAGCTTTTTGAAGATTGTGAACTGCTAGTATATATATATAGATAAAACTGAATCAACTCTAATAGGTATGGATTTCAAGATTTTAAACGATGTGCGATGTGATAAGCACCTTTTCTATGAATAGTGACAATAGTGTACAGCCAGATAAGCAAAAAATATCAACTATAATGCAATGTGATATAACCAACACGCATTTGTTTCGTTGCGTAGTTCGGTCAACCAATTAGCATTTTTTGTTCACCAAAATTTACGAATTGAAAATAGAGGTGATCATGTTCAACCAACAGAGATATAATTATTATTATACGCAAATTTCTATTTTCCTGTCTACGACATACAATATCAAGTGCACTGTGTTCATATTAGATCCTTATGGTTTGCCACGTGTTTGTTGTGACGGGCACACTCATGCAGAGCGGGTTTCAATGTTTGTGGCACATCATCAATGTAAGGTAGGACCCAACGAAAAACTCGAAAATCATTAGTTAGGTACCCATAAATGAAAATTTCTCCTGTTGCCCACAAGGGGCAGTTACTGAATTTATTATAGTTCGCGATCGACTAATGCTCGATTTTCCATATTCGAAAATTTACAATAATAGGATATGTCTGGCTAGCTCGGGGATCGTTTTAGGCGCACAAATTCTGTAAGGTTATTGCAGAGCCATCGATCGCTTCTCGAAAAGTAACCGATGAAAATCTTAGTAAAATACTCGTTTTGACTTGCAGCTGACAGATTGGTTCAATACAAATTCATATTTAAGCACTTCAGTCTATAGCAATATGTAGCGATGGACTCCGCTCTCCCTATAAGTCTAGATATGAATCAGTAGCCATATATATTCTATTCCTCCAAAATATCTCTGGATATTTCTAGCTTTCTTTTTTTTTAGAAATACGTAAAGAAGATCTGAGATACTACTCTCAGTTCATTTCATTCGCCTTCCTCCAAATAATTCTAATATCCTCCCATTTCGGCAATACGCTTCATACAACGAAGTAGGTATACGCTTGAAATTCATAAAGTTGTGCGTGCTGTAGTATCTATTAACCACTATATTCTTGTCGAATGAAAAGGGAAATTAAGTATTGTGGTTGTATTTGACAAGATTATATCTTCATTCACGTTAAAGGATACTCTAGGTAATTATGATGTCACAATTCTCAGTAAAATCTCATGCAGACATTCTAATATATCTAACAAGCATTGGCAAAAATTCGAAAAAATCACCAAAAAGTTGCCCTGGAATAGATATCCACTACATATTACTCATCAGCGGTATCAACTATCAGATTAGATTATGGCGTAATTTTTATGCAAAGTCGTGTCAAGTACACACATTGATTTCGGTTAATAATATAGATAGCGAATTACTAAAATTCCCCCCAAAATGCCACACTTCGTATCTTGTTCTTTATGTCATCAGTTCGTGGCTTTTCGATTATGAGAACGAAAATAAAAAGCATTTCTTGGAAGAATGAAAATGGAAAGTTCAAGTCATTTGAAAGATCTTATTTTTTATTTATTCTACAACTAAGAAACATGCGTCTTCCGGAATACAATGTTTTGTCTCGTTTCATGATAAGCAGGATGAATATGTAACGTAAAAAATAATTTAAAGATATATTTACTGATTTGAAAATTAACCGATAGACTGAATTTGAGGCACTTTTCTGTCATTCTACCCTTAACCAACAGATATCTTCCAAGAGTTTTAGTACACAAGTGACAAGAACTAATCGTGATATTACGATTTTACCACAGAAGTAAGATCATTAAGAAAGATACAAATGGTATCATTATCTAAAGATACTTCCTCTCAAGATAACCAATTGAGAATAAAAAATTATTGAACATATCGTCACCAGATACTATATTGTAAATATTTTTTTACTCTCATTTGGTGATCTTGGATAAAATCATAACGTTATAACGCCGTTTCTAGCATTACTAAAACTTTTGGGTGATACCTGATGGTATTAGGAAAAGACTACTCGGCGAGTAAGAGAATCCGAGAGAAAAATAAAATCAGACCTTTTCAAAACATACACTAGAATTATATTAAACATGTTTTATCTTATCGAAGTCGTTACAAAATAGGAATAGTTTTAGCAGAGCAGCATGTTCAACCTAAAAAAACTATCTCAATCGAACTAATTTTGGTTAGTATCACCTGATATTTGCAAATATACGTTCATCTGATAAAGATTTTGAAATTACGGCGAGAAATAAGTATAGCATCATATATTATATTCCTGATGAATAAATATTTATTGTGTCATTGAGGTTTGCATATGAGACCTTTTACTATCGTGTGATTCACATGGATATTCAAGGCAGGGATATATATTTTTGAACCATTTTGAATGAATTATACATAAAATGTTACGAATAACTAACGACAGTCTCTCAATGATCCGATAAATTCTGCGGAGTCTGGGAATATATTTGTAGTACACATTGGAAGGGGATTTCCATTGATATCGTAAACAATAGATATTGCCAATTACAATAGGTTTGTTCTAGCAACGTTTGGAAATTGGTCTGAAGCAGTCAGAGGCATGCGCAAAATGAATTTCGCTCTCCAATATTCATCTTGCGCATGCCTCTGACTGCTTCAGACCAATTTCCAAACAGTCAAATGTGTTGCTAGAACAAACCTTATGACTCAATTCCTTACAATTCTATTATCTTGTTCTGGAAATTACAATGCAGCGAATGAGAAATAAAACTTGCAATTGCTTCTGCTCCTAAAAATCGCTTGAAGTGAATGAATTTGCTTTTTATTCTGCCTTTACAAATTATACGTGCAGGCAATTCGGTTACATAATTCAATATTTAAAATTACATGATAATATATAGAAATCGCTTCCGGAAGTTTTTTTTGTAAAGTGATGATAAATGTAACATTCAATCTGATAAATTTGATTTCATAACTACATTCAAAAGTCCAAAAGCAAAAATCAGCGAATTTTTGCTTCAAATTCTCTGTGAAATTGAATTAGGAATCATATTTTTGGAAAATTTATTGTTTAACAGTTTATAGATTGGTACTAGTTATATCCATGAATCGACAAGCAATTGTTTTACGTACTTGCTGTCATGACTTGCTGTCTCGTCGATAATTGAAAATGGGTTATAACGAAAAAATTCTTGCTTGCAAAAAATTACCGCAGAAGCATGGTGGAAGTTGAAAAAGAACAGTATGTATACGATTGATAGAGCAATCAATAAAAAAACAACCCTCTGATCCATATTATCCTCATTATCCGTTGTATCTGCTCGAAAAGGCTAATCAATACCCAAAGACTGTTGCAGATGATTCTTCTGTGAACTTAGTGTAAGTTATTCAGACTAGTTCCTTGAACTCATTCGTTGCTCCTTTAATCGATGTGACATTCTGGTAATGTGATTTTGAATGATTGGTCCAAAATAACTTTTTGTAGAATTCTCAAATTTACTGGAAATCATCCCAATTTTAGAATATACATTGATACAATGAAGAACCCAGTACATTGAGCAGTTAATTTTGCATATTAATATATTATTTCAGTGAGATAATGCTGGAAAGAATGTCTTTTGCTCCCATGACCTGTGAAAATCAAATCAGTACCTCTGATTTTCCGATCAACCACTTATTTACTATTATTTGACAGATATTTTCTGAAAGCTCTTCACTTGTGTATAACAATGTATGAATAAACTGGGTGTTCCAAAGTTGAGAAAAAAACGATTTTGAGCCATTCAATCCAAACCTTGACACCATATGAATCACCAAAATTTCTCATTGCTATCGAACATATCAACTGAATCGGTTTATACTGTTCTATAATATGATAATTTTGGAAATCATATAAGTAGTAATTGTGATAACGTTGCTCGACATACCCGCTGGTTGAATGTTTGAACTATTAATTTGAAAACGAGTTCAAGGGAAGACGATCGACCCCATCTGGGTGCTGACTGAAGAGTTGAATGATGCATCGCTAAACCGTCTCGCTGAGAATTTTAGGTAAAAATTGAGAAAGAATACTAGCGCTTTCATTTGCTATCCTAGCACAACTATTTGTATTATGGCGACTGATAATGGTGAGGTTGAAGTATCGAACGAAGGTTATGAAATATCAGGAGGAAATAAGTCATAGTCGTTTTTATTAGAAAACAATATCAAGAACAGTCACGAAGATATGGAAAAATATAGAATCATCATATAATTTCTCTTCTGATTTGCCAATCCGGTGTCCTTACTTCAAATGAATGCAAGGTGTTAGAATGGAACCAAATCGATATTTATGAATAATGAAGACGAGTTCGGTTTGATTTTATCATATTGAGAAGACTGTTAGAACAATCAAAGAAATATTCGCGTAACAAGTATAGCACACTCAAAAACAGTATTTTCAAGAGTTGGCCATGGGATTCCTCAAACAACCTGATATTTAATATTGATAAACAGGAACAGCGATATGTCATTAGTGCATTGATATTGACGTATCATCGAAGAGGGGCTCCAACTAGACGAATCACAAATGAATTTTCCTCGATTTATATGCTTATGATTTGTTCTTATATGGAAAATAAATATCTTTGGGATACTAGGTTGAACACGGAAATGGTGATAATGATTTGGATTTGTTAGGAGAAGAACGCCACTCTAATTTTGTGTGATAATTGGCCAATCTTTGCCTACACAAGGCTTTGCCTTCTGAGCGCGCTCTTGAGAGTGTTTAACAAAGGGATCATATGAATGAAAATTAAAAAATATTATGAGTTGAAGTTCTCAGCCTAACAACTTGAAATTATCATCAACATGGATATGTTCTTCTTCCACTGTGACCGTCACCAAAAATAATTAATCTTCTACGTAAGCAGTAAAAGTGACCAGGTCAAAGTTTCAAACGATATTACATGGTTTCAATGTTCGGAAGCATGTACATTTGTGAGAGCACCTTTTCCACATGAAGTTTATCAAGTCAACCCATCGAAACAGACTGACAGACAACCATCTTCAAGATTTGCTAAAGGTGGCTACCACCTCAATACAAATTGATTTCAATGAACTGGTGAATGAATGTGCCGGTCCTCAGTGTTCTCATTAGTTTTTTTAAGTCAAATTGGAGAAAACTTCAAAGAAATGAATACTTATTTAATATAACTAATATGCTATTTTGATTTTTTATACGTTTTTTGAGAATGTTTGGCTTATATTAAAAAAAAAGTATCTTTCATTGCATTTGTTTAAAAAATTTAATAACCTAAATTGCCTTTACTTCTGTTTAGCCCCCGCTATTAGTGAAAGTATTGAAGTGGCCCTCCGAGTAAGAGAAGCTGGCCATCCCTGTTCTAGACCATAAGAATTCATTCTTCGATTCGGAAATGGAAATCAATTTCTTAACCGAGACAGGGCATATTTCATAGATTCTGTTGAAAGATAACTTGATCTGAACATTTCCTTTTAATCATAATTATTTCTTCATGTCTTCTAAGGATACCATAAGTACACTTTTGGGCCATTTTATTGAGGTTTTGATGGAAAATTATAACTTAAGAGTATCAACAAAAGAACCTCTTAGGTCCAGTTGACAATCAATACATGGAAAACTTACCGATTGAGTATAGCCATGTTCGGAGATAAATTTTCAAATTGCATTGTTTCGTTCTATTGAAAGTTCTGTAGTCAAAAAAATCAGAAACACTCACCCAGATAAGGAAGACTAGACAGCAGACCGTTTTCCTTGATATTGAAATGAAGTACATCTTTCATGTATGTTGGCAGCTGGTTGACGACGGTGAAATATCCAAACACCGAACAACCGTGGGTGATGATGATAGCCCAAACCGGCAAACTTGTCATCAATTTCAGCCATGGCACGTGATCTGGCTTGACGCTCTTCCCCCCTTCTCCATCCGCAATCCTCGTCTCTATATCCGTCCTCTCCTCTATCGATATCCTCGGATGCTGCGCGGGGGAATCGGAGATCAAGAGGAACCAGAGTATGGACCAGACCACGCCAATGGCCCCGGTGACGTAGAAAACACTCGCCCAACCTATTGAGCTGATGAGGAAGCCGCAAACTGGCAGGGTTAAGGCCGCTCCCAGACTACTAGCCATCATGTGGGCCATGAACTTGGATCTCTCCATCGGAGGAACCCATTTGGCAGCCATGGGAGGAATGGCGGGCCACGTAGCTCCCAGGAAGAATCCTACCAGCACCCTCAAGATGAGGATCACGTAGTAATTTATGTAGCAAGCTGCGGGAGTCAGGATAGTGAGGATGCTGGCCGCCAGCATTCCACCTCCGAAAATCCGCTTGGCCCCGACGATTTCAGCCATTCGGCCGCCTGGCAGTTCGGTAAGGACGTAGCCCCAGAAGAAACTTCCTAGGATTTCGTTTTTCTGAGCGACGGTCCAGTCGAAGCGGGTTTCTTCTAGGCGCACAACTTTCGTCGCGTTCGCCGTGGTGTTCGTCGAGTTCGAAGGGACATTTATCATGTCGACAATAGCTATCGTCAGATTGACTCGGAGCATGTAATTGAACATGAAACCGAGGATGACCATAATATTCAGCACTTGGCGACATGTTAGAAAATCTGAAAAGAAAACTAGCGGGTATTAATGACGGTTTTTAATAACCACCTCTGTTGAACATGTGAGTCAAAAAAATAAACAACATGTTGAGACCTGAAAGATCATAAAATTCATACTTCATAGGTTAGGAAGTGTATTTTCAGTTATGATCTCCCTAGAGCAGGGTTTCTTATTCTAAGGGTCGCGACCCACTGGTGAGTCGCGAGCAAAATTTTAGTGGTTCCTGTCTATAAATGCACCAACCGACCATGGCAAGCCAAATATTGAATGCGAACTTTTATTTGAAAAATCCATTCATTCATATTGGTAACGGTTGAATTATCTAGAGGTGGGTCCCGAGTTTGGTAACTTGGTTCAGATGGGTCGTAGTCCTGACAATTTCGGAAACTGCTGCCCTAGAGCATGAATTATCCCAACATTTACAAGTAACAAGTACTCTAACACCAAATTGATATTATTTGCAATCGAATCAGAAGAAAATTGATACTAAATCTAAAGACAAAGGTTAGATTCAGTATCAATTGTCTTCTCATGGAGATGGTAAGCTTGTTAGCGTCTGATGCAATTAATATTAGTTTAGTGTTAGGGTAATTGATCTCTAGAAAAAGTGTCAACTTTTAGACCAAAGGTTTCAATGTCATCGTTTATCAGGTAACAAGTGTAGGTATCTTCATCAACAGAGACATTCTTCATAAAGTGAAAGTACATTCAGGAAAGCAAGATTGCTATTGAAATTTCTACTACTTATTAGTAACTCATGTATTTTTTTCTATGGGGTTCGAAGAAAATATTTTCAGAAGGAAAGAATTGGGTCAGCCTTATGTGTAACTAGCTTTTACGGTCAGTTGTTCATGATTAAGAAAAAATGTATGTTTCATACTACCGAATAGCCCGACAACCATATTCAAATATAATGATCATATTCTTATTCATCAATTTGTTTCGAAGATTTTTAGACAAGCAGAGACTATATAATGTCATATCGAGAGAGAATTACAGATCATCTGATTACGAATATCTCTTCACTCTGAATAATCACCATTGCGTCTCAGTAGAAATTGTTGACATGTTTTTTCTGCAAAGTGAAAATCGTCAAGCTGTGTGTTTTTTATCGCGCTCTCATTATTTCATGTCTTTGCAATTCAATAGTCGGCCGAGCCGATATAAATTGAATAATTCAAGAATATATTTTCCCAGACTGATTTGGGTTGTATTCGGGTTCACAACAAAAACAGTTCAGGAACGGTTCGAAATAGTTGGACTGTTGAGGCGTGGAGGGTTTGTCGCGAATATATCTACATTAATTGGGTGGGTGACTATTTTTGACTGTCCTAGAACAGTATTTATTGCGAACCCGAATACGGCTTTGAACAGAAATAGAGATTCTGTCATTGCAACTCAATCGTCGTTCGAAAGAATATAGCTCGAATAAAAATTGTAATTACTTCTATTACGAAATCTTTAAATTTCTCAAGTGCATTCTATGTGAAATGCGTTTTATCACAATCGTTTCACCTCCTTTATTTTTACTCTGATGTATATCTGACGCTGGCTCCGAGAATTATTTTTAGATCCTCATACGTCTCTGCTTATGCGTAGAACCTGTTCGCACATAATGCAAAAGTAGCTGGTTGAAAAGCTGAAGCGTCTAAAGAAAAAAGTAATCTTACCTGACCATTTTTGCCGAGTTGCAGATGCCATTCCACAGGTAGCCGTTTATGCAAGACTCCTCCTTGGCGCCTCGGAGTCTCTTTTTTTTTCGTTGTAGGTAGGTACTGCAACAAGTATAAGTATATAATATCCGGTTGAATGTGCGCCAAAGAAATGTCGTTAATATTCTCGTATTCGTTCGCTGTGCTGCCCATGCTGATTCGAACGCAGGTATCCAATTTCCACTCAAGAAAGACTTATAGAATAGATAACGAAAACGATTCAGTTTGCTGGAATCGCCTACTTATCCGCTTAGTAAACTATGAAGAAATGAGCATATACTGACTGAATAAGTGTAAAACATTTGATGATTCCTCATCGAAAAAAGATAGGATCTTTCATATGAAGAAACTTCATTGGAGCATCCCTTGTTAAGAAAGGTGATACATAAAATTTGTATAACAATTTTTTTCACAAGCACTGAAAAAGTTACAATATTGAAATCAACCTGACGTTTTGTACCACGAAAAAGACAGTTAGCCAGTGATTTATTTGGTTTACCCCATGGTTGTGAGGGGTGGAAAACGCAACCCATAAAATTTATTTCCAACGTTACTTTTTTCTTATTATTTATTTACCATTTAAAAATTTATTTCCGATAGCCTGTTTCATTCTAAACAAAAAATGTCTCTTGGGTTTTTTGCCCAAAATAAACCAGTTCGCAGCAAAAAATTATTTTACGAGCAACTACAGAGATACATCTTCATAAATGCGAAAATACGAAACTAATCTATCTAGTAGGTCGCTATTAGCGATAGTAACAATTAAATTGGTATCACGCTATATGTTTGCGAAATTGAATTATTACTAATTGTGTGTTGTTGTTCTGTTCTTAATTTTTTTACTCTAAATTTTATGTACCCCCTTCAAGGGGCTGTATCTTAACGAGGGATGCTCCAATGAAGTTTCTTTATATGAAAGATCCTATCTTCACCTCCTTGAATGTTTTACACTCATTCAGTTACACCCTGTATATTTACGGGTTGGAGTAGAAAAAAGTATTAAGTACTGCAAACTGCAGTAAAATTATTTTTATTTCAGGAATGTTTTTTCGAACAATACAGTTTGATATCATTATTTTCACTATAATTTAAGCTCAACTACAACAGTAATAATAGGAAAAACGGTATATCTCGATATTGCAAGACTCAAAAGTAATGCCACCGATTGGCATAGGTATGCGAAACCACAATTCGTTTAACTCAACTCGTTCGAGTGGCTTTCGGAGAATCGATTAGTCTTGTCCCATTCCAACAAAAGCCGGTATCTTTATGACTTGGTACTCTTACCAAGTAGGTACCATAATGACGTAACACTCGATAAAATTGAATGAGATTAATATGAATGATGCAAGCCGGTTTGATATAATTTGCAATATTTGGGAAGGTCTGAAGTACTTAAATGCTAAATATCATAATCCCATTGTATATTTGTTATCATGCGTAGATAATCTTCAACTGCTAGATTGCTCCGTTATCAAGAACAACGTACGCAATCCATCATTTCCATTACGAAAATTTTTACTGAAATTATATGGACATCTTCGAATTCCATTATATATTTCAGTATGAGTGACGTATAAGCACCAAACTTAAGCAAATTTTGAACAACTGATCACCTGTTGAATATTTAGGGTATATGACGACAAAAAAGTATTTTTTATTTTTACAATCTCCGAGAGAACATGCCAAATAAAATCGAAACCCGTTTTGAACGGTTCCTCAGCTAGAATATATTCATAATGAAAATGGCAGAGTCAGTTTTCATTGGATGCTACATGCCGCCATCTGAGGCAATCCTGAAATGATTGCTAAAATATAAATTTATACAGTTGAAGCATTCAACTTGGATATGGGTTCAATTTTTGAAAAATGACATACTGTATTTTGAGACTATATCTCAATATATGAAAAGTGTAACACCTCTATTCATTCGGAAAAACACAAATGTAGATGTTGTCTCGAAGTTCAAGTCTATTAGCTATATCTATATTTTGGTGTAGAATTCAACACATACAGGCACACTTTTCCACATTTGTCATTATTTTGGCTTCAATACATAATATCTGAACACGTCGGGTTTGGGCTTACGAATGTTTTGGAGAAAATGTTTTCCAGGCCATCATGTTACTTTTATTCATTTCAAGCGTATCCTTATTTTTAATGAACACGCTCCTAAGAAAAACACTAAATACTCTTATCAAAAATTCCTCACTACAAATATTATTCGTCTGACCTATTAAATTTATTTCAGATTGGAAGTTGGATAGAGATGAGAATTATCGGAAATATTTAAACCAACTTCAATACTCAGACTCAAAAATTCATTCGAAAGCAAAAATTCCTCAAATTTGAGGAAGAATTCACATACAGTGAGAAATGAATTCAGTATGCGTGAAAAAGAGAGTTTCACGAAAAAATATCTTACACGTTCGATTTCGTTTCAAAGAAAGACACTGTTTGATATAGCATCCGAAAAATTTTAGGTATTGTTGTCAGAGAAAAATTTAAAATCAAATTGTATATTTCATTATTAGTCGAGAAATTAGGATTTGGAAATATCGTATTTTCAGATAGATATAACGAAAATATTGTGTTTTGTGAGTTATTTATTCAGTTCTTACTTTTTGTTTGGCAGTGTATTTGTAGTGTTCTTTTTGTATTGACTTTTGTCATTTTATAATGGAAGCTGTTAAATTATTAGAATGAATTAGAATTTTTTTCCATGATTGGAATTGGAGACAGGATATACACCCATAATGAATTAGTTGAATTGTTCAATGAAACTTATTCTGATCGGCCTCCAATTACCCAAAGTACAATAAGCAAAATTGAGTCTAGATACCGTAACTCTCGGCATGTTCGTGATATTCCTGAATCTGCTCCACCTTCAAAACTAGAAGAAGATCAACTGAGGCGCGGTTTCACAATCGACTCTGATCTGGATTATCTAATTAACTGGAATTTCTTAACGCATTAGGGCGCACCAATATTCCAGTTAGCAAGATAATCCAAATCAAAGTCGTCGGTGAAACCGGGCCTTAATGTTTTGCTTAAAATCATCACCCGACACTTAACCAGTTGGCTTCTGGTTTCAATATGGCATCTTTCTCAGTTCAGAATATTTTGAAAAAAAGCAAAGTATATAAAAAAATTTGAAAAAAAGCAAAGTATATAAGGTATGCCTTGTTCATGAGCTATCTTAAGACGACTTTGAACGGCAATATCAATTATGTGAGCAAATGCAAGAGCTATGGAATAACGATAAGTTCTTCTGATGCCTCTACGTTTGTTTTGAACGGACATGCCAATAGGCAAAAATGATGTTGTTGAGCAGAATCCCCGATGGAGGATGGGTTATCACACTCAACGTCCCCCGAAAATGAATCTGTGGTGCGGCATGGTCGATGGAAGATTTTGGATCCCCATTTCTTTGACATGAACCTTACTGGTGCAAGATATTTAGAGTTCCTTCGAGATGACCTTACTCCTGAACTAATATATTTATACGTGATTTTCCTACAAATGAGATGTTTTTCCAACAAGATAGTACACCTCCCCTTTGAGCAGCACTTCTTATTTAGATGAGGTGTTCCCGGCTCGTTGGATGGAGAAAACGGTGAATATTGAGGGGCCAGTCAAATCTTGCTAACTGGAATATTGGTGCGCCCTAATGCGTTAAGAAATTCCAGTTAATTAGATAATCCAGATCAAAGGTGATTGTGAAACCGCGCCTCAGTTGATCTTCTTCTAGATTTCTTCTTGTAGGGACTTCTAAATATTTAAGTTCATGTTAGAAGACCAGAAAATGTAGAAAATGCAATAATAAGCAAGAATTCGTCACGAGATATATCATATACATCCTGCAGTTATTGACAATGTTCAAACATAATTTATTAAGGCTACTATCAGGCAGCTAATGGTGCACAATTCGAACATTTACTTCGGTTGATTTTTACAGATCATTATCAGTAAGATTAGTTTTTTGAAACCTAAATTCCTTTTTTCTTTTTCATTTTTTCATCTAACCTCCAGACTCATGCTGAAGTAATCACAGAATTTGGCCGATTTGTACGTATAATGACACGCTCTTTCAAATGGCGTGGGCAAATTGGGGAATGCCATTCGAAGAAGATTGTCGATGACGTCATATCTCGAACAACGATGACATCACAAATATGGTTGTCAAATAGTGTCTTTCTTCAAAACGAAATCGAGGTGTCAGCGAATTTTTTCGAAAAACTCTCAATTTCAGACTCACTGATTTTATTCTTTACTTCTCGAAACCACTCTATAGGTATACTGTGCGTAAACTATTACCATAAAAACGATTTTGCTGAATAATAATCGTCGTTGAATGGATATTTTTCTACGCACATATATTCACTTTCGAACACTGGATTAGAATATACAATTTTTATATCATAATTATTCGACACTGGGTAAATATATAATATGCTTTAGAAGAGTTTATAGATCCTGTTTTCCACTTCTTTTCTATCAGTTGGTCACTAATGAGAAACAGTAATTAATTTGAATGTAGATATAAGGCGACCAACTCAACAAATATATCTAGGCAATTATATTCCATTACATGAGTTAACCTTAGCCTCAATACTGTATTCGAGGAAAGGTGATCTGATTTGAATAGTCCAAGAACTACGCAGTAAGTGAATCCAAAAAGGATTCAACATACTATTACTATTGCATTTACTGAGAATGTACCAACTAATACGATTCATTCGAGGCTATCTATAGAATGAATGAAACATTCTGTTCTTCGCATTTCCTGTAGCTTAACTGGAATTAATCTCGACAATGAACATTTATTTCCCATTTTGTGCAAGAAAAAAGGCATTGGAAATGAAACATCGACATAACAACAACAAAAAATTCAAAACATATCAAGGTCAAATCAAAGTGCTTACTCTATCAATAAAATCTGTTGTTGTTTGCAGACCGGAATGAAAGTATAGCCGCAAGAAACGAAAATGTTTATGAAGGTGACTTGCGTCAATATAAGGGAAACCGTTGATTTGTTCATTTACTATTCCATCTACTCATCTAATGTTAAAACAAAAAACACCTTTTTGCAACCGAAAAAATGGTTTGGCCCCTTTTTTTTTTTTTTTCTTTTTTTTTTTTTTTTTTTTTTTTTTTTTTTGGGGCTTTTTTAAAAACAACTCTTCATAACAGGCAATGGCTTGCGGGGACAGTTCTCGAATCTCCTTGCCTATATCGTAGGATATGAAACTTAGCTTCAATGAAATTATGTCAAAAACCTGATCTAGCTATATTTTTCATTTGCTCGTTGTTTGTTGAATTTCAATGATTTCAACAACTCCATTCATTCAGGAACGAGCTCTGAGAAAGTGAGGTCCCATCAAGTCTCCAGGATCATGAATAGGGCTGAATGACTGTTCTAGTTATACCGACTGCGAAAATGCAACGTATGGAGCGATTGATGATATTTCAGAAAGAGCAGCGTCCGTAAGATCTGTAGTGGAAGAAAAAATTTCAAGATTCTGTGGTGTTCGGGAGAATTGAGTTTGCGAAGTAGGTATCGCCCATAAAACCAACATATTATTGTGATTAGTTTATACAATTTCAGTTTTCCAATCGAACTCATAATAGTAGTTTGTGGTGAGAACTCAAAAGTTCGAGGGCGATACGGCCAATATCCATTCGAGTTGTACGCTTGATTTTTTCTTCGGTAAATATTTCAGAACTTTCTTTTAAGTTTCATATTGATTATCAATTTAAGATATGGAGTGTTCTTTCGATATTTATGAAAAACTCAAAAAAAGCAACATCATTCAATTCAATATTGAACGATACAAATCAAATTAGTAGTGGCAAATTGAAAAAAGATCAAAAAAAGTCGGTTTTGGGTGAGACTCGAACCCGCGACAATAAATTAGTTCGTGTCAGAGGGCTAACACTTTAACCAGTGGCCACATGGATAATTTCAGATGCTTATTGGTAAGTGTGAAGAGTAGATGTAATTCCTTCAATTTCATAAAAAACATGAATTTAACAATTCGAACTTGACTCAATACTACAGAGAATATTTCAAATATAAGAACATTTATCTATACTTAAATGAAACAACTTGGATTTCGAGTTTGTAGGTAGACAGATCAGAATTGTGACCTTTCTACAAGGTTGGTCCAGGTAACCAGGTATTTTGTTCTCTGTGGAATTCATATCCTACCTTATGTTGATATGAAATCATATCTATTCAGTTGACTGGAATCGCCTACTTATCCGGTTAGTGAACTATAAAGAAATGATCATATTTACGGGCGGAAGTAGAAAAATATTTTTTTTCGACCTGCTTTTCAATTTATCAAATATATATTGGAAATTCATTGATTGAAGATGAAAATCCATATTCATCACAAAATACTACAGTTCTCACTAACAATCTTTTCACAAAACCGCAACACTTGTTTATTGTATTGTTGTTACAATAGCAATACAATTTTATAATCCATCATCAATCTGAAGAGAATATGAGCTCTACGTATTTACTCCTAATATTTTAGTTGCAGACTATGTGATGTAAAAAATTGAATTTTGCAGAAGAGTTCAATGAAGCCATCTTGAAAAAACGTAACCTCTTCACGTTGTACTATTTTTTTATCCTTACTCTAAAGGATAACCGCTGTGAATAAAAAGATAAGGTATGACTCAGTATTCCATTTGAATTTTTGTTTTATTTCGTTGAGAAACAAAATCTCCAAGTATCTGGTCCAACAACAAGACGGTGACAACTGTACCCGCAATAGAAATAACAAAGGTGGAATGAATGATACCACATAAGAGCAACGGGCGTCGGAATTCGTATGGATTTATTCATCGATGTATTCATCTAGGTATCAGGGGCACTATATCTGCCACAAGACGACTCGTGCCCAATTCGTTGGGCGTTAATTATTCTTGAGATGCAATTTTATTGTGTGGTTCTTCTAGGCGCACTCGAAATAGTGTTTGATAGAAGTCAAAAATGTTATAGATCCATTTTTACTCTGGTAGGCAATGAGCCTCAATAAAATATGAACACGTCTTCCATCTATTTGGATCTATGAATCACTCTGTCCCATAAACACTTTTTCCCCGTTTAACACCCACTTAGGGGTAGAATTCCGGGAAATCGTCCCAGTCTCAGGTCTCTACGATCAGCGGTTTAGGTTGTGCGTTGATCCGTTGCAGTCAGTTATTCAGGACAAAATATTTTATATGAATGGATCAACAAAAACCCCTTTGTAGTGATTCAAATTATGAGAGCCAGCTATATAGTACCACGGACTTTTTTCTAGAACTAATAGAGATCAACATTTTTGGTGGACATTATGTTCGTCAATACCGAACCATTTAGCCATCGCGCACCGTTAAAGTCTCATATCTCGCCCGCTTTTCTCCGACTGATGTACATATACTATTATTTCTCAGTGACTTTTTGGTTCAATAATAATGAAAAATAGCCCGAATCACTTCAGAATAGTGTAGCTTTCTGTTTCATGATCGGATCAGTATTTCCGGAGATAACTCCCTACAAACAAACAAAGTTACAAACGAACCTCTTTATAATATTAGTGTAGATAGTGAAGATTTGCTCATACGATACGTTTATCATTTCATCATGATCCCGATAATGAAATAAATATTGGAAAATACCCCGAAAAATACATTCATAATTCATACGAGATTATCGCAACAAATTATGTTATCGTTCACGTCTCGGTATCCATCAAAAATCTCGAGTGCTCACACTCATTCATTAAAATGGCGCCGTCTGAAGACGTTCCACGATAATCATCCAACGAAGGTCATCTGGTACACGGTACCTTGTGTACCGTGACACCTTGTTTCAAATATCCCGAGGCGAAATTTCGATACCATGATCGTATGATGTAGCTGACCAATCACCGAACGTTTTCGTATTGCTCGGCAAACTACTTGAAAACAAACTGCCGAAGGCGCCGGACGTCAAAGGGATCGGCCGCACCATCTTTGCTGTTGTTATTTTTTTCGGCTTGGTCCGATCGAATTATATTGTTTATTCAAAGCGCTTTTTGTTTATGTCATGCAAAAGCGGCTAATTGGTAACGGTCGATTCATTTATAATAATAACAAATCCACTCCTTTCAAAAGAAAGGGTGGAGTTTTAGCAGTTGTTTTTCGACTCAACCACACCATAGTTTTTATACTGTCACACTCCTCAGGCTATACTAACCTGCAATACAAATCATTGAAATGAATAGATGATTTCACACATGAAATTCGTTAATCCACCAACAAAAAGGGTCCCTCAAACCGAAGCGAAAATAATCGCGACGCGAATTTCGCGACGAATAAATTTGGGGAGGAAAAAATCGCTCACTAATCATGACGTCGCTGCCCTATCAAAATAAATGCATTCTCTTTGCACATCAAGCCTCTTCATACTTAATTATTGTTAAAATTGTCCTAGAAAATATTTCATGATGTTGCAATACTTTCAGAATAAGAAAGTAGGTGCATAATATCAATTTGGAAAGACGACAATATGGAGAATATCGTACCTTGATGCCACAGCTTCGCCAAGATGAAAAACGATTCTACATCTATTTTCGAATGACTAGCGAAACTTTCGATGACCTTTCAGAATAAATTAAAGACGATATGAAAAACAGGTTACGAAATATCGTGAGATTTTTTGAAATGAATCCTCTTCAGCTTTCAGTGAAATCAGCAGAACAAATCAATTGTTACTATCCACAAGTCGGGATCTTATTGTTATCAATTAAAATAGAATAGAACAATTACCTCAACACCAAACTAATATTATTTGCACTCGATGCGCGTTTTGCTTACAAGGTTAGCATCCTGAAGATGCTAACCTTGTTAGCGAAACGCACCAAAGATTCCAATCTCATCATTTGAAAATTTAAAAGTTGATTTATTGTTTATGTTTCTTCCAAGCATTGTCAAACTAGCACAAAAAATTGCGGTTTGGCTAATTAAATTTCTCCTATCAGGCACAAACGGCCAATCTTGATAGTTTGTTAAAGTATTCTTCAACATTGAGATAATTGGTGGAACTCCTCGCAATATTTCAGTTGAATTATAACAAAGACAAAAGGGGGCGAATTGGATCGCGCTCAGCAGCGAACTGGGGTTGTGGCTTGTGACGAAAAAAAAAAACAGCATGAAAAAGCGAAACTTCGCCTCTGAATGTGATTTTTTTCTCCGCGAAAATATTCGTCGCGAATTCGCTTCATGATTATTTTCCTTTTGGTGTGAGGGATCCTCAAAATGTGGTCTGGTTCAAATAAATTGTCGATATGCACAGAGTTACTGACATAGTAGTGAAACACTCATTCAAGCCATAGAAAAAATGATAACCTATACGGAAGTTACACCTCAACCACATATCAAACAAATGAAAAATAACTGATAGCACAAATACCTACGATTCTCGACGCCCAGTTTGATCATAGAACACATAAAAAAAATTACTTTCTTCCCAAGATAACATGTCCATTTTAGGCCATCGTCGTAATTAGGAAAATAAGAAAACCATTTAACCATTAACAAATTTAGTAATTAGGAAAAATTGAGATACCTGATACCTTAAGGTATCCATTCATGCAGTTAATGAAGTGGAATCCGATCCACTTTAGTCCCGTTGCTGGAATTCAAATATCGTACATGGAACTTTCTGGTAATACAGGATTTGAACCAGTGTCGCCCGACTGAGACTGAGAGAAAACGGCAATAACAGTTTTGCTACGGCACAATCATGTACGGAGGGAATACCTTGCACCAGTTTTCGTTTTCTCAGCCATCTCGATCCAAAAATATCAAGAAAAGTTTTGATAACTAGACTATTGCCAGAATACAACAATTTTATAAAAGGAGTTACTTACATCAAATATTCAGCAAAAACATTCACAAAAAGGAATAAAGAGTATATAAAACAGCTACTTTAGTGCCTATATGGTGCGAAAGGTGCTGAAACACGGAAATATATTTTTTTTCAAAATTTTTGTACCAAGCACTCGAGACTTGAATCAAACAGATATCAGTTATAGGACATTTCCATGCGAAAAAACGTAGTTTGCGAAAAAATTCCATTCAACAGGATCACATTTCACTCTCAAACCCAGATAAGCTGTTTTTTATCGTTTGACGTCAGCATGTTTTGTCTTTCTGTAGGAAGTTTGTGGCATATAATCGTCGAGTCTGATGCCTGATGCCAGGTGGTTTATGAAAATTGTTGATTTTTCCAACTTTGAAAATACTGCCCAGTAAAGTGAGAAAAAATAAACAATGTTATATGAGTTTGAGTCAGCAGAATGTATGTCATACTGATTCAGTATTTCAAAAAACGACCTCATTTATATTTTTCCCATCAACCAACTTCTGAGGTATGTAAAATTTATCGAACATATAATTTTACTAACTCATCGCAAGTCGATTGAGATTCGTCTAATTTTACTCCTTCCCCCCACTTCTAATATCCAGTCGCCGACACTGGCGAGATCGATTATTTACTCTTTTCAATATGAAAGTGATCTAGAACACCTCACCTGTTTTCTATATTGAAGTTGTGAGATCCGCTCACTTGGCAAATTTCCAACCACATGAGTATTTCATATATGGTGTTGCCTTGAGCGTCACGAATATCTAAGGCTAAGATTGTGACGTGACTGTGATGCATATCAAACACTTCTATTTAAATATACAGATTCGAATTGCTTCATTGGTTTGGCGATTTTTCTCTCGATTATTATTTGATTCATTGAATATTTTATATCACCTGAAAACTCTGACAAAAGGCGGATCTATGAAATGTCTCCAAATGAACGATGATTCTCAAAGAACACGTGAAAATTCGAGAATTCAAATAAAGTGTCAATATATAGAAATGCCTTGCGTTGTCTCTCCGCCTCTACGTAGAATGTAGAAAACACTACTGACGTTACGGCAAAGCCTGCTCGTTTTCTGGTAACTGCCAGAAGTGGCAATGCATTGTCAGATCTGTCAAGTTTCATCAACATTTGCTAAATAGCTACCTATTTACGTTTGTGAACAACAAAAATTTGGCAATATTCTCTGAAAATTAGAAATTTTTGATGATTTTTTGTGGAGATCTACATATTGTGCAATTTATATATTATTATAATTTTTACTTCCATATTCTCACTATGACATATAGATAGATAGATATATTAAATACATGAACAAACTACGACAAATGCCCGCCCACATTGTATAGAATATAATGACTAATACAAGATAAACATGTAGGGCTTGTTGACAATTCAAACTACTTTAACACTATTTTGGTTGTTCTAAAAACAATTATTTAAGAGTAAATTTTACAACTCCTTTGGAATTTATATTATTCAATGATCGCATCTCTGAACTCAACTCGTCTAGTTAGAAACTGATAGAGTTCATTTCTGATTTAGTTAATCGAAAACGTGTCAAAACTATTTGGTCTGCATATCTAGTTCAGGTACTTGTGAATATCGGAGGTATGATTCCTTTCATTTTCATGTATTTCATAGACTGAAACAAATGAATACATGGGAGAGGAATCATTCTGAATCAATCCAACCACTATCAATCTAAGAAGAAAGGGGATCTGATTGATCGAGCAAAGGAAATTTTGACAAAGAACTAAAGAACATGAGGAAGGAGCACTGATTCAAAAAGAATTTCAAGGAAGCTGCCGACATTCTTAACAAAAATTCCGGATTTCTACAGCGTAGAAATCCGGAACGATGGACCAACTTCGGCTCGACGAACATGAACCTTGTGCCAAAATATCCTTTCTCCTTTGAAACCAATCAGCTCGCCTCATTAGTAGCACCCCCTTTCCCCATCTTGGGGTAGGTATCATTAGTAGCAGCCCCTAATCTCAACATGGGAAATTTATAACCGACGAGTACACTTAGCTTGAAACTTCATTTAAATGTGTTTGATTTTACTATTTCATATTTTAATTTTTCGCCACCATATTAGCATTTTTTGATCAATTAAATTTCAATTCTTTGAACAAAATTAATTTCAATCTTTTTGTTCAGATTTGAGTGACTCATTTAATTCAATTCTTGAGGACCATTTATCCGACAAGATTTTTTCATTCTCATTTTTCTGTTCGACTAACTACTACGTTCATTTTCAGAGATCAAGAGTTATATATTTGAATGCTTCACCGTGAATTTCAATTTCATTATACGTAATTAATTGATTTGATTGATATTGTTTCCATCTTATAAGTTTTTTTAACATGTTTCAATAGTGTTGATTCTGTATAGACACCATTCAGCAAGGAACATTGTCAACCACATTCAAGCAAACATCAAAGCTTGCTATTCAGTTTGAAACCGGGCTGGGGTGGGGTAGAGTGGTGACCACATTGTTTTTCGTTAAGTGTTATAAACATCAACATATTGAGATTTCATTTTTAACCATTTGCAACCTAGTTATTCGATTACTTATTCTCATTTTTATGTTATTTTTGTTTGCAGTATGGATGTCTTTTGAAATGCGCACAATTTCTCGACTCTCCACAATTGTGGCTGCTATCAAACTTCCCATTTATCGAATCGTTCATATGAGTACAAAGACCGGATAGGTATTTATTTATCAGGCCCGTGTTTGGCCATTGTCTGTATACCTACATAAGTGGCACGCTTCAAATTAGCACTCCTTTCATCCAATTATCGCGAATTTATAGCCCATTAACCTAATTTACAAGACTCTTTTGTTAACTCTCAATTGAAATCGACACAAGAGGCGTCTTCCGTCTCCTTGTGTTTTTACACTCTGATACCTGCCGAGTATATTTCCTAATACTGGTCATCTCACGCCTGGATTAGAATGTCACAAGATCATTACAATTTCCACTGTAGTAGTCATGATATTTTGCTACGAGAGGGTGATTGGTGATTGTGACACTGCCCGGCAAAAACAAAGAACTTACCTATACCAAGTATTTTCCAATCAAACATTCAGTTCACTGGAAGGATAATCAGAGCGTGATCGTCTGCTACACCACATAATATTTGGTCCTCATTGTGAAAAATTACATTTGCGTATTTGTGTGCATTTACTAATTTCGGATTTGAATATACTTTAGGGTGTTTTGCTTCTGGGGAGGATTCTCGAATCGTAGGATTCTATTTCTTATAACTCGAAATTGGCGATACAAAATATTCATAAAAATCGGTGCAACAGTTTTCTTGTATACCTAGTCAATTTTACACTTGTATGTACAGATTTCAACATGAATTCTTTTTTTTTTAATCGTGTTAGCAGGTGATCATCCCATAAAAGTAACTATCTACGAAGAGAAAATTTAGCTACCACAAAAGTAACTCTATTAAAGCAATCTGCTTGATTCAAGTTTTTGGTGTACAAATCAAGTAAGGAAAAATGACTTCCATGTGAATAGACTCCAGCTACGAAGTAGTTGTTTTAAGGTGCGGCGTATGGAGTGTCAGTTCACACACCAGGCGCGTCACTTTACACGGTGTGTAATGGCACCTTTAGATGGACTTCATTTTTGCCATGAATTGAAAGACTATTTTGATAGAATTTGTTGTTATTCAATGCTAATGTCAAGAGTTATTTTCTGTTTATGAATGCAAAAGGATGAAGTGCTGATAACCTGATGAAACGAAGGTGATGATATGTAATTTTTTCTCCATAATCAGTAATCTGATATCAATTCGATAAAATCAACAAATTGGGTTTTCTCAAGGGTTCAAAGTTGTCTGGTGTAGGTATCTATCGTATTCAAAAAATACAAGATTGTGTATGTCTTTCTACATAGATTTGGCGTTCTTAACCTACCACAATCTGAAAAAATTATTGTAATCAATAAGTGTGTAGAAGGACAGATGATGTTTTTGCTATATGGGAGGATGATCGAAATGAACTTGACATTTTTCTGGAATACATTGAATTAAAATAGAGAACAATGTAAAAGAAATCCACACTTCATGTAGACACAAGTGTATATAGAAAGAAAACACATACCTACATATACCTTCACAACAACTCAAACCACCATGCAAGTGTCAAAAAAGGTATAGTAGAATCTATTTCTGATAGATTAAAAATAGTATGCAATTTTTTAGAAAAAAAACGATGAAGGTTATTTTCATGAAATCAATAATGAAGGAAAATGGATATCCAGAGTTTTATTGAAAATACATTGACTGTAATTGAAAATCGTAACACACCCCATAGTGAAACTGCACATCCTGTAACAAGCATTATACCTAATGTCCCTCGATTATATGAAGAGATAAAACGGATCGGCAACAAATATAATGTTAGAACAACATTCAAAACAACAAATATATTACGTTCAATACTGAAACACACTAAACCAACTTACATAACAGAAAACAAAGAATTGGTGGTATTGAATCCTTTGTTCGTGCGATCAAAAAACCTTTCCAACCTCTGAAAGTACGAGGAGTGAACACAAGGTATACATCAAGAACAGACAGATTGGTGGTTCTAAATTACCAGAGCACACTTTCACATCATATGGAAATCATACAGTAGAATTGAAATGACACTCAAATGATAACAAAAGATAGCAATAGCAGGAGACCAAAGTCGGAGGAGTCTGCTCTTATCATGCTGTCTGCGGAGACTTGCATCTCAAACAGTTCGGTTGAAGAGTTATGAAAACGGAAGCGGACTTGGTTTCCGAAACGATGAGTATTTTAATGAATATTAGTTTTGGTATTTTTCTGATAGTCAATTTCAGATTTACGAGATGTTGCTGACTTATAAAATGTATTCCATTCAAAAGGAACTGTTTTTCGATTCATGCAGCTACTTATCGGGGTAGATTAAAAAGCTGCCCTCCTCCACTTGTATAGATTCCAATAATAATTCTTATTTTTTTCAAATTGTAGTAGATAACCCAAAAAAACTACCAAGAAAGTATCCATCCACCACAGAATAATGACATTCAAATGATATAAGTGGGTAGATATGTCAAGAAACTAAAGTTTATAATGCAGGGTTTTCGGCGTGAGTGATAAATGCAATGATCTCGCATTATTAACAAGTTTCATATGCTATTTTATCACCGAATAGAAATCCTTTTAACAAGTTTATCATTTGAAGATTTTTGAATTGTATTCATTCATTTTTTTGAAGAACAGCGCATTTGTAAAGGGGGTTACGAATGGATACGCAACAAAATGCAGTAGACAATTCCATAATACCTATAACTTTATCTACACCCGTACTCTAATAATACACTTATATGCCCACAACCCGTTTTATAATGAAATCCATTACGATACAGATTTTTCATTACGATACAGATTTTCAACCAATAGAAACCCATTATTTTCCAATCAAGCATGATGTGCATGCTCTGCATTTGACATATTTGTCAAGTCAAAATCGGTATTGGTATTGACTTTTGAAGAATATAGCCAAACTTCGATAATCATAACAAAATGTCTGATACCATAGCGATATGGGAGAATCACCTTCGACACCTTCACCGACAGAATTACAGTTAGAATGATCAAATTTTTCATTTGACAAATGCATGCTTTATTATTTATTTTTTCATCAAGTATTGTAGGCTCTCCGTAGCCGAGTCGTCTGTGACGCTGACATTGATTAATCTAGCTGGAGGAGACATTGGTTCGATTCCGGGCCCGAGCAATCTTTTTTTTCTTTGATTTTTGATCTTCTTTTCATATCTCATCGTTTTATTTCTCGAAGTAATACTATTGATTACAATTCTGTGGAATTTTTCAAAGAAATTCGTTAAATTAGTATTCTTGTGTGCAATACAAATATAATATTTGTAGTTCTTCACTATTTATCGGGTGTAGATAAAATAGCGTATGCAACTCTCATGTAATGGTTATTAATTCACTCGCATAAACCATACGAAGCTCACCTTCGGCTCGTTTCGTATCCCGGTTTATGCTCATATATTAATAACCATCATTACACGATCGTCGCATAATATACTATTACAGCACGAATCAGGCAATTTATGTCATGGGTGTCAGAAAATGACAGGTTTTGATAATTTATATTAAAAAAAGATCTTTCATCAGCGATGAAAGGGCCTCTATTTGATTTCATTATCACGTGTTGCGTGAGATCTTCAGGAACAACTCTCGTAAAATGATGATAGTTGCGGATTTTGAGTAAAGCCAGTTTTGTTCAATTCTCGAGAATCAAATTATAACAGCATAGCATGACTTCATGACTGAAAAATGGCGGAAACTATTTTGAAAACTATTGTTTGTTATTCCATTACCGTTTGATTGCAATTACGTTTATGGAAATGAAAATGTAACAGAACCGAGCAACTGATAATTATAATGAAGGTCAATCATGAATTGTTACTGTAATTTGGATAAGCGTAGACAAGGAATGAGCGGAATTAGATAACGCATTAGCTGTAAGAAAACCCATAAAAATGTACTTGCATTAATGGGAATCGTTTATTTTCACCCCACACGCTATTGTCATTCCCTCGGAAATAAGGGGAAAACCTACTTTCTTCCCTAAACGTTATGTCTTGCTTCTTGGTCTGTGCAGTTGACGGTTCGGAATTGTTAGTGTTATATTGAAAAAAATCAGTACGCACTCCCGTTCATCGAATTTCTTGTACTTCAAGAGATTTTCTTGAAATCTCACTCTTTGTTTCAGTCCTATTACCTGGAAAATTGATAACCACCGCTCCGAACTTTGAAGATGATGGTGAAGTTAGGTTAGGTTACATACAAACTACGCGTGAATTGTATTTTTGAAAGGGATTCTCACAATTGAAATCGTATACAAACCGGCTTTTTGGTATACAAATAATGTTGTGATAATATTCAGTGTGAGTACAACTCAAATTGGGTTTCATTAGAAATCTTCCATTCAACACACTTCTTCAGCGAATTTCATATTTAATTGGATTGAATTACACCTCCACTCGAAAAAAATTGTGTCAAATCAAACACTAGGTATAAATTTTCACTGAAAAGCCAACATATAGCTGACCGAAATTTAATTTCACACAAAAAAGTGGTCTCGGTTGTATTGAATTCGTACAAGTGAGGTATAAGCCGATTTTCTTTCGTTACTGATCACCTCAACATAACAGGTTTCGTTCTCGAATCATGTTCTTTCGTACAAATTCAAGTTCTGAGATTCCTTTCAATCATGATTCGGTGATCATGATCCAATGTTCAGTGGTCAATATTGAAACAAAAGCGCTACTCGTATGAAATATGTCTAGACTCACGTCATCTAATAATACTAGTTACCCAGAACGACACCCAATTTCTTATTCAGAAGTAACCTTTTCCATCAGCTCATCAAAATATCTCATATATTCTTCTTCTGCCGAATATAACTTCGAAAATTTTTGATATGAGACATAAAAACAGAAATAACAAACGCTTATACGACAAGCAGTACCGAGCACAGGTTACAGACACGATTTCAGATAGGCAACAGCATACTTGTAAAAACCAAAAAGGGTTGCGGTTGTTGAACAAAATTGGATGGATTGGAGAAAACTAGAAACTACAAATGTAGAATACTGTATCACGGTAACTGTGACTGTATTATCGACGAGCTGCAGAGGGATTTTCCATACTTCAATCGTTCCATATAAACCAACCAATAATAAAAATTAATCCCTCCACCAATAACAACACATCTCCTGTGCCAGAAACAGATTTCTTCGGAATATATGACGTCCCAAAGACGGCTTACATTATATGACGCGGTTCAAAAGAATACATTATTTTCTGTAACTTACCTGGATTTTCAAGAGAAATGAGGGCATTATGTAAGTCTTCTTTCAATAGTGGCAGCATGAATCCCGAAGAAAACTGTACATTGAACACAGAATATGGGTTGAGAATTCGCTTCTAAAGAGATAATTAAGGCGGATTCAAGCAAGCCGTCTTAACTTATGAATAACTCAACTCTTCTAAAGCGAAAGATGAAACCTGGGAATTTCCAAGTCAAGAAAAGTACTTGTCTGAAGGCCCTCATTCAATCCTGATGAATTATGTTCTAAGTTGATGAGTAAAGTTATTCGCTTGAATCCTCCTTTATAATTTGTTGGCTTGACTCGTATAGAATATCACTGGGTTATTCTTGGAATGAACGACGACTTTTCCGTGCATTTTATTAGAAGACATGGTCTTGAATGAATGAAAAACAGCTCATAACTCGCGAAAAACTATTTTGTTGAAATGAATTTGAATGTTATACTTCAGAGTATTCAAAATTTCAAATACGCATACATGTTAGATAGACGTAAATTGTCAAATTCATGAGGAGTAAGCGATACAGTATCTTCACTCCCAACTGGAACAAAAGAAGGCCGTTACATTTCTAAATCTATTTCTGTGTCCTAAGTCTGAACAACTTTTCAAAAACTATAATCGCACTGTCTTGTTGAAAATACAATGAACTTTTCATGAAGTTTTCAATAATTTCAATTCACTCATAAGTAGAAATATAAATTATCATTACGCACTTCTTCAATATCTGTAATATTTGAATATTTGAAATTGTATTATTATACTCTCTACTATTTTTTATCGCCAAATGTCATAGATAACAACAATAAGTAGGTAGTTACCTACTATGTTTGATTAGGCCTCTAATATTTGTAACCTATGCGCAACCGAAGAAATTTTTCATGGGTTTCATTCATCTACTAGCTGAATGCATTAATATCACACTCATTGTATTCTCCATATTTTATATGAGGGTTTCTCCCGCTATTTCACAATTAATGAGTTAGGCTTGAATTATTGTGTCTATTATTTATATAATATTTTATATATATATATATATATATATATCATTTGTGAAATGAGCAAATAAATCGCTTATTATTATTATATATCATTCTTTTATTGCCTTGAATATTCTTCACTAAAAAAAATTCTCGCCTCTTGGAATATCTCCCCTTTCCCCGCCATTATAATAATAAAATATATAATAAAATAAGTGTATTAAAATTGATGGGGTAGTCTAGTTAAATATCTCGATAGAATTGCTAAAGGTAGAACAATAATTTGTGTTATTCCAATTGGGGTAAATATTCATTCTGAAAAAATATTTAGTCATAACTAGGTACGTTTTTTGATACGTCGAACAAGAATTAGAAGTCCAAGAATCAGAAGTCCAAACGCAGAAGTTTTTATACCTCATTTCACCCTCTTCGATAGTTTTTAGTTTTTCCAGCAGATTTATCCATTTTTGATAAAAACTTGACTTGAAATTCCACGGTTTAAACTAAAAAAATTGGTGGCCACGCCGGGCACAGGATATCAAATCGTAGCGGCATCAAGTCGACTTTTTTCATATAAAAAGGAAATATTTGTCTCGAAAAAATCTCATTGAAGTGGAACGAGTGCCACAACTTTCGAACTAAAGAAGACCGCCACGTTTGGATTACAGATTTGTGTTCGAAGCATCTAAATACTTACGTATGACCAACATTTTTTTCAAAACTAGATGCAGTCTGATAGCCGAAAAACACAAAATAAAGAAAAGGATCATGGTACCCACTTTCATCAGTACCTACCTATTGCAGATATGTTACAGCCTGTTTCGACGATGCAATTTGTTGCTGCAATTTATAGCTGCGAGAAATGTCATGCAACTTGAAAAACCTGCATGAATACAATTTTCTGGAGTTGCAGCGACAAACTGCATTGTCGAAACCGGGTATTAGGGAACGGTAATTAATAGTAGTACCTAGTTCCGACGAGACCAATACTGCACAATTCTGAAAGCTAGCGTTTAGTTAGATGAAAGATACGATCTCTTATTTCGAATAAAGACTAAAAATTGAATCATACACGTATCACTCAACTAGCAGACTGCGTATTTCGCAATATAAATGAAATTAGGTATTGATTATTTAATGATATGATTATATATATTTTCAGTATGATATTAAGATGTTGGAATGTTGACCATGGTTGTAGGTATTCACACGCGAAGCTGGGCTTATCTATAGAATTTCTCGCGGATTATATTCAGAGCGTCTTGAAATATTCGTCATTAGAACGTTGTAATTCCAGTATTACAAATAGTGGCATTTTCGGCTCTGCTGAATGAGATAATAATATATCAGCCGGTTTCATGATTGAAAAGTAGCGGGAACTGTTCATCAAATCTCTCATTGAAAATTTCATGCAATTACCTTTTTTCAAACTGATGGAATGACAAAAACCGGCGACTTAACTACTTGTTAAGCTTCATTCACTCCCAGGTCACTGCGTCTCGTAGAAACGTTTGAGCGATAATTCCCTTGAACTGAACGCCAAGAATAAACTAGACCCAACCAAACGATCTCTGTTTTTATGTTGGCTGGTAAATAGCAAACTGGAAAAACCGTCGGCCGCCGAGACACGTCCTCACCGGTGAGCATCCCCACCATGTTCAATAATATTAATGAAGTTTTTGAGGCGAAATAACGGCTAACGAACTACGACTGTCGCTCTATCGCAGTTGCTAAGGCTGGTGAAATGGATAAGCCGGCAGCTGGCGCTCGTTTGTTTGCCAATTATCGCGCGTGACGTAGACACACCTCTGACGAGCCCCCTGAAGAAACCAGTTTCTGCATCGCATGTTGATAATAATAATAGTACGGGTGTGTGCCTACGCCTACGGGCTCCGCTCATTTGTTGGGTTTCTCGGAGAGTTTTCAATATTTTTTTTTTAAAGCATACTCTTTTTCGAGTTATGATCGTTGACTGTAAAGTCAAGAATCATATTTAATATTTCCTTGGTTCCAACTCTTTTCGGTAAATCAACGGACAGTACGGGCATTTTTTCATATAATATTCTGGGTACCTGTGCAACTGAAATTTGCTGAATCTGACGAATTTTGAAAAAATCTCAAAAATATTCGCGAACTACTATAATTTCGGTTATTTCACTGATTACTGCCGAACAATTTGTGTCAGCTGTTTTATAACATTAGATTTTATGCGATATATCTTGAATAGTACTGAGATTTCGCGCCTTTAAAGTCAATTTTTATTCTTAAGAATTAAGAATTTATTCTTAACTTAAGAGCTTAGAGGAAGAATTATACACAACCATTTCAGGCACATCTACAGGGAACATTTTGCAAGGGGATGTCCACAGGGCTTACTGGAACAAGCGCACAAAATCCAGGGCTATGATTTAGTGCCAGTTGCACATTGCACAAGTGAAGCTTAAGCTAAGTTACGTTGAGCTCAACTCTAGGTGCGGCTCAAAGATATAGGGCAAAGCTATGAAACCCGTGAAACTGGCTGAGTTAGGGCCGAATGCACCACTCCAACTCACAAAAGATTCAATTGAGCTTGGCTTAATCGTTAAGAAACAAGGAAGCTGAAAGGTAAATCCATAACAAAGCCTGTCTTAAATAAACCACAACTTAAGCAAAGCGGCGCAACTGGCCCTCAGACTCCTAATCCAGAGTAAACATAACAGTATTTAACTGTTCGTTTCCGACCAGAGGACGAACGTCAACCCTCAGAAGTCGAAACTTGTGCCATGGATCAATGAGGCCTTACCTTTTACTTGAAAGAAAAATGTGCTAACCTCTACACGACCGAGAATGGATATATGAGTAGGGTTCTGAATCCGTCTGAATACTCAGTAGTTGCTTTCACTAGAAACTAGAAGAATCTTCATATCTCGGGGTTGAAGAAGTCCATCTGTCGGGAGAAGTTAAGTCGGCCACTTTACGCATTTTCTAATTTTTTTTGACGCTCTGATCCAAAAATAGTCGAAAGTAACGTTGTAGCATATACTCAACGAAAAAGTCGATGATTCTAAAGAATATAAAGCAAATGTTGTCAAATGATTTTATCGATTTATTAGGAATGATAATTATTCGAAAGTGCAGTTTTCCCTATTATTATCGACAGTTGAGATGTTTTTTGTTAGGTGAGAAAATGAATTATTTTTTTAGTTGGGAAATGTACGAATATATCAAGAAAATGACTTATATTATTTTCCTAGGAGAATCATATTGAATTGGAATCACAAAATTCACTTATTGGAAAGAAGTGACAAAAAACTTTTGACCATCGATAAAAATATCTATATTGCCTTTGGAATTTCTTCGTGAATATGTATTGAAATAATTCGGTATGTACTCAAAAACATTTTCAATATAAATTCCCTTTCATCTGACTTCTATGTAAAAGCCACTTTTTACTACTTCACCAATGCCCGGCGAGGACTAACCTATGGAAACACTAGAACAAATTGAGTTCTCCTCTATCACTAGCAATCTTTCATGATGACTGTGCTTATGAGAGATGCTTCATAAGAGAGGGAATAAACTACATTTCGCAAAATTTGAAAATCATAATCAGGTTCATACGAGATGATAAACCAGGTAATGCTCATAGAACATCGTGTGAACCAATGGAAGGAAGATACAAATTAGAATTTACTTTGAATTTTCTCTGTCATAAAAGCCTGCTCGACCAGGAAATTTCTCTTCTGGCAAGGTATTCCACAACTTATCCTCTGTTGAAACGTTGTCGACCCTTGATGGAGAAAGAGGTTCAACAGTTACCATGTGGGCAGCACAAGAGTGAAAAGACCCGTAGGGTCAACCTCGATGGATCAGACAAAGGCTACTCACTTTTCTAAAACTTCATGTCATTTTCTCTAATTTCAGATAGTGCCCATTCATGGTGTCCTCTGAATAATTTATTTGATTTTTTTTCTCAAGAGGAGTTGTTCTCAATTTTTGAAGATATCATTTCTCTGAAGAAACATCAAGATAGGAACCAGACTCAGATTGGAAAGATAGAAAAGGTCGAAAAACAGTATACTTCTCCTATTTTCAGCTACGGAGTTAAACACTCGTTAAAATATATAGCAAACGCCTCAACGAAAGCCGCCGGTAAGAGTTTACATTATGAGTAAGTACTGTTGCGGATATTTACTACTGCTTCTTTTAGCGTTGATATGAGAGTAAAAGTTTCTGGGATCACCAATAATCAAGTTTTCCGAATTTGATGTAGGTATACTTTCTGTAAGATGCATTTATTTCAGATTTAATGATTTTCAGTCCCATATATTGAATGAAATGGATGAATACTTTTTCTTTACGTGATGTTTACAATAATCGGCATATCGAACCAAATACTGAGGAGAGGAATTTTCAATGGTACATATGAGCCTTAAACTACGAACCTCAATATTCCGTAAAAAGTCTCACAAGCACTATTGGTTTCACTCACTTAATATACAAATATATGCTAACATATATGCATCTTTGGCATGATGGACAAAGACAAAACAAACATCTATTATGGGCATTGGATATTGGGTAACAATTGTTATTTATTATGGTTATTCTTCGGTTACATATTCATTACAACATTGCAACGTCAGGGGTTCCGCAAAAGGATTGAACTTGGGACCTCTAGTTGTTCACAAATATTTATCAACGACTTGAAAAGTGAATTGGAGTGTGGTCACATATTATTTGCGGATGATTTCAAACTCTATACTTGTATTTCATCATTGGACGATAGTACATTTCTTCAATAACATCAATTAGACATAGTTCGTAGTTTGGGTTTTAATGAATAATAAACTTCCTATTATTATGAATGTGACTAAATGTAAAGTATGCTCATTAGGTCGAGATTTATCCCTAGTTCAGTTCTCTTATGGTGAATGATAATGGTTCGATCTTCCATTGTCTTTATTATTAACTCTATTGAAACCTGTTGCTAAGAAAGAAATGATAAGAATAAAAATCAACTAAGATAATCAAATCCAAACAAAAAGTTGAAATGAACTTTTGGTCAAAAATAAAACTTGAGGCTTGATTGATCAAAGAAAATAATGTTGTGACAAGAAAATTGATAAATAGAATGTGAAGAATTAGTCAAAAATTCAAATTAAGGAATAAAGGAAATAGTATGAATAAATGTTGAAACCTAGGTTATCGTCAAAGAGGCCCTTGAGATAATCGAAAAAAACTGAGAGAGGACGAAAATAACAACACTATACCAATTGGAGGCATCATGGAGTTGCTGTATTCAGAATTGCTACTTCCAGTTGAAGGATCGTTTCTTCAGCCGAGATGAAGGACTACCAATGGGATCATCACTTTCACTTGTTATAGCCAACATCTACATGGAGTGGTTCGAAGCATTCGCCATCGAACACGCCAAGAAGAAACCCCGCATCTGGTTGAAATACGTCGACGACACTTTCATAGTATGTAACTACGGAGATGCAGAGCAGAATTGGACGCTTTTCTAGAATACCTGAACAACGTGAGGCCCACCATCAATTTCACATTGGAAAAAGTATCTCAGAGCAAACTGCCGTTTCTCGACGTGGAGGTGAATAGGACCAGAAATATATGGGAAACATCAATCTACAGGAAACCAACGCATACTAGACAATACCTGAATGAGCAATCCAATCACCATCAATCTACGAAGCGGGGAATCTTCAAGTCTCTGATTGATCCGGCAATCAATCTCTGCAACACCAAAGAAAGTCTCTACAAGGAACTGAACAACATAAGGAAGGATCTTCAACAATCTCAACAACGACGCAATCAGTCACCCCAACGTGGAGATACGGAATGTTTGGAGGCCGCTAATCCAACAATTGACCGACTTCAGCTTGATGAAGGAGAATCTCGCGCCAATACATCCATTCCCTCTGAAAACCGATCAGCGCACTTTTAGTAGCACCCGTGCACCCCATTGTTAGTACCGCCCTTTCCCCCACCATAGAGAAATCGGGTCTTTATAAAGGGTGCGCTGCGTTGTCTCCGAACATGCTCGAATGATGCCTGTTGAAAAAATCACCAAATATTCTGCAATTTTTTATTAACACAACCTAACCCAACCTAACCCATCTTGAAACATTCATTGTGGGCCTATCGACAAGAAGGGAGAATTTTGCAAAAGTTTAATCATTCGGGTATGTACGAAGACTGTCGGTGTTGCGGAATGTAGGTGCAACGATATTCTCCCTTTATAACCGACCATATCTCGAAATATTGTCAGTCATCACCAGTATACAACTCTTGTCTATGGTCATCACCCGTAGACCATTGCGGATACCAACGTCGTTAGTACACTCAAACGAACATTGGTATCAACATTTATTCATACTATTTCATTTATTTCTTTATTTAAATTTTTGACTGATATTCCATATTCGATATCTCAATTCTCTTGTCACTATATTATTTCATTCATTTCTTCATTCACATTTTTTTTGAATAACATTTCTTATTCGATATATCAATTTTTTGTCACAACATTATTTTTTTGTTCAATCGAACCTTAAATTTTATTTTTGATCAAAAATCCATTTCAACCTTTTGTTTGGATTTGATTATCTTATTTGATTTGAATTTTTATCTTTCCGTTCTCAGCAACAGGTTTCAATAGAGTTAATAATAAAGACAATGGAAGTCCGAACCATAACCATTCAGCAAGAAACATTGTCAACCCATTCAAGCTAACAGTTCTTGTATGTTTTTGATAACACCTCTTTCAGTTTGTGTTGGAGCTGAAGATTTAGGTGTTTTAGTCAACAAAAAACTCTCTGGGTTTTCTCATTTGCACTTGTAGATCCTTCAAAATAATTTTAGTCTTCAAAACTTTATATTTTTCGTTAGTGCTGTATAGTGTGGAACCCAATCTGTATTCTGTATATTGCTGCTTTGAAGACTATTCCTAGAGGTACCGATCACAGGCTCATTCTTTTAGACACATTTAATATATATATATATATATTTGATCGGCTAGGCTTCCGCGGTCAGAAATGTGCTGGCTGGAACTTCCGGTTGATCCGCGTCTGGAAAGATTTACCGAAATGGGAGTTGAAACGTAGACAAGTAAATCTTTCCAGACGCGGATCAACCGGAAGTTCCAGCCAGCATATATATATATATATATATATATATATATATATATATATATATTTCCAGAGTATAAAGTGAGGACCACTTGTGCAAAATTTACGTAAGTTGTGAGGACCACGTCAAAGTGAGGTCCGTATACGGACCTCACAACGTTTTCCCCTCTGAAATTTTACCATATTCTTATTTTTTATTATCGTCCCTATTCATGATCAACGTGCGGCAAGTAGAATTGGTTTCATTGTTCTGAATTATGAATTTAGTACTGTCAATTGATATATAGCGGAAAATAGGTGGACCTCAGTTTAGTAGGAGAATGATGAAAATCGTATATTCTAGTTTGGGACATTACCACTTGAGGGCTTTTCTGGGGAGTATGCTTTCTATACGTGTATATTCCAGGTTGTGTGGGATTATGTGATAAGCATAAAGTGGATACCGGAGAAGTGGCAACATAGCGTGGTGCGCAAGATATAATTGTGTTTAAGAATAACCAATATGGTGAATGAATTTATACTCCCCTATTTAACTCTCAGTATGTGTATTTATTTGCTTGTCTGCATCAAATGTTGTAACCGATTTTTCAATTACTTATAATCCAGTCAAGCTGAAATTTGGTAGTAGTTCACAATTTCAGCAACAGAGCATCATGAAATTATTGTCAGAGAAACAAAAAAAATAGCTGCTTCAAGATGGGGACAAGTTTTGTCATTATGGTCCGATTTGATTCAAATTGATATTCGGGGGTTTTCGGGGTAGGAAATTATGGTTTTTGTCAAGATTCAATGAATCAAGATGGCAGACGTGTTTTATGATTATGATCCGATTCTATCCAAATTGGTGTGGGGGTTTTTGGTGTCGATGATTATGAATTTCTTGTTGAAATTCATGAACTCAAGATGGCGGATCCAGAATGGCGGACGAATTTTATGAGGGGTAGTTTATGGTACACAAAATATTTCACCCTATAGAGCTTATTCATCAGGTGCGAAATGATTCATATCCGCCAAAAAACCTCGAGCAACGGGTATCTTAACCGTTTCGAGATTTTTGAAATTCAGAGGGTTGTTCAGGGGTAGTTTATGGTACACAAAATATTTCACCCTATAGAGCTTATTCAGCGGATGCGAAATGATTCAATTCTGCCAAAAAACCTCGAGCAACGGGTATTTGAGGGGTAGTTTATGGTACACAAAATATTTCACCCTATAGAGCTTATTCATCAGGTGCAAAATGATTCATATCCGCCAAAAAACCTCGAGCAACGGGTATTTTAACCGTTTCGAGATTTTTTAAATCCAGAGGGTTGTTGAGGGGTAGTTTATGGTACACAAAATATTTCACCCAATAGAGCGTATTCAGCAGGTGCGAAATGATTGATTTCCGCCAAAAAACCTGGAGCAACGGGTATTTCAACCTTCTCATGATTTTTCAAATTTAGAGGGTTGTTGGTTGAGGGGTAGTTTATGGTGCATAAAATATTTTACCCTATAGAGCTTATTCAGCAGGTGCGAAATTATTCGTTTTCGCCAAAAAACATCGAGCAAATGTTTTTCACCAAGAAAAAAATTGTGGAAAAAAAAAGAAAAAAACCGTTGCTGTTTTCACACCCGTGTCAAATTTGAATTGTCAAAATTGATGTATGTGAAATTGGAAGGCTTATATCTACTCTTCACATCAGTAATGCAATGAAAATGTATCTTCCAGATGCCCAAGAGGTGAGGGCGTTAGCCCTCGAAACTGAAGCTTCTAGTTCACTCTGTAGTCGCTGGTTTCGAATCCCACTATCATCAAAAAAGTTTTTTCATTTTTTTTTTCAATCTGACAACTTATTTAATTTGTATCGTTCATTATTGAATTTAAGTTTTTTGCCTTTGAGTTTTTTCTGAATATCGAAAAATTACTGTCTGAAATTGATTATCAGTACGATACTCGAGAGGGAGTTCTGAAATATTTACCTGGTCGAAGAAAAAATCAACTGTATAACTCGAATGGATATTAGCCATATCGCCCTCGAACGTTTGAGCACTCGCCTACGGCATCGTGCTCAAATTTCGTCTTCATGCGATATGGCCACCATATCCACTCTTGTTGTACAAACTACTATTTTGTTACCTAAAATAGAATGAAACTATAATGTCTTACCGAGCCGTCTAACTTCAAACTCCGCCAAGTACATTTTATATTTTTCAGTTTACGATGCTATACCTAATCCCTCTTATTATAATATGACGAATGACAATTATTACGAAACAGTATCTAATCAACTAAATAGGATGTAATAGACAAGCATTTTTCACTCACTTGTTAGCACGATATCAACTTCTCTTCCACTGAGGCCCTTAGTAGAGTCATATTTAGGGATAAGCAGTTGTCTCATTGTATCTTTGTCTCCATCATTCAAAGCCCTCATTAAAATTTTTGTTTTACGATCCATCCTGATGTTGATATTTGCACCACACTTTGTTTTATACTTTTATTCCTCAACACAGAGGAAAGAACATGCAACATACAGAGAAGCAGGTTAGAACTATTTGGCGGCAAGAATAGACCTTCACAACGAGTTAAATACTCACTCTGGAACAAATTTCAGCTCTGTGTCACTTCTAGAGATATTTGCCGGTTTTGGAACTGATTCACCCTCTTTGTATTTCTATCCTTCATTGATCTTCTAATAAAAGGAAGATGGATACCAATGGTATAAAGTTCCATATGAAGTTTCAATGAGTACTAGTACAATCACTGGATGTAAGGTGATACATCTCCAATTCGATTGCTTGTTTGATAGAAGATCCGATCATTTGCGTAATAGACTAATATTCAACCAAAAAATAGCCGCTCATGGGCGAAGTAAATCTGAACAATGTGGCAACGATGCCCGGTCCTCACTTCATACGCTTCATACGTATAAACAGGTTGAATGGACCTCATTTTGGTCGAAGCATGTATAAAAAGAAACGGACCTCACTAAGATATTGGGAAGTACGGTCCTCACTATGTTCATATATAGGCACAGAAAATAAATCTAATTGTTTGGATGTTTGACGTGTATATTTGTAAATATCAGTTTGCTCTGCTTCAAATAAGGACAGATAAAGTTACGGAAAGTGTCTAGCACATCTCCTTCTGGTGGTCCTCGCAACGTAGATTCTATGGTTTGTCCTCACTTTATACACTGGGCGTTATATATATATATATATATATATATATATATATATATATATATATATATATATATATATATATATATATATATATATATATATATATATATATATATGTTACAATGAAGGTTTTCACGGATGCTTGAGTATGCGAAATTGGTATTCTGGGAGTTTATCCGTTGATTTGTCGGTATTAACTTTCGACGTTTCGCCAACATCTCAGTTGGCATTTTCAAGAATGTTAATGCTCCTACTTGGTTGCTGCTGTTGCTGGCGAAACGTCGAAAGTCAATACCGACAAATCAACGGATAAACTCCCAGAATACCAATTTCGCATATATATATATATATATATATATATATATATATATATATTTATATATATATATATATATATATATATATATATATATATTATATATATATATATATATATATATATATATATATATATATATATATATATATTTATATTATATATATAGAATAACGATTTCGTGACTGGTTCGAGTATAGGTCTTGCTGTAGTGAGGTTGCAGTCAAAAAAGGGGCTAAATTTAAAAGTCTTTGTTATACGTCGAGCTTTCGGTAATGTTTATTACCTTCTTCGGGACAACTATAAAATGGTTGATTACAATATATATAAGTTATTTTATAAATGGAGTACTTACTAACGTGAGATTGGAATGAAATTGGATCAGAACAGACAGAAAATACATGAATGAAATGAAATGACAATGACAAGTTTACTCAATCAAGGTGGAAAATTTTGGTTAACGGGTGTTATATTTTTTTCGTTGAAAAGTAATAAATAAGTGTAAATCTGACTGAGGTTGTTCAAGTCGGTTCGTTTATTCATAGAATGTTGTTCTTTATGCATATGAACCATTTCTAGAAATATTCTTTTCGAAAGATTCTTCTCTGTGTCCAAAATTTCAGTATTCTCATAATCCATTCGATGATCATTACGATTCACATGTTCCGATAAGGCACACGAATTGATGTTTCTTCTACAGTCGCTTCTGTGTGAAATTATGCGACTACTGAGATTCCTAGCTGTTTGACCAATATACGTCTGATTACAATCTAGACAGGGAATTTTATAAACAATGTTAGATTTCTGTTTTTTTTAAATTGAAGATTTAACTTTGGAATGTAAAATAGAAATAGTATTCATGAATTTTTTCGTGATTTTTATGTTTTCATTCTTCAGAACATTGATTAATTTTGGAGTGAGTTCATGAATGAATGGTAGAGATCTGAATATGGTGGTTTGTGACGGGTTAGGAATTATGTTCGTAATATGTGATTGATTATCATTGGAAAATAGTAAATTATTAATGAGATATTTGGGATACGAATTTTCTAGCAAAATATCACGTAATTCTATTAAACAATTTTGGCGTATGCTGGGATGACTTAATTTAACGACTCTACTTTTGAGCGAAGTGACCATATTTATTTTCATTTTATAGGGATGATATGAATGAAAATTGAGAAAACGATTACTGCATATCGGTTTTCTATACCATCTGGTGATTATTTTGTTTTCCTCAGTTCTAATCAGTTTCATATCTAAGTATGGTATACAATTGTCTACTTCTTCTTCGACAGTGAATTGAATATTGTCATCATGAGAATTGAACAAACTCAAAACATCGTTTATTCTATCGGAAGGTACTGAAAGAATCAAATCATCCACATATCTTTTCACAAAAGGAAGCAGTTATCAAGGAGATCGTCCAAAGCAAAGTCAGCTAAAATCGGAGATATTTTTGAACCCATAGGTGTGCCAAATATTTGTTTATAAAATTTGTTTTCGAAAACGAAATAAGTAGAATCAAAAATGAAATCTAATAATTTGAAAAAAGTTGATTTGTCTAAATTACAAAAGTTTTTTACAAATACCCACTTTTTTTCGATACAATTTTTAACAGTTGCGAGAGGTAAATTTGTAAATAAGGAAACCACATCTAAGCTGATGATGACATAATTAAATGGTAGTTGATATTCATTAATGAATTCACTGAATGAAAAAGAGTCTCTGATGAAATAGGGATTATTATCAGTTTCATAAGCCTGTGTAAGTATATTGGTTAAAAAACTAGTCAATCTACTGTTGGGGGCATCAATAGATGCTACTATTGGTCTCATTGCTAAATTCGGTTTGTGAATTTTGGGAAGTGAATAGAAACGGGGTGCTACGGAATTGTAAATCGTAAGTGATTTAGCTGTAGGGATATCGATATTCTCAGAATTTTTTAAAATAGAAACCCATTTGTTTGCTTTCTGTTGTAGTGTGCAAGTTGGATCAGATTTAATTTCAGTGTAATATTTCTTATCATCAAGTAGTGTTTGACACTTATCAATGTAATCTTTTTTATACATAACTACAGATACATTACCTTTGTCACTATTTATCAAAATGATTTCTGGATGATCTTTCAGATATTTATTGGATTTATAGAGTAATTCATTGAAAACGTGTTTGTTGTTATGATTTTTATGGACAAAGTTTGTTATTATATTGGTGAATTGAGCTCTGAATAAATTCCTCTTCACTGAATCAACACTTTCTATAATAAATTCGAGATCAGCTAATAAAAATGGGATATGCATGAATATGATCAGTACTTGGAGAGATACTGAACTTTGGACCCAGTGAAAGAAAATTTTGAATATCAGGTGGTATAACAACATCAGTCAAGTTTTTGAACCACTTTTGTTGGAATTTAATTTTGAGAAATTTATTATTTTTCAACTCAGTGATTTTATTGATATTGGTTTGTTTGATTTTATGGAAGAGTCGGTTGTATTTGATAATGAGAATACGTTCGAATTCGATAATAAGATAATGTGGTAAAGACAATAATAACGAATCTTTGATTTTTTCAAACTCCTCTTCATTTTTTGATATATCACACATTGTGATTTGAATTTCTAAACTCAAAAGTTTTCGCCTCAATTTGAAATTAAAGTTATTAATCTGGTGTCCAGTTCTCCCTTCTTGGTGGTTAATTAAACTTGTAACATTTCGTAGTCCATTTGAAATATGTTTAGGAAATAAGTCCATTTGTCTGCATTTCAACAAAAATATTCTTCTGTTCCGTAATGATGCCAATTTGGTGTTCGTTTTAGCCCAGCGTTTGAAAAGACTTACGCTAGTCGCTCCATATTGTCGATGGATATCCTGGTAAAACCCCATCCTTGTAATAGAATAACGATTTCGTGACTGGTTCGAGTATAGGTCTTGCTGTAGTGAGGTTGCAGTCAAAAAAGGGGCTAAATTTAAATTTAAAACTTGTCTTTGTCATTTCATTTCATTCATGTATTTTCTGTTTGTTCTGATCCAATTTCATTCCAATCTCACGTTAGTAAGTACTCCATTTATAAAATAACTTATATATATTGTAATCAACCATTTTATAGTTGTCCCGAAGAAGGTAATAAACATTACCGAAAGCTCGACGTATAACAAAGAGTTTTCTTTGTAAATTTAGCCCCTTTTTTGACTGCAACCTCACTACAGCAAGACCTATACTCGAACCAGTCACGAAATCGTTATTCTATTACAAGGATGGGGTTTTACCAGGATATCCATCGACAATATGGAGCGACTAGCGTAAGTCTTTTCAAACGCTGGGCTAAAACGAACACCAAATTGGCATCATTACGGAACAGAAGAATATTTTTGTTGAAATGCAGACAAATGGACTTATTTCCTAAACATATTTCAAATGGACTACGAAATGTTACAAGTTTAATTAACCACCAAGAAGGGAGAACTGGACACCAGATTAATAACTTTAATTTCAAATTGAGGCGAAAACTTTTGAGTTTAGAAATTCAAATCACAATGTGTGATATATCAAAAAATGAAGAGGAGTTTGAAAAAATCAAAGATTCGTTATTATTGTCTTTACCACATTATCTTATTATCGAATTCGAACGTATTCTCATTATCAAATACAACCGACTCTTCCATAAAATCAAACAAACCAATATCAATAAAATCACTGAGTTGAAAAATAATAAATTTCTCAAAATTAAATTCCAACAAAAGTGGTTCAAAAACTTGACTGATGTTGTTATACCACCTGATATTCAAAATTTTCTTTCACTGGGTCCAAAGTTCAGTATCTCTCCAAGTACTGATCATATTCATGCATATCCCATTTTTATTAGCTGATCTCGAATTTATTATAGAAAGTGTTGATTCAGTGAAGAGGAATTTATTCAGAGCTCAATTCACCAATATAATAACAAACTTTGTCCATAAAAATCATAACAACAAACACGTTTTCAATGAATTACTCTATAAATCCAATAAATATCTGAAAGATCATCCAGAAATCATTTTGATAAATAGTGACAAAGGTAATGTATCTGTAGTTATGTATAAAAAAGATTACATTGATAAGTGTCAAACACTACTTGATGATAAGAAATATTACACTGAAATTAAATCTGATCCAACTTGCACACTACAACAGAAAGCAAACAAATGGGTTTCTATTTTAAAAAATTCTGAGAATATCGATATCCCTACAGCTAAATCACTTACGATTTACAATTCCGTAGCACCCCGTTTCTATTCACTTCCCAAAATTCACAAACCGAATTTAGCAATGAGACCAATAGTAGCATCTATTGATGCCCCCAACAGTAGATTGACTAGTTTTTTAACCAATATACTTACACAGGCTTATGAAACTGATAATAATCCCTATTTCATCAGAGACTCTTTTTCATTCAGTGAATTCATTAATGAATATCAACTACCATTTAATTATGTCATCATCAGCTTAGATGTGGTTTCCTTATTTACAAATTTACCTCTCGCAACTGTTAAAAATTGTATCGAAAAAAAGTGGGTATTTGTAAAAAACTTTTGTAATTTAGACAAATCAACTTTTTTCAAATTATTAGATTTCATTTTTGATTCTACTTATTTCGTTTTCGAAAACAAATTTTATAAACAAATATTTGGCACACCTATGGGTTCAAAAATATCTCCGATTTTAGCTGACTTTGCTTTGGACGATCTCCTTGATAACTGCTTACCTTACTCCTTCAATGTTCCTTTTGTGAAAAGATATGTGGATGATTTGATTCTTTCAGTACCTTCCGATAGAATAAACGATGTTTTGAGTTTGTTCAATTCTCATGATGACAATATTCAATTCACTGTCGAAGAAGAAGTAGACAATTGTATACCATACTTAGATATGAAACTGATTAGAACTGAGGAAAACAAAATAATCACCAGATGGTATAGAAAACCGATATGCAGTAATCGTTTTCTCAATTTTCATTCATATCATCCCTATAAAATGAAAATAAATATGGTCACTTCGCTCAAAAGTAGAGTCGTTAAATTAAGTCATCCCAGCATACGCCAAAATTGTTTAATAGAATTACGTGATATTTTGCTAGAAAATTCGTATCCCAAATATCTCATTAATAATTTACTATTTTCCAATGATAATCAATCACATATCACGAACATAATTCCTAACCCGTCACAAACCACCATATTCAGATCTCTACCATTCATTCATGAACTCACTCCAAAATTAATCAATGTTCTGAAGAATGAAAACATAAAAATCACGAAAAAATTCATGAATACTATTTCTATTTTACATTCCAAAGTTAAATCTTCAATTTAAAAAAAACAGAAATCTAACATTGTTTATAAAATTCCCTGTCTAGATTGTAATCAGACGTATATTGGTCAAACAGCTAGGAATCTCAGTAGTCGCATAATTTCACACAGAAGCGACTGTAGAAGAAACATCAATTCGTGTGCCTTATCGGAACATGTGAATCGTAATGATCATCGAATGGATTATGAGAATACTGAAATTTTGGACACAGAGAAGAATCTTTCGAAAAGAATATTTCTAGAAATGGTTCATATTCATAAAGAACAACATTCTATGAATAAACGAACCGACTTGAACAACCTCAGTCAGATTTACACTTATTTATTACTTTTCAACGAAAAAAATATAACACCCGTTAACCAAAATTTTCCGCCTTGATTGAGTAAACTTGTCATTGTCATTGTCATTTCATTTCATTCATGTATTTTCTGTTTGTTCTGATCCAATTTCATTCCAATCTCACGTTAGTAAGTACTCCATTTATAAAATAACTTATATATATTGTAATCAACCATTTTATAGTTGTCCCGAAGAAGGTAATAAACATTACCGAAAGCTCGACGTATAACAAAGAGTTTTCTTTGTAAATTTAGCCCCTTTTTTGACTGCAACCTCACTACAGCAAGACCTATATATATATATATATATATATATATATATATATATATATATATATATATATATATATATATATATATATATATATATGTAATATGTTCCCGGCCAATAATTCTATTTCTAGGAATAATCTTCGTATGTAACTAATTAGTATTTGGACAAATTATGGGTCGGATATCGGACCTAAGTCGGACCTTTATTGTAAGAGACGTTCGACCTACTTGTATATAAATAGCGTATTATAGAATAGTGATTTATTTATCTTGCTTGAAGAAGCTATTGTAATAGCGAAACACGTGTCGCGGTTTTGTAAACCCATTGTGAGTGAAAATCATACAGGAAACTGTAATATATTTTTGTTAATATGGATTTTCATCAAGTATCGGCCAGTTCAATTCAATATATATATATATATATATATATATATATATATATATATATATATATATATATTAAATGTATATACCTTTTCTGGCTCATAGAATAGGTAACAACAGCATTACTTTTGTATATAAGGTTAATCAGGGTTTATTGGATGTTTCTGAAATTCTAGGCACAGTGAATTTCAATACACGAAAACATGCTGATTTTAATCAAATCAACCCAATTGTAGAACAACTAACATAGGTGAAAACTCACCGATAACTATGATGTGCATCGATGCTCACCTCGACACTTTGTGTATTATTCATTCATTTATTTCAATTATATGGGGTTCAAAGAAAACAATACCCACAGCAGCGATGGAGATACTCTGGGATCTCCCCAATCACACCTCGTGATAAGGGGAGTGAAGAAAATGGTTCATTCAAGACTGAAAAATCACCAAGATAGAAGAAAAACGGGAATCGTAGGACATGTGGACGATAATGTTATGAACATGATCACGGATCACATTACAACCACATTCGTATTCAACACCAACTTTTAAGTAATAGTAAGAAATTGTGAAGACTGGAAAAATGACAATCATTCCTAGAACAGATGGAAGCACCCGGTTCACAGATGGATCTAAGATGGAATATGGAACGGAAGTTGGAGTTTCCTGCGCGGAGGAACTTGAGATGCTTTGCCAATATACTTGCCAGGAAGAAATGCATGCAATTTTCCAATGAGCGATGGTAAACAATATGAGGTCCCAACAGAAAAGGAGGTTCAAAATTTTTACACATAACCAGGTCTCACTTAGGGCGTTCACATAATAACCCCAGTGGGACATCTAGAGTGGTGTGGGAATGCTGTGACTAACAGAAGTCTCTGACAGACTTTACTTAAGGTCATTGGTCATTCCGAAATTTCAGCCACAACGCCGTATACTGGACCGGGACTGCCACTGGGGGTATCCAATAGCAATAGATGATACAGGTTCACGTAAAAATTTGTGGGGGGGAAAAGGGAAAGTATTGTTTGTTGAATCGATTTGAGAATTGGGGAGAGAGAAAGAGAAAGTGTTGTTTATTGAATTGATTTAACATGCAATTCAAAAGGCCATAAATAATTGGGTGAGAGATGTCGTTGAGAAAAATACTGAGGAGCTGCTCCAAAGTAACAGGAATCAGCTAATATTCATAACAGGAAAGTACATTATCCGCTGAAAGAACACCTGAAGAAGGACTTCATAGCGGATACCATAGCAACAGACAATGCAACAAAGGGAAAGAGTCTCTAGACAAGATTGTTAGTTTGAGAATCATGAATTATACGGAAATGAAGTGTTTCAAAAGGCTGAAGTGCTTTCCGGGGATTTGGAGGGAAGGAAAAGCATGTTCAAATTTTTCTGATAATATACAGTTTTCGAATAACAATGTGTTGAAATTCAACAAATGAAAATATAATCACATCCGGAACTTCTGAGTTATTGAATATTTGCTTATAAACCACCGGACATAATGCTTGATTGATAACAATACACTTATTATGTGCATTCATACTGGAGAAATTTAGTTATTATAAGTACTTATAGATATGTGAAATGGTTTATCTATGAATGAATGATAACAAATAAATGAATAAAAAAATCTTATTGGCTTGGTTTGTGTCAAGTGCTATTCAAAAAAAAATTATATATACCACCGTCCAGTTACTTTTGTAAACCCATTGTTAGATGAAAATCGTACAGGAAAATGTATAGATATTTTATTAAAAATGGATTTCAAATCAAGTTCCGGGCAGATCAATTTATCAATAGTAGAAGTTCCATCTGAAAGAAGGGTATTAATCTTATTTTTTGAGAACAAGGGGTGAACTCTATTCATTTCATCAGGTAAGTTTTAGCAATATTATTTTTCTTGAGGTGAAACTACAAATGCGCTACCGAAAAACTCAATAGGTCGCCCCAGCAGGGCGTCTTCTTCCAGAACAAGGCTCTACCTCGAAGGCACACTTCTAAGAATGTTTGACAATGGGAAATATAAGATAAAAAAATATCCAACAGTGATAGGAACAACTTACGACCTAACGACAACGTCTTTTCAATCCATGAATTTATCAAACAGTAAAGTTTTTTATATAAAGTTCTTGTTTTATTTGAGCAGAAGTGAAAAGAGAATTCAAAAATGAAAAAGATTATGTTCTTGGACCAGGTAGCTCTAACACTGGTGCTCTCTAGAGTAAATCTACTAAATGGTGTTTGAAATTTGATTTTCAATCTGAAGAATGCGAGAAAAGGAGAAGAAAGAACGAGAAGAAGCACTCCAGAAAATTCTAGAACAAAAGAAGGTGAGAGGAGAATAAAATAATGAATTAGTCCTTATAAAAAATCAATGGAAAGCAGACTTCCAGTACGTTCTAGAACATCAAAGGCAAGTTCTTCGAGAGTATGTTACATCAAACCAAAGTATGCATGAAAGAACTGAAAGGAGAACTAAGAGTAAATCTAAAATAAGAACTAAAATAAGAACTAAAATAAGAACTTAAGGAAGAACTAAAGGAAGACGTCAACAAAATCGACGAGGCCGATAGGAAAGTGGAGGCAGTGTGGGAAGAGATGAAAGCCCTTCTCAAGAGCCGAGACAGGGTTGCCACATCAACAATTTCCGTAAAACCACCGACTTTTGATCTCGTCGTCTTGGTCCATGTTTCGTCGACAATTTGAGGCTGCGGCAAAGACTAATCGATGGAGCGAAGAAGAAAAATCTACGGCTCTCATAGTAGCTTCGAGAGGGCCAGCTTTGGGTATATTGCAGACGATCCCCATAGAACAGCAAAAGAAACATGAGGACCTGATTTCTGCATTAGAGTTGAGGTATGGCGATCAGCACCGATAACAGCTGTACCGAGCACAAATGAAGACTCGCACACAAAAATCAGCTGAGAGTTCGCAAGAATTTGAGGTAGATATTAGACGCCTAATCCATCTGGCGTATCCAGAAGCACCCGGAGATTTCAAGAAGCAGCTAGCGATGCAGATGTTCATAGATGAGAGACTCAGAGATACAAGAACTTTACGACGTACGCAATCACCTGTGAAGACAGGAAGACATCCAGCGAGTCCTCAAATTGGCGACAGGAAAACTAGAATTAGCCAGCATATCGAGGCGCATGCTGGCTAAGTAATAACAGAGCCCCCAGGGTCATTCATGATAACAGGCTATGAAGAACAACTGATAGCCTGACCATTCCATTTAATGGAATGGACGTTATATGCACCATAGACCAGTGCTGCAGTTTCCTTGGTACGCAGCGACATCCTTCGGCCTGGAAGCGTGAAGCCTATTTCTTCCAACGTCGTGCTTCGGGCAGTCACTGGTGAAAACACACCTTTCGGGAAGAGGCTGAATTTACATTGATTCTTGGGCGAATCACCATCATAAATACAGTTCACGTCGCAGATATAGAAGATGAATTTATACTCGGAATGAACTTGATCAGTGACTATGGATTTTCATTCGACAATGGGGAGAAGAGAATATTATGAGGTTCGGAGGAGAGGAATTTGTCCTTACAACTCCAGCAAAAAGGAGGATACCTGCGAAACTGCGATTATTGAAAACCGCGAGAATTCCTGGATTTTCAGAGAAAGTAGTTTGCGCTACATTAAATGAAGGCCCTGGGTGCTGCGTTGCAATAGTACAGCCATGTGATGAATCCCCCAACAACTTGGTTCTCGCACGAGCCTTAGTAAAACCGGAACAAACCATCCCTGTGAGAGTTGCCGACGTGTACCCTGAAGAAGTAATAGTTGAAGGTAATGTCATTGGAACCTGTCAACCAGTTACGTGGGTAGCGAACTACGATTCAAATGACCACCAGGAAATAAAGGCAGCATCTAAAAGTGTTATGACAAATTTTGAAAAATCACTTGAACACTTATCAGGAGATGAATTGGAAGCTGCCAAGAATTTTATCAGGAGTGAAAGTGACATGATTCGACAACAGCAGGAACTATATTGGTCAAACACAGGATTGATACTGGCCAAGCCCACCCGATTCGACAACCTCCAAGGAGAGTTCCATTTGCTAAACAACAAGAGGTGGAAGAGCTTGTTGACAAGATGATGAGAGAAGGTGTGATTGAAGAATCATCAAGGCTTTGGTCTGCACCTGCGGGTACTGGCAAGTGGGCATACATGAGGACGACAAAGAGAAGACTGCAGTCTTCACTGGCAGTGGACTTTACCAGTTTACTGTTTGGATTGTGTAACGCTCCAGCAACATTTGAAAGACTAATGGAGCTGGTCCTGCGTGGGCTCACTTGGAAAACTTGTCTTGTATACCTCGACGACGTTTTGGTCATGGGAAAGACATTCGAAGAACATCTGCACAATCTGCAAGAAGTCTTTCAACAATTCAGGTATGCCAACCACAAACTGAATTTTCAGAAATGTTCATTGTTCCAGAAAGAAGTAGATTTTCTAGGTCACACAGTTCCATCAGAGGGTATCCAACAGACTAAAAAAAGATACTGGCGATAAGAGACCAAGAAACAAACATAACGTGCGGAGTTTCCTAGGTCTCTGCACCTACTACCGTCGGTTCGTAGAAGGATTTGCTGATATTGTGGCACCCCTACTTGAGTTGACAAAAGATCGAGTCAAATTCGTCTGGTTTAACGAAAGTGAACGAGCATTTGGGAAACTGACACTGAAACATTCCCATTTTAAGTTTCCCACGTCAACGAGGCCTGTTTGATTTGGACACAGATGCCAGAAATAATGGTATTGGAGCCGTACTATCACAAGAACAAGATGGTCAGGAAAAAGTAATTGAGTTCTACAGCAAAGTACTGACGAAGCTAACGGAATTATTGGGTAACGAGAAAAGAGCAACTGACAATAATGGAGGCTGTAGACCACTTTCAAACATATCTGTACGGAAGAGAGTTCCTCAGCAGAACAGATCATGCAGCTCTGAAGTGGTTTCTCAAGATGAAGACTCCTGAAAGACAAATAGCAAGGTGGATTGACATCCTTTCACACGAAAAATCCTGGGGGGGCAGATGCCACCATATTGGTGAATTTCATTTGACAAGTATCTGGAATGCCTAATTGCATTTCATTGTCATTAGAGCAATAACCTTTCTGCATATTGAGAACACAATAAAAGTTGATTTTTTACCAAATTTTGTTGAAAAAATATCAAAAAACAGTTCTTCGAATTTTCCTTAGGTATTTTCAGGTTTCGTGAAAATATTGTTTATTCGAAAGTTGGTGATCTTTTTATTATCACTTTCTCCATACAACATTTTGCAATACAACATTTAGTTTCGCTGGAAATCGTCAAAAACCACTTCCACCCATATGAATTCACCCCATTTCATCCTGTAGTTTGTATGGCCTTTGATTTATATTTTTCGTGATCATTATTTTTTATTTATTTATTCGTAAACGGGTTACCCCAATAACGCAGTTGAGAAATCACATAGACGTTGCGACGTTTGACATATGCACTATACATCACATAGAAATCACATCAAAATACAAAAATAAAATATCTTATGAATTCCTAGCTCTTGATTTTTTTCAGTTTTCCATTGGTTCACTATAATAATACAACTACTGCACTAACTGTAATTCGCTTGACTGTATGAAACGTCCAACACTTAATAAAAACTTCGCTCTCTACCACATAACTTTTAATATCTGATTGAAATCTTTATACAAAATAATGACAGTTCAATTTCTTTTATTGACAAAAACAATTCTTTACATATATATAAACGTAAACAGGAAAACAAGATAAACATAAAAATGGATAGCTTAGATTCTAATTATCAACACTCCCACTGAATCTAAGTTACAAACATGTTAACAAAGTGTGCATCATATAAGGCCAATTGAATTGACATGCTTTCTGAAGATTTCAAATGATAAGCTTTTAGTGAAGAGGTCAGCAACTTGATCTCTACTGGGGATATACTTGATAGACACCAAGTCCGAGTCTACAGACTCTCTAATGAAATTGTACTTAATATCGATATGTTTCAACCTTTGATGTTTTCTTGGTTCAATAGCTACTTTAATGCACGATTGATTTATCTTCAAAAATTATTGTTGCTGCGTCCAAAGACAGAGTCAATTCTTGCAACAGACCTCTCAACCAAAGACATTCGGATACAGCACCAGAGAGGGCTATATATTCAGCTTCAGTGGTGGATAAGGCAACGGTAGCTTGTTTTCTGGTTATCCACGATACTGAAGCATCAAACAAACGGAATATATAACCGGATGTGGACTTGCGATCGCTCGGATCGTTTCCGAAATCTGCGTCACAATAGCCTATTAATGAAATACCATGAAAGCTCCTTTTGAACGTTAAACAGTGATTTTGAGACCCTTTCAAATAACAAAAAACTCTCTTCAAGTGATTCCAATGTTTCTGTAGGCTTTGATTGAAATCTACTCAAATAATTCACCGCGAAACTCAAATCGGGTCTAGTATTAACCATCAAGTACATCAAACAACCTATAGCTTCTCTATAAGGTTTCGATGTTATGTTGTTATCATCATTATTACAATACAATTTCAAATTAACTTCCATTGGGCTCCTTGAAGGGTTACAATTAGACATGCCGAACTTTTCTAGAACTTTATTTATGTACTGACTTTGGTCCAATTGCAGAATTCCTTCACCTTTATTTCTTGTGATTCTTATACCCAGAAAAAAATGTGATTCCCCCAAATCTTTCATTTTGAAAACACCACTCAACATTTGCTTTATTTTATTGATTTCTAATAATGAATTACCTGCAAGTAAGATATCATCCACAAAAAGAAGTAAGTATGTGATTATATGTTCAGATTCAGAATATTTAACATAAAGACACATATCTGATTTACACTGAGAAAAACCATAATTTTCCACTACTTCATCAAATCGTTTATACCAACAACGAGAAGATTGTTTCAATCCATATATAGATTTATTCAACTTACAAATTAAATCATCCCCTTTCTGAAAACCTTCGGGCTGTTTCATATGAATTGTCTCCTCTAATTTTCCATGTAAGAACGCAGTCTTCACATCCATCTGAAACAACAACAGATTATATTCATTCACCAGGGCCAGTATTATCCGAATAGATACAATATTAGCAACGGGGGCATATGTTTCCAGATAATCGAAACCATATTTTTGTAAATATCCTTTAGCTACCACACGTGCCTTATATTTCGTGATCGCTGTATCCTGCTGATTTCTTTTCATGGTGAAAACCCACTTACATGGAATTATCTTTGAAGCTGATGATTTCGGTACTAATGTCCAGGTATTATTTTCTTCGAGTGAAGTCATTTCTTCTTCCATTGCATCCTCCCACTGTTTCCGTTCTGAGTGATGTTGAACATCTTCGAATGATTTTGGAACTTCATTCACAAACGATTCAGCTGAATATGAATAACTCAATATTTCATCATTTGACAGACACATCAAACTCTCATCATTTGACATGACGAAGTTTGAACCAACCTTATAGTCCCTGTGCCAAATGGGTGCATGCCTCTGTCTGAACGGCCTATGTTCTTTTTGTGAGTTTTTCAATGTATCTCTACCAATTTTCTCATCTTCTTGACCTTTTTCACCAATATTTGTGATTTTATCTCCAATTTGTCCTGTTATTTCTTTTCTTCCTTTTTCATCTTCCGAATTCTTGCCTATGTCTTCGTCATCTACCATACTATATATTTTTTTATATGTCACTTCACACTGAATGTCAGAACTTGTAATACTGTTATTGAATACGGAAATAGAAGATTTTTGGCATATTTCATCAAATAACACATCTCTACCTACCTTGATACAATTTTCTTCAGGATTCCAAAGACGATAACCATTATTCGTGTATCCAACCATAATACATTTTAAACTTCTCACATCGAACTTACCTTTCTGAAGTTGTTTTGGTTTGTGTAAATGAGCGCAGCTACCAAAAACTCTCAAATGAGCAATATTTGGTTTGAAACCGTACCACATCTCCAAAGGAGTCATATGATTTTGATTAGCGGATGTCGGAGATCTGTTGAGTAAATATGTGGCACACCGAATAGCTTCGCCCCAAAAAAATTTTGATAATGAAGAGTCAAAAATCATGGAACGTGCTTTTTCTAATAAAGTTCTATTTAGTCTTTCTGCGCGACCGTTCAACTCAGGAGTATAAGGAGTTGTATTATCAATTTGGATGCCCTTGGAGTTGCAAAAAAATTTAAAATCATTCGATAAATATTCCCCACCATTGTCACATCTCAGCTTCAGAAGAGGTCTGTTGAAATGAGCTGATGCCATTGCTTCAAATATTTTGAAGTAACTGAATACTTCAGATTTAGAATGCAACAAATAAACAGCACAGAAGTGTGTGAAATCATCAAGAAACGTAACAAAGTAATGTTTGTTGTCCCATGTGGCTGGATTTATTGGACCACAAACATCACTGTGTACGATTTCTAGTGGCTGTTTTGCTCTATTTCTCACAGAGGTAAATGGTAACCTATGTTGTTTAGCTTTAATGCAAGTTTCACAAGTTTTTGAAACATTTGACCCACCTAAATGTATTCCATCAGCCAAATTCTCTAGCTTACTTAAATACTGTTCATTCAAATGCCCAAGCCTCCTATGCCATAAAATAGGACAGTTGTCCTTCGAATCAACACTGAAAGCATCTGATGAATTTTCTAAATTGAAATTGACCTCATAAAGTGTGCCTTTTCTGAAACCAGTTACTAGAACTTCAGTACCTTTAATGATGGACACTTTGTTATCTTTGAACAATACTTTGTAACATTTTTCCTCAATACGCCCTACCGACAATAAATTCTTTCTCAGATTCGATACATATATGACATTTTCTAGTGAACAAAAAGTTATTTTACCATTGACGTGAATAAAAACCTTTATATTTCCAATATGAGTTCCTTCCAGTTCTTCTCCAGCTTTTGCCACACCTATCTTCATAGGACGATTCAGTTTTTGAATGTTGCTCAAAACTCCAATATCATTAACCAAGTGATCAGACGCACCAGAATCTACGATCCATGTTGACGTTTCATTATCTCCAGAAAACACTCTGCTGCTGTTCACCATAAATACTATTTGACCATTATTTTCATCTTCATCATAGACTGAACTCGAGAAATCTTCAGAAACATTTGCGTGTTTCTTTCTGAACTGCATTTTATGCCTATTTTGAACTTGTCCTCGACGATTTGGACATTTCGCTTGGAGATGACCAAGTTGTTTGCAGCCATAACATCGAACCTGATATCTTGGAATTGATTTCGATCCAAAAGCTGCTGCATTATTCAGTCCTTCTCCAGAATTACAACTCATGTTTCTTCTTTTCATGTCTTCATCTATCAGACGTCCCTTTACGAAATCTACAGTTATTTTATCAGATGATAAAGTTTCAATTGCTGTAACTACTACGTTATATGACTCAGGAAGGGTAAGAAGTAAAATACAGGCCAACATTTCTTCTTCCAGCTTTCCTCCTGACGATTTGACTTGCCGCACAATATCATCGAATTTTACGAGATGATTTTCCATGGAGCATTCCTCATTAAATTTCATAGTAAGTAAGTTTTTCAGGAGGAAGAGTCTATTCGAAATTCCTTTCCGCTCGAAAATTGATATTAACTTATTCCACTTCTCCTTCGCAGTTGATCCTTCTCTAACATATTCTATATGTGAATCAGCAACGCATTGAATGATAATCGCTTTTGCCTTACTATCGTTTTTTTCAAAAACCTTCTTTTTATTCTCTTCTGTTGGTGGACTCTCAGTGAGGCAACCCAAAACGCCTTGCTCTTCCAAAATGGACTCCACCCGGAACTCCCACACAGCAAAATCTGTTCCATGAAATTGTGTGATCCCGTACTTGTCATCTTTTCTCGCAGACATGTTCGACCAGGAAAGTAGTATGTAACGTGTCCTGGGCCCGTAACCTTTTAATATCTGATTGAAATCTTTATACAAAATAATGACAGTTCAATTTCTTTTATTGACAAAAACAATTCTTTACATATATATAAACGTAAACAGGAAAACAAGATAAACATAAAAATGGATAGCTTAGATTCTAATTATCAACAGTAACACCTACCTACCTACGAAAGGTTTTCTGTGTCTCTACTAGAATTCTGCTCTAAACTCCTAGAAGTCCTAAAATCTGTTCTGCCGATAAAAGCTGCGAACTGCAAAGCAAATAATTCGTGCTATGCACATCGTCCATTAGTCCATTGCCTCTTGACTAAGGTGTCTATCTCTTACCTCAGTAATCGTCTGGATTCGTAGAAGGCGAGATGGCTCTTTGGAACGGGTTTTCGATAATTCTAATGAAGGACTTTTCGCTTTGGAATGATCAGCATTGATTCATCGTCGTATTACGCACAGGCGATATCGACGAAGGCGGGAAAAGTGGGTGAATCCCATTTATGCAAAAAGTTACTTGTTACGCATGTAATAGATATTTTTCCGTTGGTCCCATAGATACTTCCTTTCATAAACAAGCAAAATTAACTTTTCACAGTCCGTTTGTTCATCTTTTTTCGCACTAGATCGCAATCAAATCCCAGCAGAACGGGGACCGTTTGCACTTCACACCTAATCGGACAAAACTTGACGAACGATACGGGCCAAGTGAACGCGGTCCCCTATACCGATCCATGTGTTCGGACCGTTCGTGCGTTGTCGTGAGAATTCTGACGAATTGATTTCACAACTTATCGCAGCTTTCTGCTCCCAGTGACCCAGTGGACGAGAGGCCTTAGGCTGGATTCAGACAGATCCGAAATCCGATCGTACGACGAGCAGATAGCTTTCTGATTGGTCTGAATTTAAGCAGATAATTTTCTGATTGGTCTAAATTGGTCTGAATTCAAATTTATACCAATCAGAAAGCTATCTGATCGTCGTACGATCGGATTTCGGATCTGTCTGAATCCAGCCTTAGGCTTGTACATAGTATTCGAACAGAGGAGATCTCCATATGTCAGAAAACACCCCTGTATATGTTGTTATTCAGTAGTTAGTTCAGTTGTCAGAATTTTTTTGAAGTAATAAAAGTCAGTTCCAAAAAGAATTCAAAAAATAGTTCAATTCAGACCATTTCAATTCCAAATACTAAGTACTTTTGGTATCTCAATTATCAGAACCAGAGTGACTTGGAGAACTGCGGGTAGCATTTCATCTGGGTCACAACATTTTGTGCCGACCGTGACAGGACTCTGGAGATACACATCTGTTTCGGAACTTCAACAGGATCAAGAATTAACAAAGACTTTCCTTTATTGCAAAAACGAATTATAACGCTGAATAATTTTTAGATTTTTTGAGTAGCTGCATAAGAATCACACGTGGTATCGAAATGCAATAGAAATGGAATAAGCTGTTAAGAAGAATAGATCTGTACTTCGTATGTTGCTTACAAAGAAAGAAAATGAAATGGATCAAGTTCTCGCTGCAGATACCAAGGATTTTCAACAAATTCAATTGAGTTGGGAAATATCACAACAAAAATTCGATGCTCTGATCATTGCAGATGGACAAATTTTTGATTCTCTTTTAGAGCAGGATGCGAGCGAGGAAGATTTAGTCCTGGAAATTGAATCCTGCGACGCATACAAGACGAAATTCACTGCGTTGAAACTTCGCTATAACAAAGAACAGCAGGATGAGGTGAGATCAGTAAGTAATTCTGAGTATCATTCTACGAGAAATAGTACATCGGTAGTCAGTGAAACAGGCATGCGTAAATTTAAAACTTCCTATGATAGAATTCACAAAGTTCAGTGGAGATATTCGAGAATGGATTCCATTCTGGTCTCAGTTCAGAAAGATTCACGAGGATCCAACTATCGATTCCGGAGACAAAGTATAATATTTAATACAAGTGCCTCGTAGCAGAGCCCGACAAATAGTTGAAAGTTTTCCCGCCGTTAATGAAAACTACGGTAAGATCATAGATAGTTTGAAATCCCGTTTCGGCAGGGCGACTTACAAATTGAAGTTTTTGTTAGAGAATTGCTGAAGCTCCATTTTGGATAGTGACACATCTCGGAAGAAGTCGGATCTCTCCACTCTTCATAAGATTGAAACTCAGTTGCGTTCACTTAAAACTCTTGGAATAACGGCAGACAAGTGTGCAGCAATGCTATTTCCTCTGATCGAATCTTGTCTGCCAGTAGATCTTTTGAGATTTTGGCAAAGATCTGCAGAGTTTTCGAGTGACCGTGAAAGTTTTTAAGACAATTTGACACCTGAACTTCGTTTGAAAGGTTTAATGCGTTTTTTGAAAAATGAAGTGGAAAATGAACAGTGCATTTCTCTAGCATCCGAAGGTTTTGGTTTGAATCACAATTTCACTACTTAATAATTATCGAGAAAAATACAAAAACGAAACCTTTAGAAACAATTTCAACTGCGGCGGGTTTGATGAATGTTAATATTCCAAAACGTATTTGTTGTGAGGGTCAACATGACAGTTTGACTTGCTTCAAAGCACGAAGCTCACTTTGGAGCAGAATAGAGAATTCTATATAAAAAAAAAAGTGCATGTTATCGTTGTTTAAAGATTGGTCATCAAGCCAAGCGATGTCGTATTACACAGAAATGTGTCATATGCAATAGATCCCATGTCATTTTGATGTGCCCTGACTTACCTGCTAACAAAGATGAACAGGAGTCATCACTTTGGAACGAGAATAAGGAAAAAGTAAATCAAGTACTTGCAAATCACACCAATACGCATGTCTTTCTGCAAACGCTTCGTGTGACAATCAGGAATGGAAATATATTCCGAAAAGTAAGAGTTCTCCTAGATGATGGATCTCAGCTTTCTTATATTCTGAGATCAACCGCACATAAAATGAGACTGAAATTGTTGTACACTCATTGTTTGGAGGTATGAATACGACCGAACAACATGATAATTCAAAGATTGAAGACTTTCACGGCCGGCAACTAATGAATTGTTAGGTGCTTCCGGGCTTCTGAGCCGTGGACAACAGGTTTTAAGGCCTGACGTTTCGTCTGCATCTGCGGCAGACATTTTCAAAGGCGATGCGGCAATGGTCGAAGTATCCTTCTCTGCTGCGAGGCTTTGGTCTGATGTGGTTCAGATGATGAGTCACTCTTTATCGTGTAACGGTTCACTTTCCAATGAAATTGGGACAATCTGTATATACGTCCAACAAGTTCCACTATCTCATTGCGCAGGCATATGACAATAATGTCAAACGGGGGATACGAGACTCAAGCGAGCGGATTATGGGCCGGTATGTAGTCAGTGTCATTTTAAATCAGAAGGTTGATTCTTCGTGCACCTACCGTAGTGGAAAAGCCTAATAAAAACTAAGGTAAATTATCATGATTGCGTATATCATCTGTATGATATACAAGAACGATGTTTTCGTTCCAGGCAAAATAGGGATAAGTGAATTTCCCGAGGACCGTGTCCTGTAGACCTACACTGCTATAGATCATCCTCAATTATCATCGATAAGGCCTAGTTTTCTTCGTCTCGTTCACCGCCCGCTCCCTACAGATAGTTTATTACGCAAGCCCTCAGGAGCAGTGCCTTAGTTGTCGCCTGAGCTGCTGAACAGGGACCCGGGACGTCTTCTTTTTATAGCTCGGTTTCACCGTGGAAAACCTTAGTCAAGTCTGCAATTCTTGAGAGGACTTCGGAAATTCGTACCTTTTCCTAGCGATATTCTCACCCTTTTGGGCGTAAGTAAGCGGAAGAATCATACTGAGTGAGTACAACTCTAATTCTCTCCCAATTCTCCTGGGTGCCTGCACAATAAAGAAGATACCCTGTGTTTTACTTAGTCTTAGTTTTTTATATTATTATTATTATGTATTTCGCTATATGGTATTTCCATTCATTTGTGATTTAATCAGCAGCTGCCGATTGAACAAAAGTGCACAAAACTGAATATTCAAGTAAATGTTAGATGTACTATTTTTATAAGCAATTACATGTCGTGATTTCATTTATTCTAGTCGAGATGGCTTAACGAAACTCATTCTTTCCATACACCTTATTTTAATTATTTTCTCCAATATATATTTCTTATGCAACGGTTCCGCTTGCATAATATTATATTATACATTAAATTCAATAAGTTACATTTATTTCGTTTGATTCCCATTCCTCGTCAATTTATATAATCATATCAATTGGCTGGCGCCCCATAGTTTATTTTAAATTCGAGAACATAATCTTTTTTATAAATCATCAGAACTCGAGAATGCGAACCCACGCCTTGAAGTGAGTTGTTGTAAGGCTTTTGTGTTGATCTTTCATTCTCTCAATAATACGTTACACAAAATTGGCGCCTCAACTTAAAGGGCTCGATTTTTGATTTTGATTAGATTCTTGCCGGTGCATAGTAAACTGTTTTACCAAAACCTCTCCTCTTTCCTTTCGAACGAAATAAATGTGAACTTCCAAATAGAAGAAATCTCAGATAAAACTAAAAAAAGTAGTTGAACAAAAAAAAAAGTTATAAAAAGAGGAAAACTGTTTGGATATTTGTCTGGAATTGCAATTTTTGCGTCGACCACGGTTGAAACCGAGTTATTTACCGTCACAGGTGTTTTTCTGCCTTTTATTCAGCAATTCCTAGTTGCACTTTATCGCTATACAGATTGTCCCACATGCGAACCGAATAATAAAATTATTTCTGTTCATCTTTTGTTTGTTGAATCATTCGTAGATTTTTTAACTTAACCTTTTTATACGGGGTGCATAGTGGTGCAACGATTAGTTTTTTTCAATGGCTACCAATTACGATATTGATCCAAATCATTTAAGAGTATACGAATTGAATTATGAGTTATCACTGCGGGATGTGAATACGGAGAAGGTTGACATTGATTCGAAGCGAAAGTTTCTCCGTAGACAACTCAAAAAAGATCAGTCGCGTCCGGGAGTAGTTTACAAAATCGAGGATTATAAGCACGAAACCGAAAAAAAAGATATAGATGAAACTATTCGTTCTCTTACGGATTTGGTATATGATTATGATGGCACAAATGAAGAAGTAGCAAGTCGCATTCGCAGTAGGATAAATCACGTTCTAGGTAGGATTTCGCGAATACCTGTCGATAAAGGTGAAGAGATTTTGAATTATAGGGGTGACAATACAGTTATAGTATCTGCTCTGGAGGAAGACTTGAACGAGATTATGGAACGTCACCGTCGTGGCGTGGACATTACACCGAGCCGTCATCCTTCAGTTTCAGAGGTTGATGAAAAATCTGTTCCCGTTTATAAATGGCCAGTTAAATTCAATGGGAAACATGGTGGCAGTTCTTTAAATTCATTTTCGAGTCGGGTTGAAGAACTTAGGATTTCCAGAAAATGTTCGAAACAAGGTTTATACGAGGCTGCTTCGGAATTATTTGAGGATGTTGCTCTGGAATGGTTTAGAGCACAACTGAGGCAGAATCGATTCGACTCCTGGGATAGTTTGGTTACAGCTCTCAGAAGAGACTTTTTGTCTGAAAATCATGATGACGAGTTGTGGAGGCAGATTGAAAAACGTGTCCAGCGCCAGGAAGAGCCCGTGGTGATTTATATCTCTATTATGAAAAATTTGTTCCATTGCCTTTCAGAGAAACCTTCTGACGCGAAGAAACTCAGGGTACTCATGTCCAGAGTACTACCGAAGTACCACTGTCACCTAGTACTACAAAATATAACATCTATTGTTAAATTGGTCGAATTGTGCAGAGCCCTAGAAGAGTCCGAAAGGATGCAAAATAATTTCAGACCTTCCTCTAGATGCGATGTTTCAACCTTGGAGTCGGGAGTATCCCACTCATCCCAGGTGGATCATCCAGTTCAACCATCCAGCTCTGGTTTCTGTCGAAACTGTAGAGGAAATTTCGATAGGAGGGAGCGTTTTTCCAGTTCACCTAGAGCTACTGTCAGACGGAACTCTACTCAGGTTTCAGCTATCCAGTGTTGGTCCTGTAATGAGATGGGTCATCGTCAACGGGATTGTAAGAAAACAAGTTCAGCACAAACGCAGACTCAGCAAAGAAAGTTGATTTGTTATGGCTGTGGCATGGTAGGTGTTATCAAACCCAATTGTCCTCGGTGCTCAAAAAACTGAAGGATGGAGTTCGCCACTCGGACCGCCGTAACTCCAAAACTCCTTATTCTCAAAGGGTCCCTAAATGTTCTTCAGAGGAATGGAAGAAATGGCTTGAATGCGTTTCTGAGTTCTGCCTTTCTAATAGAGTGAGCCTTTCAAATAATTCAAATGAGGTAAACGAAAATAGTGTTATTTTTATTGAGAAGTTAAACGATAATCGACCTTATGTTTCAATAAACATTTTTGATAGGTTAGTAATCGCTCTTCTTGATACAGGCGCAAGTCATTCAGTTATTGGTCGTGAAGGAATCCCATTATTGAAATTATTCGAGCTTGAACTGAATGAAAGTAAAGATAAAACTCTCAAGACTGCTGATGGCGCGGTTCAGTATATCGAAGGGATTGTAGAAATTCCCATTCAATTGGACAATTCGATCAAGATAATAAAATTTCTAGTCGTACCGTCATTATCATACAGCATCATTCTAGGTGCTGACGCTTGTAAAGTTTTCAATATCACTGTAGATTTTGCTACAAACTCATATTTTGTTGAAAGAAAGTATCTTGAAACCACCGCCGCAGCGGTTTGTGAGACGTTTTTGTCGGCTTTGAACAAAATTTGTGATCAATCCAACCTAACCACTGATGAAGTTCAAGCATTGAATGATGTTATGGACAAATTTCGTAGTTTGTCACTCCCTAAACTCGGTATCACTACTTTTATTCGGGTTCGAAGGCCGTCGTTTTTTGGAATTTCTTCCTGACGTTTCGCTGGCTCGAGTGGCTAGCTTCTTCAGAGGTTCATTCATCTTGGAATTCACTCCGATGACTGGAGATTGTTTCTTCGCAAGTTGTATTTATGCCGATTCAGGTAGTTTGCGGTGCTAATTATTCCATTCGGATTCGTGGAATTGTCATTAATATTGATTACCTTGTTTACTTCCTGTGGGTTCGGAGAATAATCATCATTAATATCTGAAGAACTACCTGCAGTTATTATCGATTTTCTTAAAATGGGATTCCATATTCGGTTGAGGTTGACAGCTTCTTCTTTTCTGTTGAAATTATCCGTGTGTTTGTGGATTTCTATTGCCTCCCGTACCAGTCGGCTATGGTATCCCTGGTTGGGTGCAATCAGTTTTGCATTTTCAAACAGAATCCTGTGGTTTCCCTCACTAAGTGCGTGTTCTGCCACAGCCGACTTGTCAATTTGCCCTAGTCTGCAGTTTCTCTCATGTTCCTTTAGCCTAGTTCCCATGGATCTTTTGGTGGTACCGATGTATACCTTCCCACAGGTGCACGGTATGCGATAAACCCCTGCTGCAGACAGTGGATCTCTTTTGTCTTTATCCACTGTCTGCAGCAGGGGTTTATCGCATACCGTGCACCTGTGGGAAGGTATACATCGGTACCACCAAAAGATCCATGGGAACTAGGCTAAAGGAACATGAGAGAAACTGCAGACTAGGGCAAATTGACAAGTCGGCTGTGGCAGAACACGCACTTAGTGAGGGAAACCACAGGATTCTGTTTGAAAATGCAAAACTGATTGCACCCAACCAGGGATACCATAGCTGACTGGTACGGGAGGCAATAGAAATCCACAAACACACGGATAATTTCAACAGAAAAGAAGAAGCTGTCAACCTCAACCGAATATGGAATCCCATTTTAAGAAAATCGATAATAACTGCAGGTAGTTCTTCAGATATTAATGATGATTATTCTCCGAACCCACAGGAAGTAAACAAGGTAATCAATATTAATGACAATTCCACGAATCCGAATGGAATAATTAGCACCGCAAACTACCTGAATCGGCATAAATACAACTTGCGAAGAAACAATCTCCAGTCATCGGAGTGAATTCCAAGATGAATGAACCTCTGAAGAAGCTAGCCACTCGAGCCAGCGAAACGTCAGGAAGAAATTCCAAAAAACGACGGCCTTCGAACCCGAATAAAAGTAGTGATACTGAAAACCTCGGCCGCGAAAGCCTCAACTATTTTGTCCCTAAACTCGGTCGCACAAATAAATGTTTCCATATAATCGATACTGGCGACGCCGAACCGATCAAACAAAGACACCATGTTATGTCACCATATAAATTAGCAGAGTTAAACAAAGAACTTGACAGGATGTTAGAAATGGATGTTGTGAGGCCATCCACTAGTCCCTGGGCTAGTCCGGTATTGATGGTCGAGAAAAGCAACGGTGAGCCAAGATTCTGCTTCGATGGTAGAAAGTTGAACGCAGTAACTAAAAAATGTGCGTACCCCCTCCCTATCGTCGACCACATCCTCAATAAGCTATCGGGTGCAAAATTTTTGAGCAGTGTCGATCTGAAATCCGCTTTCTGGCAGATTCCCTTAGAACCAAGTTCAGCTGAAAAGACAGCCTTCGTTGTTCCTGGTCGTGGACTCTTCGAGTTTACTGTTATGCCTTTCGGTCTTTGTAACGCCGCCCAAACCCTCCAAAAGTTGATGGATTCCATATTAGGTCCAGAACTAGACCCGTATGTATTTGTTTACCTTGATGATGTCATCATTGCGACTTCTGACTTCGGGAAACACTTGGAAATACTCAACGAAGTTTTTACTAGAATGAAAAGCGCAAATTTGGCCATCAATATGGAAAAATGTTCTTTCTGTATGCCCAGTTTGAGGTACCTCGGTTTTGTAATTGACCGTGATGGTTTGAGAACCGATCCAAGTAAGATTCGAGCTATGTTGGATTATCCAAAACCGAAAACTGCTACAGAGGTTAAAAGATTCATGGGAATGTGTAGTTGGTATAGGAGATTTGTGAAAAATCATTCAACTATTACTGCTCCTATTAATGCAATTCTCAAAGGTAAGAAGAAGTCTGAAAAAATCAAGTGGACGAATGAAGCGGACCAAGCTTTTCGCGACCTGAAACAGGCTCTAGTTTCAGCCCCCATTCTTGCTTCTCCGGATTTTAGAAAGCCATTTTGCATTCAATGCGACGCTTCGAATGTAGGACTTGGAGCGGTGTTAACCCAAGAAGAGAACGGCGAAGAAACCGTTGTGGCATATGCATCGAGATCCTTAACAGAGGCAGAAAGGAAATTTACAGTCACCGAAAAAGAATGTTGTGCAGTCTTATTCGGAGTAGAGAAGTTTCGACCATATATAGATGGCATTGCTTTCTCAGTCCTAACAGACCATAGTTCTCTCCTTTGGCTCACCAACCTCAAGAATCCAACTGGACGTCTAGCCAGATGGGCGATGCGACTCAGCCAAAATAATATGGAAATACGTCACAGAAAAGGGTCTTTGAACGTAGTTCCGGATGCTCTTTCGCGTGCACCTGTAGAAGCCTGTGTATTGGAGATCCATAGAAATGAAATTGTGGCAGATCAGTGGTACTCTCGCATCATGGATGGTGTGACGAATTTTCCAGAAAAATACCCAGATTGGAAGGTTATGGACGGATTCCTCTATAAACATATCCCGTGTACATTCGGACTAAGAACTAATTTCAGTGAGTGGAAATTGGTCGTCCCACAAGGGCAGAGAGAGTGCGTTTTCAAGGAAATGCATGAATTTCCTACTGCTGCTCATTTAGGTATTTATAAAACAGTTAATAGAATTCGCGAAGTTTATTATTGGCCTCGTTTACTTCAATATGTGAAGAGGTCAATTGCCAAGTGCGATGTTTGTGCCGCACAGAAGGCAAGTACCACTGCACGCCCTGGATTCATGGGCCACCCAAAGAAGGTTAGTTTTCCTTGGCAATATGTTTCAGTGGATATTTTAGGTCCCTTGCCAAGAACAAGGAATGGTTATTCCTACATTCTTGTAGTTTCAGATTATTTCACCAAGTATTGCTTGTTACACCCAATGAGAGCTGCGACGGCCTCCACTATTGTCAGATTCATTGAAGAACAAGTTTTCCTAGTATTTGGATCTCCACAAATAATAGTCTGCGACAATGGAGTTCAGTTCACATCCCGTTCCTTTAAAGACTTAGCTACACGGTACGGTACAATAATCCACTATAACGCAAATTATCATGCGCAAACGAATGCAGTGGAACGGATCAATCGCGTTCTGGAAACAGCCATCAGATCATACTTGGATGGATCCGATCACCGGACTTGGGATAGAGAACTCCAGAAAATAGCATTCGCTCTAAGAACAGCTGTTCATGAAGCCACCGGTTTATCTCCCACCTTCTTAAATTTTGGGCGGTATGTACCGTCAGATGGAAGATATTATGGACGTCTTCAGTCTGATGATGTTGTCGATCTGAACAATATTAATAGAAAAGACTATAGTTCGGACATTGACAAACTTCCCCAACTATATTCTGATGTCCGCATAGCATTGTCTGAAGCGTACACGAAGAATTGTAGGCAGTATAACCTACGAAAACGACCAGCTGATGTTTATCATGTCGGTGATAAAGTCTGGAAGACAAACTTTATCCTATCCAATAAAGCAGACCACTTCGCAGCCAAATTAGCACCTAGATATATCCTTTGCACTGTGAAAAAAGTAGTATCAAGACTAGTTTATGAATTGGTGGGACCGAATGGGAAGAATATTGGCAAGTTCCATGTGAAAGATTTAAAGCCTTATAGAGGATCGGATGAGGTTTGATATAGTGAGTGTGAGTGTGAATGTGGCAACGATTGGGATAAGCTTGAACGGTGAGGAATGATTTTTTATGTCAAATCAACTCTGATTGTGAGCTCAATATGAAACGGGGCCAATATCCTGGTCCACTATTACCTCCAATTCTGAATCAGTAGTGGAAGTAACAGTTATTGCAGTATTCCAATAATCAAATACTAGAACCCCATTTCGCTATGGTAATTTTGTATTTCGAATTCTACCCTTTTGTAGTGTATATTTATATATATAGTTAGGAAAATAGTATATTGTGCTTGATGCCAGATATTTGATAGTTATATTTGGAAGTGCTTTCCCCTCCAAAAAAAAATCAGAGCACTGATTTTTTTATACAGGAAGAGGGGGTGTGTAACGGTTCACTTTCCAATGAAATTGGGACAATCTGTATATACGTCCAACAAGTTCCACTATCTCATTGCGCAGGCATATGACAATAATGTCAAACGGGGGATACGAGACTCAAGCGAGCGGATTATGGGCCGGTATGTAGTCAGTGTCATTTTAAATCAGAAGGTTGATTCTTCGTGCACCTACCGTAGTGGAAAAGCCTAATAAAAACTAAGGTAGATTATCATGATTGCGTATATCATCTGTATGATATGCAAGAACGATGTTTTCGTTCCAGGCAAAATAGGGATAAGTGAATTTCCCGAGGACCGTGTCCTGTAGACCTACACTGCTATAGATCATCCTCAATTATCATCGATAAGGCCTAGTTTTCTTCGTCTCGTTCACCGCCCGCTCCCTACAGATAGTTTATTACGCAAGCCCTCAGGAGCAGTGCCTTAGTTGTCGCCTGAGCTGCTGAACAGGGACCCGGGACGTCCTCTTTTTATAGCTCGGTTTCACCGTGGAAAACCTTAGTCAAGTCTGCAATTCTTGAGAGGACTTCGGAAATTCGTACCCTTTCCTAGCGATATTCTCACCCTTTTGGGCGTAAGTAAGCGGAAGAATCATACTGAGTGAGTACAACTCTAATTCTCTCCCAATTCTCCTGGGTGCCTGCACAATAAAGAAGATACCCTGTATTTTACTTAGTCTTAGTTTTTTATATTATTATTATTATGTATTTCGCTATATGGTATTTCCATTCATTTGTGATTTAATCAGCAGCTGCCGATTGAACAAAAGTGCACAAAACTGAATATTCAAGTAAATGTTAGATGTACTATTTTTATAAGCAATTACATGTCGTGATTTCATTTATTCTAGTCGAGATCGCTTAACGAAACTCATTCTTTCCATACACCTTATTTTAATTATTTTCTCCAATATATATTTCTTATGCAACGGTTCCGCTTGCATAATATTATATTATACATTAAATTCAATAAGTTACATTTATTTCGTTTGATTCCCATTCCCATTCCCATAATCATATCAATTGGCTGGCGCCCCATAGTTTATTTTAAATTCGAGAACATAATCTTTTTTATAAATCATCAGAATTCGAGAATGCGAACCCACGCCTTGAAGTGAGTTGTTGTAAGACTTTTGTGTTGATCTTTCATTCTCTCAATAATACGTTACAATCGAATCTGGGTTCGGACGGTCGATTGATCCTAATTGATTATTCGAAAGAGTTTTTTCTCTCATTGGGAGGGTTCGTGCATTTTGAACTGCTGGCATCCATGTTCTATGAATGTTCAGGCTCTCTTCTTTGCGGTTGAAGTTGTTTTTATGTTTATGAATTTCTATGGCCTCCCTATAGAGCCTGGGGTAATAGCTCCTACTTGTGTCCAGCACTTGTGTTCCGTCGAAGTCAATGTCATGACCTTCCAACAGAGCGTGTTCGGCTACCGCAGATTTTTGGGTTTGGCCATAGCGACAACTTCTTTTGTGTTCGGTTAACCGCGTTTTTATGCTCCTTTTTGTGGTTCCGATATAGACAGAACCACAACTGCACGGTATTCGGTACACTCCTGAAGTAGTTAATGGATCCCGTGGGTCTTTTGCGGATCTGAGTCTTTCTTGTATTTTCCTCGTGGGCTTGAAAATTGCTTGCACCCCATGTTTTTCTAAAAGTCTTCCAATGCGGTCCGTCACACCGTTAATACAAGGCAGACACGCCCGTCCATTAACGGCTGGTTCGGGGCCATTCATTGAAACTCCTCGTCTGGGTCGCAAGGCTCGCTGAATTTCGTCCCTGCGGTAGCCATTACATATAAAGGTGTTTTCTAAATGACGCATCTCTTCCTCGAAATATTCTGGCTCAGAAATGCGTCTCGCTCTTTCTACCAGGGTCTTAATTACTCCTCTCTTTTGCCTCGGGTGATGGTTGGAATTCTTGTTGAGGTACCGATCTGTGTGAGTGGGCTTTCTATACACTCTATGCCCCAGTTTTCCATTTTCCCGTCTTTCTACCCATACGTCCAGGAAAGCTATTCTCCTATCCTTCTCAGTTTCCATCGTGAATTGAATCTTTGGATTCCAGGAATTCAGATGATCCAGGAATTTCTTTAGCTCGTCTTCTCCGTGACCCCAAATCACCTGTGGGTTGGGCTACCTATCGGGCGCGTCCCCAGGTGGCGGATAGGGGAACGGCCAGGAGAATGGGGGCCCTGTCCGGGAAGCCAATATGGCCTCACGGATGTGGTCGCTGGACTCTTGGTCAGTGGCAGAATCAAGTAGGGTGAGGGGAATTAAACCTCCCCAAAAGCCTTTGCGAAATATGCCACCGTGGACCAGCCTACCCAAGCTAAGGTGTAAGGTATCGTGCCGATAGCTGAGTGGCCGCAGGGTGATATGCGGTTGCGAACGATCCCCTTGAGGAACAGGGCGAAACCTCATTGTAACTAGCCTTCCTCTGGTAATGCGGGGCTCTGCCAGAGGTGACCAACCCCTTCCCCTGCTACTCGTGGGAACACACATGGACAAGGAAAAAGGAAACATAAATAATCCCGAGGATGGACAGAAATGCTCACCTCAATCTAAGGCGGTGACTGGGGATGGACAGAAATGCCCACCCCAACACACTGCTCGGAACGAGGCTGGACATCGAAGATCACCTCAGGGCGAAATTCAAAGGCCAAGGCGAAAACGCATCTGCGGCGCCGAGGCCAAAAGGAGGAAAAGGGCAAAGGAGGCAGAGAAGGCTGCAACCACAAATGCACCTTCCCCCACCTCCACCCCACCTCCAAAGGCAAGGGCACCTCCTGCGGAGGGAGCCAAAGGTTCCGCCTTGTATAAAGGCAAAAAACCGGCGGCTACCTCTGCAGGAAAGCGCCCCCACCTGAGTACCTCCACGGAGGGGACACCAAGAAGGTCGAAGAAGCCGCGCAGCGACGGAAATGTCGCTGCACCTTCCAAAACCTTTGCGGAAGCCGCCTTGAGACACCTCAAGGTGGCCATCATAGACGAGACTAACCCGTACGGTAAAATTACCGCAGAACGGGAGAGCCTCGTCAAAATTCAGCTGCTGGAGGAGTTGGACAAGTTTATCTTCTCCGCCTCCAGCAGCAACACCAAAGCGCCCACGTTTAAATCGTGGACATACTCCGGTGAAATCATCAGAGTGGTCTGCGATGACGACGCGACGCTACAGTGGCTGAAAAAAGCCACAAAGGACCTCAAGCCGTGGGAGGAAGCATCGCTGGCGGTCGTCGGTGTGGATGAGCTCCCAAAGCTTACCAAAGCCTCGCTCTGGATCCCGGAGGACGTCCACAAGACGACATCCGGTGAGAAGGAGAGGGTGCTGGGTAGGCTGAAGGCGCAGAATCCAGACCTGAGGATAGCGAGGTGGTGCACTTTCCACCATGAGGTGAAAGTGAACCCTCAAGGACACCTCTTCGTCTTCGGAATCGGAGACGAGGATATGGCTGTCCTGAAGAAAAAGTCAATGAGGATAAGCTACGCGTTTACCTCATTGGCAATAAGGGTAACTAAAAAGGAAGGTACCTCTGAAGACCCGAGGTCCTTGGAAGTCGAGCCACCTAGAGTGGATATTGGCACCGAGGTCACCAAGGGTCCCGAAAAGGACGTCGAAACATCTGCAAAGATGACAGACGACGACCTGACGGAAGAGGCACCTGACAAAAAAGAGGCCGTCGCTCCCCTACCGGGGGAGCAAATGGACCTAGAATAGAGTCTTAACCCGAACGACCTCTTCAAGGACGTCGGAAAAAAGATAAAATTAATACAATGCAACCTCCAACACAGCAGGACGGCTACGGCAACACTATGTCGCCGCCTTGATGTGTTGGAGGATGCAATAGCTTTGATCCAGGAACCCTGGATAATTAAGACCAGAATTACTGGTTTCGGTAACTTGACTGGCCAAATTTTTAGCTCACCAAGCAATCAACAACCCAGGACAGCCGTTTACGCTCCCAGGAAATACAGAGCCTCTCTGATGGCACAATTCTGCACCTCAGACCTAACTGCGGTTAAAGTGGAATGTCCAGACGGAAAGGGCAAATATACGGCGTTGATACTCGCATCGGTGTACCTCCCCTCAGATGCAGCCACTCTACCACCCACAAGAGAGATGGAAGTGCTAGTGGACCACTGCCTAAACCAGAGAATGGAGTTGATTTTGGGCTGCGACTCAAACTCTCACCACCTGGGCTGGGGCAGCAAGGATATCAACGCCCGAGGTAAGTCTCTTTACGAATACATAATTAAGAAAGACCTAGCAATCTTGAATAGAGGCACGGAGCCGACATTCATTAACGCCCGTAGCCAAACATTAATAGATCTTACGCTGGCGACAGCCATGATATCAAATAAAATTCAAGACTGGCAAGTGTCTGATCATATTTCTATGTCAGACCATCGCTGGTTGACTTTTACGGTAAACCAGGATCTCAGGACCACTGTGAAATCCCGCGATCCGAAGAGGACGGATGTAGCTCTATACAATCGACTCTTAAAAGGAGCTCTGCGGGAGACAGAGGCCCTGACTCCTGGCAATAGTGAAGAATTGGAAAGGTACACGTTATCTATCCAAAACAAAATAGACATTGCCTATAAGGAATCCTGTCCGATGAGGATGGTACAGACAGAAGGCACAACCAATAAATGGTGGTGCCCTGAACTGGAACACCTCAGAAAGACAGCGAGAACGACCTTTAACAAAGCAAAACGAACAAAACTCGAAGAGGACTGGGGAATATATAAAGCCAACCTCAGAGAGTTCAAAAAAGTCTGCAGACAAAAGCAAAGAGAAGCCTGGAGAGCCTATTGTGAGGCAATCGAAGATTTCCCGCAAGTCTCGAGGCTACAGAAGGCACTCTCAAGCGACCACCATAAGAGTATCGGCATCCTGACGAGGGAAAATGGCGACAAGGCCGCCAACCTCCGAGAAAGCGCCGAGATTCTTATGGAAACTCACTTCCCAGGTTCTGTCTTCCCAGGAACGACGAACCGGACGGAAGTACCAATAACACCCTCACAATACGACTGGCAATTTGCTAGCACTATAATTGATGAGGACAAGATAAGGTGGGCCATATCGGGCTTTTCCCCCTTCAAAGCACCAGGACCTGACGGTATAAGACCAGCCCTACTACAATGGGGACTGGATATTCTCATGCCGCACCTGGTCGGAATATTCAGAGCCTCATTAGCTCTGAGGTATGTTCCCAGTAAGTGGAGAGAAGTACGAGTGGTGTTTATACCCAAACCAGGAAGGATGGACTACACCTTACCAAAAGCATTCCGACCAATTAGTCTCACATCGTTCTTTTTGAAAACAATGGAGAGGCTGTGCGAGCGGTATATAAGAGATGAAGTCTTAGTTCACAATCCACTTCATCCATATCAGCATGCATATACTCCGGGAAGGTCCACTGATTCGGCCCTTCACCAAGTGGTTGGCAGAATCGAGAGATCATTGGATAATAAAGAATCCACCCTGGGTATATTCATAGATATCGAAGGAGCGTTCGATAAAACGACCTTCCCAACAATCACCCAGCAACTTAACTCCAGGAATATACCCCTGGTAGTAGGAGAGTGGATACTCAAGATGCTCTCTAGTAGAGCAATAAGTATAAATGTAGAAGACATTACTGTGAGAGGACTGGTCATGAGGGGATGTCCGCAGGGAGGGGTCTTATCACCCCTTCTTTGGAACATAGTCCTGGATACCCTGATAAATCACCTCAACAGTAATGGTTTCTACACAATTGCATATGCAGATGACATAGTTATCTTGCAGACCGGCAAATTTGTGAACACACTGTGCGATAGAGCGCAGGATGGTCTCAAATTAATAGAAACATGGTGTAAAGAACACTCACTGTCGATCAATCCCAAGAAGACGGAGATGGTCCTTTTCACTAGGAAAAGAAGCTTATCGGGCTTGAAACCCCCCGAAATCTTCAAAAGCAAACTAAACTTCTCTGAAGAGGTGAAATACCTCGGTATTACCCTCGACAGGAAGTTAACATGGAACTCGCACATTCAGAGCAGAGCAAAAAGAGCATATGTGGCCTATGAGCAGTGTCGGAGGACAGTGGGACGCACATGGGGCCTCTCGCCCCGTGTAGTCACCTGGATCTACACTGCAATAATAAGACCTATGCTAACGTACGGAGCCATTGCATGGGGACCGAAAACTCTACAAGCAACGGCCATCCAAAAACTATACCAAATACAGCGAATGGCTTGTCTGAACATCACAGGAGCCATGAGAACAACACCAACCGCAGCAATGGAATTAGTTACTGGTCTGACACCTCTGGACCTGCACGTCAAGGAGGTTGCGCTAATGGCCATGCTACGATTGCGCACGGCTGGTGTAAACCCCGAGGTAGGAATGGGTCAACTGAGGCGGGGCCTGTGGAGGGAGGCACTCACTGCGGTGCCTCTGCTACAGGCAGCCAGTGACGCAATTGAACCCAGGTTTGTGTTTAATAAACCCTACAAAATACAAATAAAACAGAACACTGAGGCGGATGCTGCAAATGCAATACGCATATACACAGACGGCTCAAAAACCAAAGAAGGATCAGGATGTGGAGTTTACTCCAGATCACTTAGCCTAAGGATTAAGTGGGGAATGGGAAAAAATACCAGCGTGGTTCAAACAGAACTGGCTGGTATCTCAATCGCCACAAAAGAGCTAACCAGAAAAGGAATTTCTGGCAAAGACATAATAATCTACACTGACAGTAGACAAGCCCTACTAACCTTGAATAGACAACGTATTATCTCAGGGTTAGCACTAGAGTGCCACCAAGATTTAGCTAACGCCTCGGTAGATAATAATATCGTACTAAGGTGGGTGAAAGGGCACGACAGGAGCAAAGGTAACCGCATTGCTGACTCTTTGGCCAGGATGGCGGCTGGAATGAACATTTTGGGACCAGGTGACACCCATGGCTTGACGACTTCGACAATTGCGGAACTAGCCAAACGTTACACCCATACTCAAACCCTCAAAAGATGGGATGAAACCAAAGGATGCAGTTTTGCCAGGATCACCCTGGGCGACCCTGAGAAGCTGGATCCAAATAAATATTTGGCGATGACCAGGAAGAACCTACGTTTAACAGTGGGATTTCTGACTGGACACTGTCAACTAAGGAAACACCTCCATATTATGGGGCTAGTGGACACACCTCTATGCAGGATGTGTGAACAGGAAGATGAAACTGTCAGGCATGTCTTATGCGAATGTCTGGAGCTATCGTCGATAAGAGAGTGTGTGTTCGGTGAGTCTTGGCCTACACCTGCCGATATTAAGGAGATGTCCCCTGGTGACCTGTCCTCCTTCCTGGATAAGGCAGGATGGACAATGTCCTAGGAGGGCGACTCCTTGGGAGGATGTACAATGGGCCATATTGTGGCCTAAGTGCTGTGGGTCTATACTCACCCTCCCTACTCTACAGATACAGATACAGAGACCCCAAATCACGAAAGTATCATCAACATATCTCAGCCAACAGGATGGTCGGACCGGCCAACGCCCTACAACTTGTTTTTCAAAATGTTCCATGAAGAAATTTGCCACCACAGGGCTCAGTGGGCTCCCCATAGCAACCCCTTCTTTCTGTTCAAAAAACTTTCCATCCCACTGAAAATATGTTGAAGTCAGACAGTGCTTGAACAAGGCGGTTATGTCTGGAGGAACAAAAGTACTGATCAGGTTCAGAGTTTCATCTATCGGGACATTTGTGAATAGGGAAAATAAAAGATCTAATACTAAACCCGAATGATATGCTGGTGAGTTTCGACGTGGTTTCCCTATTCACAAATGTCCCGATAGATGAAACTCTGAACCTGATCAGTACTTTTGTTCCTCCAGACATAACCGCCTTGTTCAAGCACTGTCTGACTTCAACATATTTTCAGTGGGATGGAAAGTTTTTTGAACAGAAAGAAGGGGTTGCTATGGCAAATTTCTTCATGGAACATTTTGAAAAACAAGTTCTAGGGCGTTGGCCGGTCCGACCATCCTGTTGGCTGAGATATGTTGATGATACTTTCGTGATTTGGGGTCACGGAGAAGACGAGCTGAAGAAATTTCTGGATCATCTGAATTCCTGGAATCCAAAGATTCAATTCACGATGGAAACTGAGAAGGATAGGAGAATAGCTTTCCTGGACGTATGGGTAGAAAGACGGGAGAATGGAAAACTGGGGCATAGAGTGTATAGAAAGCCCACTCACACAGATCGGTACCTCAACAAGAATTCCAACCATCACCCGAGGCAAAAGAGAGGAGTAATTAAGACCCTGGTAGAAAGAGCGAGACGCATTTCTGAGCCAGAATATTTCGAGGAAGAGATGCGTCATTTAGAAAACACCTTTATATGTAATGGCTACCGCAGGGACGAAATTCACCGAGCCTTGCGACCCAGACGAGGAGTTTCAATGAATGGCCCCGAACCAGCCGTTAATGGACGGGCGTGTCTGCCTTATATTAACGGTGTGACGGACCGCATTGGAAGACTTTTAGAAAAACATGGGGTGCAAGCAATTTTCAAACCCACGAGGAAAATACAAGAAAGCCTCAGATCCGCAAAAGACCCACGGGATCCATTAACTACCTCAGGAGTGTACCGAATACCGTGCAGTTGTGGTTCTGTCTATATCGGAACCACAAAAAGGAGCATAAAAACGCGGTTAACCGAACACAAAAGAAGTTGTCGCTATAGCCAAACCCAAAAATCTGCGGTAGCCGAACACGCTCTGTTGGAAGGTCATGACATTGACTTCGACGGAACACAAGTGCTGGACACAAGTAGGAGCTATTACCCCAGGCTCTATAGGGAGGCCATAGAAATTCATAAACATAAAAACAACTTCAACCGCAAAGAAGAGAGCCTGAACATTCGTAGAACATGGATGCCAGCAGTTCAAAATGCACGAACCCTCCCAATGAGAGAAAAAACTCTTTCGAATAATCAATTAGGATCAATCGACCGTCCGAACCCAGATTCGATAAAGAGTGACTCATCATCTGAACCACATCAGATCAAAGCCTCGCAGCAGAGAAGGATACTTCGACCATTGCCGCATCGCCTTTGAAAATGTCTGCCGCAGATGCAGACGAAACGTCAGGCCTTAAAACCTGTTGTCCACGGCTCAGAAGCCCGGAAGCACCTAACAATTCAACATGATAATTGTTATAATGTCAGACTAAGTGTAGGAGATTATTCGTGTACATTCGAATCTCTTGATCAACCCATGATATGCAATGAGGTTTCTTCTGTCTTTTATGGTCCTTGGATGGAAGAATTGAAGGCATTGCATATTAAACTGCGTGATACTCTGAATTCAGACCCAAAACAAATTTAAATCGGTGCTGATATTGCTAGTAAACTGTTTACCGGGCGAAGACATATTTTGAAATGTGAACTGGTGGCAGTTGAAACCCTCTTTATGATGGACGCTCATGGGCAAAATTCCCTCAGACATTCCAGGTGTCAGCACTACCATGACAATTTTCTCACTTTTAGTTAGGAATGCAATTTGTGGGAATTTGATATTCTAGGGATTGAGGAACGTTGTGAAAGGAAGTCGCGTGAAGAGTTTGCCATAGAAACCAAAGAATGTTTTCTTCGAACCATTGAAACCGACCTCGAAGGGCTTTATAAGGTTAAATTACTTTGGTTGGAAGGGCAACCCCCACTTTCCGACAATTACGCACTAACGAAAAAAAGGCTGGATAGTGATATCCAAAAGCTGGAACATGCAAACCTTTTCGATTTACTATGACCTGATCTTCAACGAATGGTTTCAAGATAGTATTAACGAAATAGTGAATGAGCGACAGGGTGGTCAACAGGCAGCTATTCACCTCACAGAGCTGTGATAAAACAAAATAGCCTCACTATAAAAATTAGTCCCGTATTTGGTGCATCGTCCCATGAGAGGAATAAACCTGCATTCAATCACTGCCTAGAGAAGGGACCGAATCTCATAGAATTGATACCAAATGTACTGCTCAGGTTTAGACAACAGAAATTTGATGTTGTTTCGGATATTTGGAAAGCTTTCTTGCAGATTGATGTACATGAAGAAAATAGAAACTATTTACGAGATTCATCGTCACGAAAGGGTGGTTTTCGGTGTGAATAGTAGCCAATTTTTGCTCGGTGCTATACGATCGAACATCATCTCTCTAAAATTCGCAGGGAATGCAATGACTCACACATGTGTGAATTGGTTGTCAAATTGGCCAAGGGTTTTTATGTGGACAATTGTGTCACCAGTGTCTCGAATGACAACGACCTGGAAGAATTTATCAAGAAGGCGAGTTTTGTCATGGCTAAGGCCAAATTCGACTTGAGAGGGTGGGAGTTCACGCAAGCTATTGGAGGTGATGAAGCCATTGTTCCTGTGCTTGGTTCAACATGGAATAAATGTGAAGATAGATTAACGATAAATCCAGAATGTATTGAAGGCACCAGTGATATTCAGAATCAAGTCATTACGAAAAGATCGATTCTCTCAATGGTGCAGCGAATTTTCGACCCAATCGGTTTTACCAGTGCAACTTCCTTATATCCAAAATCATTGCTACAGCAGACATGGAAAACCCGTTTAGGATAGTATGTATCTGTTCGTGAGGAAATCGCAAATTAATATCGCAATTGGGCACTAGAACTTCCTTTTTTATAAAATTGAGATCCCCAGATGGATGCAAGCTGGATCTAAAAAAGGCGCTAGCTGGAGTTTACATACGTTCTCCGATTCCAGTAAGAAAGCCTACTCAGTGGCGATATTTCTCCGAGTTCAAACGAATGACAGAGTCTTCATATATCTGGTAGCTGCCAAAAAAAGAGTAGCACCTCTGAAAGACATATCAATACCCCGTTTGGAGTTGATGGCTGCATCCATAGGTAAGATTATATGCTTCAGTAAAAAAGAATTTTGATGTAAGTCTGGAATGTTATTTTTGGAGTGAGTCTTCCACTGTCATTTCGTGGATTCGGCGAACAGAAGAATGGTCTATTTTTGTCTGGAATCGTATAGCAGAGATCCGCACACTGACTCCGATTGAAAGATGGAGGCATGTACCTGGCTCTATGAATCCAGCCGATTTGTCGTCGAGAGGCTGTTCACCACGAAAATTACTGGAATCTAGATGGCGGGAGGGTCTGAACTGGCTTATTGGAGATCCATGCTATTGGCCTCGAGTGGAGTTGAAGTGTGAGAAAGAATAAAGAAGTCCGTTAAAAACATGCTCAATTTTAACTCAGATTACTGGCATTTCTTTCATTTCTCCAAACTCTCCAAGACTCTGAGGACAATGTCATGCATATTCCGTTTCAATCATAATGCAAGAAATCGAACAGAAAGAAGAAAAGGAAATCTAGAAGTAGAAGAAATAGATGAAGCCGAGAAATTTATTTTCAAAGGTATCCAACACGAATATTTCCAAGATGAAAATGACAAGAAAATAAGTAGCTTAAAACCTTTTCGTGACCAAGCTAGGCTGATTCGTTTACGAACTCTGTTTCGTATGGACTGTAAATTCGTATTTTGGATTTTCTTCCTTCGTCTTTATTTGGTACAAATTACAATATTATGCATTTCAAAAATAAACGTCAGAAAAATTCAATAGTTTGTTGTCAAAATCGCTGTTCGCTTTTTCGCATACTTGTTTCTTTCTAGCCAAGATCCTCTCACTCTGCCGTCGTCCGGAAAGTTCGTTGAATCAAGTTTCCTAGTAGCACAATAGATGGCGCAAAGCGTAATGATTAAAATTAGCGCAAACAAACTCCAATTTCCAGACGCGATGATGCTGTTGACTTTCTCTTTTCCATTCTATTACCCTCAAAATCCTTTACTGTGATCCGGTGGTTACTAGTTTGATTTTCTGTACTCATGTAGATTCTTGCCACATAGGAACTCAGGGACTATTGAGTTTGCTCAGGCAAAAGTATTGGATTTTGGCCGATCTATTCGGTCGGTCATATTGAAGTGCGTAGTTTACAAAAGACAGAGTGCCACACCGTTACAAGTGGAAACACCACCTTTACCGGTCGATCGGGTCGGTGATGCAGTAGCTTTCGAAGTAACCGGAGTAGATTTCGAGGGTCCACTGTTTTTGAAGTTTGAGGAAAAAGGAAGGCTATGTTCATTTTCCTTTTTTTTGTACGCGCAGTGCATCTTGAACGAGCAACTTCGTTATCTACCACGAATTTCATACAGACTTTACGACGTTTCGTGGCTAGACGTGGACGCCCAAAGACAATCTACAGCGATAACTGAACTAATTTCGTTGGTACTGAGAATGCATTGAATAAGCTCGATTGGAAAACGATAGATTATACAGCGAACAAGAGGCGTTTCAATCTCCCCACAGCTTGTTGGTGGGGAGGTTTTTGGGAGCGCCTTATTGGACTCTTGAAGAAACTGTTACGAAGAGTGTTAGGTCGTGCCTCACTCAACTTTGAAGAACTGTTGACTCTTATATGTGAGTGTGAGGCTATAATCAATTCACATCCTATCACTTACACATATCTGATGACCCGAGTGACTTGGTTGCTCTAAGTCCATCACTGTTCTTACGGGTCAAGTTGAAAGTGGAATGTCCGACTGTGATGCGGCAGCAGATCTCTTTGCCGAAAAATGCGACACAAACAACAAAATGAATATCTAGCGCAACTTAAAATGTTACAAAAAAAAAACTCCCAACGCGATATCAATTGGTGATGTAGTACTCATCGGCAACGATAGTGATAATCGTATAGACTGGCCACTTGGACGAATTGCGGAGCTGATTCCAGGCAAAGATAAGCAGGTGTTGTGTATCTTCATTCGTTTCTTGAATGTTCTAATGATCAAGATCACAAATGTAATTTTTCGGAATTGTTTGAAGTTCTGGAAGCAAATGCAATTGATTTTTCACTACCATCAGGAAAAATGTGAGAGAGAACAGCTCCCAAACCATACGCACACGCATCTGTGGCTGATGAAAGAGGAAGATTGGGATCATATGCACAAAGAATCCGTTCTGAAACAATTTCCTTCTTGATTATCTGAAAAGCATTTTCACAATCCTGATTCCAAATGAAATCGACATCCTTCTTGAGCAATGAATAAAGTGGATGTAATTTATGTAGTAGTTTTCCATCTCAGAGTTTTCTGGATCTTCTGGTTCAGAGTTTATAGTAACTGTAAGTAATTGATTTTGATTTGTTCTTCTTTGATTTCCTCTGAATTTTTGTGAAAATTGCTCGGTACTACTTTGGCACACTCTAGCTAGATGTCCAATTTTTCTACAATTACTGCATCGTGCTTGTACATGTTTGCAGATGTTTGCTAAATGAGAAGGATCACCACATCTATAACATTTCCTATCGTCTTTAGATGTAAACATTGATGGAATCGATTTGTTATGAGACCGAGATGGTGGTTTCAACTGATTCTGAGATAAGGATGAAGCAATACGTGTGAGCTGAATTTCTCTTGAATCTTTCTGTGCAGGTTCCATGACACCATGACTAATGCCATATTCACACAGCCCTCAAAGGTATTGCGAGGTTCTTTGAGTTGGATCAATTTTTCTAACCAAGAAGAATTTCTCAAACCGCTAATGAATTGTTGTCTGAGATGACCACTTGCAGTTGAAGCGTTGCAAGAGTGACACTTGAACTCACAGTTTTTACAGAGTCTTTTGAGATCAGCAACAAAATTTGAAATAGTTTCGCCTTCTCCTTGAATTCTTTTCGAAAAATGATTCTGTTCAGCAATAACACTTGAGGGTGGATGTAAATGTTCTTTTATTAAAGTAATTAGTTGATTATATGACTTATTTTTCGGGTCATCAGGACTGGTCAAACTGAAAAGCAGCTGGAGAGTTTTGGTACCCATCGAATAATGAATCAACCATTCCTTTTTCTTTTCATCAATTTCTTTTACGTTCCGGTGATCTTCTTCATATTGAAGAAATTTTCCAACCTCCTGATGTATATTTCCCACGTTTCCTTATCTTCACAAAAGGGATCCAGAGAAATTGCATCGGAAAAAACACTAATGTTGGTAGATGTGGGTTGCATGGCTTTTGTTAAGGCTTCCATAAGTTCATCGAATTCTTCTGCATTCATTGGGAACTGTGGATTCGCACTTTACTCGTCGCCACTATTATATATTCGAAAAGTATTATAAGAGAAAGACTTCTTTATTCGATACATCAAATTGACAGACGTAAAATGTAAAATAACATTTGTGATCTGGATCAACAGAACATTCAAGAAACGAATGAAGATACACAACAAAGGGGAGATATTTGTTGTGTATCTTCATTCAAGTTTCAAGAACGAAGTAAATAGTTTGTGTCCGGATATCATGCCCCAACTCGAAACAAATACAGTGGATCTCTCCCCGAGCTTCAAAATATGTGCGATAAGGTAATTTAGGGCACTCCCTGATCGTTCCGGGTCCCACTCAAACGCAGCTTAAGTATCTACCGCTCCGTACATGGCGCTAAAAGACGATTTCTGTCTTCAACATGGCAGTTGACAATCTATATTATTTGTTTATGAAACCCAATATGGAACAGGAATCGAGGATTTTGATGGACTGACCTTTATGACAGTTTTTTATGGATATGTTCTGTATATCGTCTCGGTTAACAAGAGAGGTGCTTTCTCTTACTCCGTGATATTGACCGAGTCCATCCAAGAGAGAGAGATAGAACCACTGTGATTAATCGAAACGATATACGGAACATATGCTAAATAAACACGATGCGGAATACAATAGAGAGAGAAAGGATATGCATATTGAAGTGATATTGTAAAGGACAGAATGATAATTCTATACTTGAATTACTCTATCCTCATTAACCCCTCTTTATCTGCTACATTATATACATATACTTGAAGTAGTCTATCTTGTTCACTCGGGTGCGCTGCGTCCCATTTTATTCGAAATTTCTTTCCGAAAATCGTACCTATTTGAACAATGCCTAACACATTCATTGTGGGCCTATCGACAAGAAGAATGACTTTTGCAAAAGTTCGAATGTTTAAAGACTGTGGGTGTAACAAAATGTGGGTAGAACGAGATGCTCCCGCCGCTCCCGCTCATTCTGCAGCCACAGTAAAGATAGAACACTCAGAGACTCAGAACACTAGAGGTTTGTTCTGGTTCGAAAATCCAGAACTGTTTCAAACCTGCGCAGGACATGATGCGTAGAAGCAAAAAATTCCAGACAGTCCAGAACAGTCTCGAACACTTGGTTGAAACAGAACGCTCTTTTTGAGTGACCACTGCGCCATCTTTCGTATACAGGGAGCTTTTATTTGACAAGTGGGCAGCTTGGAAATTAATGGTTTCAACCACGTTTCAACACAGTAGGTTTGAGTTTTGAGTTGGCTGCCATTAAAAAGTATTTTGGGATTTTGGGAGTTCACTCAGTTCACTGTTTTTTCGTCATTCGTAATCGCAGTTTGAAACGTTATTTAGTATAGGTATTTTCATTATTTTTCTTCAACATGTTTGGTACCATGTCAGGTAAACATTGAGTGAAAAAGTGCATGGTCCCGATATAACTAAAAAATAAATATTTTTCAGAAGAATATCAGTTGTCAGAGTTTCTAATACAAAATGAAAAATATGACGAAAGGGATGGAGATAACTTTTTTAGCAGGGAGAGAATCCTAATATTTTTGGATTTGTATAAATCATACAAACCAAAAGTAGGTAGAGGAGAAATTAAGAGTATAAAAAAATGTGGGAAAAATTATCGATAGAGTTATCCAATAGATGCCATATCACCATTCACCCTTCGAAATGTGAAAACAAATTCAAAGTATTGGAGCGATCCTGTAAAAAAGTGGCTGACAACAATAATCGCACAGGAAGAGGAAGGAAAGATTTTCCATATGAAAATGAATTCAATGATATTTTTGGAAAAAAACTCAATATAACTCCTTTGCCACAGCTTACAGCTTAATGAACTATAAACAAACACCTATCCTACCTGCCTACCTACGACTTGAACTTGACTGCGCATGCGCATCGAGAACAGTTTTCATCAGTTCTCGCTCAAGAGCAAAAACAAGTCGTGATAGTTCAGGACGGTCTGAGATCATTTTAAATGCGAAAGCAGAACAGAGGATTCATCAATCCGAACTTGTCCTCGACAAACCAGAACGCTCTTTATTTACTGCGCATGATCCTGACGTCCGAGAACCACAATTTTTCAGAAGGTTTGTTCTGGTTCGAAGATCCAGAACTGTTTCAAACCTGCGCAGGACATGATGCGTAGAAGCAAAAAATCCCAGACAGTCCAGGACAGTCTCGAACACTTGGTTGAACCAGAACGCTCTTTTTGAGTGACCACTGCGCCATCTTTCGTATACAGGGAAATTAATGGTTTCAACACAGTAGGTTTGAGTCAACGTTGGTATATAGGAGGAAGTTTACGAAATGTCATCATAACGATCCCTCCATATTGCGGGGGCGTCAATGAGGTTAAGGTGAAATTCCACGATATACTAATATGCAAGTGGATTTCAGTTTTTGGTTTCTGATTGGTAGATAACAACAGATAGAAAAAAAAAATTCCTGCTTCCCTAATAAGATCTATGAATATTCGAGTATATTGAAAATCTAACTTTATGGTGTTCAATACTGAATGTCAGTTGAAAAAAAGTGTGGATATACTCTTCGTATTTGTTTTTGGTTTGACAGATAATTCAACTCGATCTGATCTCGATGTATGTGTAAATTGAAAACGAAAGCAAATAAAAAATTGATGACTGTGTATGGTTGGTGAAAATCCGAAAGGAATACCTGTGTTTTAAAAAAGGTGGGACTGTTCCTCATGCAGCAAGAAAGTTTGCCAGAGTATGATAATTACTCCTATATGAAATGGAAAGTATTTGGATTTACCAGTCGTTCAAGGATCTTTTTCCAAGGCCAAGAAAATGTTTGAGCTTTGTATTATACTTTGAACGTTATCCACGTCTTCTAATGTATAGTGTTAAAATTATTTTAAATTTATTAGGACTAGTGATTAAACGTTCCTATTGATAAAAGAAGGCTGAACTTCTCATTACTCAAAACTGCTGCATAAAGCATTACATGTCAGTTTCTGATATATTCAATATATGAAAAAAAATCAAGTATTGTCAATTGAATTGTAGCAGTGGAAAGATATAGAGAAATTCCTCTCGCAATAACCAATATCAAGATTCATTCACTTTGTCTTTTTTGGATATATTTCTCATTTAAATTTTTTGATATATTTCAATTCTTTTTTTTTTCAAGTATTATCATTCAATTAAAGCTGTTTAGCCTATTATAACAAGTTGAATATGAGTAAATATAGTTTACATTATGAAAGTTAGAACCAGTGCTATTTTCTATCTATCATATCTTCTCAAAAAAACATTCAATTTCATTTGAAGTTAGGTAGCAGTTAGTGCTTGTGTCATGGTCAAAAAGATCTAAGATCAATTTTCCAATGAAAGTTTTTCTTTGGAAAATTGTTCTGGCATATCGAATCAGAATTCTGTCATGTTTTATAATCGACATAACTATATATACATATATATATATATGAGGAACCTATAGGAATACCTTATTTTGTGGGGATTCAAACTCACAAAAATAACAGTCCAAGCGTTTATATTGGTTCTTGAAAGATCTAACAGAATATAACAGAACAAGTCAGTAGAATCTGATAAAAAATGTATGAATCAGTATAGGTCAGTATGAAAAATAGTTAAAAAAACCTTCAGAATTGACTTCTCCAAGCATTATAGTTGAGTACAAAACAAATAGGAACATCCAAAATATCTTAAGAACAAACCATCACAGAACTTGTCAGGTCTAATTTGAATGTAAACTTGCATCATTACGCCAAGAGCCAGAGCAAAAAAAGTAGGTTCATAATGCAATCTTCTACAGAATTGATTTTCTTGTTGGAAAATGTTTGGGGGTGTCCCCTGAATATAAATTCAAGTTGGCGGGACAGGGGGGGTTGAGCTTCAGCCGCCATCTTGGAAAACACGTTTTATCAAATATCTCGTGAACCGTGCATCGTACGACAAAAACAGTGGGGATCATTTTCGTAGATAATAAAATTCTCTTCAACTTTTATTCGAAACTTTTTTTCGTATAGTGCATAGGTTTTCATTTATAGCGCGCCAAACTGTTCCCAGCATGGTTATTGCTAAATATATAGTGAACGGTTAATGAAACAGTATAAATGGCAGTATTTTGGCGCGCCATAAGTAAAAACCTATGCTTTATACAAGAAAAAGTTTCAAATGAAAGTTGCAGAGAATTTCATTATCTACAGAAATGATCCCTACTGTTTTTGTCTTACGATGCACGGTTCACGAGATATTTGATAAAACGTGTTTTCCAAGATGGCGGCTGAAGCTCAACCCCCCTGTCCCGCCAACTTGAATTTACATTCAGGGGACACCCCCGAACATTTTCCAACAAGAATATCAATTCTGTAGAAGATTGCAGAAAAAAAGTACCTGGTTCTTGGACTACATATGCAAATTATAAACTGAAAACTGACTACCACACCAATACTGAAATACAAAAATTATCATGCTTTTTATTGTTAACAAACCCCATTGCCACAATACAAGTCAATATGATGTATTTCCGAAACTGTACAAAAGTATAAATCTAAAGAATAATTATATTATTTTTTCTAATTAGTATTTTTCTAGATATCATAAAAGTTCATTTTTATTTCCCTAAACTCCACAAAGTCAAGACAGAATACACAACGCAACACAGGTTCAGGTATGCTGTGGTCTGTGACAACGACAACGCAACAAATCTTTTACTTTTACAACAGAGTAACAAAGACAACAAGAGACAGAGACAATCAGGAATCAGCCACATAGAACATATATGTTTGTGTGTTCTGTGACAATTTCTCTGCACTTTTTCTGTTTATCTTTGGTTCTATGGGGTTATGCCACCTATAGAGATTTTCAATTTACCCAATTCACCCCAGAATTGCCAACTTCGATTTTTCCAAACCCTGCCCCTAGCCTCAGGTACCCCTTCGCCAATAAACTCGTGACATTTCGTAACTTTCCTATATATGAACGTTGGTTTGAGTTTTGAGTTGGCCGTCATTAAAAAGTATTTTGGGACTTTGGGAGTTCACTCAGTTCACTGTTTGTTCGTCATTCGTAATCGCAGTTTGAATCGTTCTTTAGTTTTTTTTATATTTTCATTATTTTTCTTTAACATTTTTGGTACCATGTCAGGTAAACTTTGAGTGAAAAAGTGCATGGTCCCGAAATAACTAAAAACTGAATATTTTCCAGAAGAATATCTATTGTCAGTTTCTAATATAAGAGAGAATCCCAATACTTTTGGATTTGTATAAATCATACAAACCAAAAGTAGGTAGAGGAGAAATTAGGAGTATGAAAAAAATGTGGAAAAAATTATCCATAGAGTTATCCAATAGATGCCATATCACCATTCACCCTTCGAAATGTGAAAACAAATTTAAAGTATTAGAGCGATCCTATAAAATAGTGGCTGACAACAATAATCAACTTTAACAAGAAGAAACTAAGGCCTATGCCACAGCTTACAGCTTAGGGATGGTCGAGTATTTACGGAGCAGGTATTTTGTCACTGTGACACGATGATACTAGTATGGAACAGTTACCCGAAGTGAAAAATACCTGTTCCATGTGTTCCGGGACATCGCGTTCTATACTCTACTCGATATCGTTATTTTGTAACAGACCAGTGTCGCGCTGATTCAAAAATCGAAGGAAACGAACGGTAGGGTGCACGACTGGCGCGTCAGTCTAGCTCTGTGACAAGAGTATTGGAGGGAGGAGGGAGGTAGTACGAGTATTTCGGAACAGGGTATTACTTATAATAGGTGGAAGTGGGTAACAGTGACGTCTAGCTCTGTGACAAGAGTATTGGAGGGAGGAGGGAAGTAGTACGAGTATTTCGGAACAGGGTATTATTTATAATAGGTGGAAGTGGGTAACAGTGACAAAAAGTATATGTTATATTTAGTATCATACGGCACAACGATAGTCTCTCGTATTAGAATACATGTTTGAACATTTCGAAGCCAATGCTCATTTTATATAATTTATTTTATGCTACAAATATGGACTGATGCTTATGGACTTATGAAAATGGAACACTTGGATAATATACTAATGAGCAAGAATATGAAAACTCAAGTAGGTACAACAGAAACAAAATTTTAATCAATTATCTCATAACTCACGAAATAAAAAAAATATACATGGAGTAACAAAAAACAAAATGAATAGAATAAATAAATAAATAATTGAATATTAACTGAATGATTCGACGCGTTCTGCATCTAATTGCCTCTGGACCAGAAGTTAATGATTTTGGGCAACTGTATTAAAAAATAGTAGTTGTTCCAATTTTCGAGAACTCAGCCTAGTTCTTCTCTCATTTAAAATAATTCCAGCCTTGGAAAAAAGCCTCTCACAGGGAACAGATGTGGCTAGGACACAACATCTTTCTCTGACTAGTTTACCCAAAAATGGGTACTTATATGTATTTTCTCTCCACACAGGAACAACTAGTATTTTTGGAACAGGTATTTGTAACAGGTATGTGTTTGTCACTGGAACAGGGAGTACCTGTTCCAGAGAAATATTGGGATCAGCCATCCCTATATACAGCTTAATAAACTATAAACAAACACCTACCCTACCTGCGACTTGAACTTGACTGCGCATGCGCATCGAGAACAGTTTTCATCAGTTCTCGCTCAAGAGCAAAAACAAATCGTGATAGTTCAGGACGGTCCGAGATCATTTTAAATGCAAAACGAGAACAGAGGATTTATCAATCCGAACTTGTCCTCGACAAACCAGAACGCTCTTTATTAACTGCGCATGATCCTGACGTCCGAGAACCACAATTTTTCAGAACCAGAACAAACCTATTAACTGCGCATGATCCTGACGTCCGAGAACCACAATTTTTCAGAACCAGAACAAACCTTATGCTGCAGCCCTCTCTCTTTTAGGGTGAGTCCATTAGTTGTTACGTCTAACTGCTTACAGCGCAAGGCTTAAAGCCGGCGCACAAAATTTGACAGTTTTCCATGGTGAAATGTCAAATTTTGTGAAGAGGTTTTAAGCGCTGTAAGCTGTTAGACGCGGCCAAATATCTATAATGTACGGAACTAAAGGCCTTTTCGGAAACCTACTCGGGTTGACACGATTCCTAACCTGCCCGTTCGTTTAACTAACCTGAGTTACCAACCCACGTTCGGATACTTTGGTGTTACTAACTCGATCATTGACTCAGAGCCCAGATTCTATTTCACGAACTCGATTATCGAATTGTTTAGAATATGCGTATATTTTCGGTACAGAGCATTCTACAGTCACAGTCTGAGCTACTCGACAATCGAATTCGTGAAATAGAATCTAGGGGCAGGTTCGTCTTTCGTAACCCAACTCGAAAGCAGGGTCATCAGAGACGATACTGGCACCGCATGCGCATTACCAAGAGATTTTGAATTTGTCAAAAAATAATAAATAATGGAATAGTGGGTTATGTTTTCATTCTGAATTCTGAGACATGAGGCATTATTTATATTTTTATTCTGCTTTTGGTCCTTTGGTATTTGGTGAGATTTTGATATGCTTTGAAATTTTTTGGTATCGGTGTTTTTATAACAATCATAAATAAAAGGAAAACTGCAACGTTCCAAACAATAACTGCATTTTCGCTTGATTTATTTGACGATGATGAAATGGAAGAGGAGATAGTGTACATGATGCTATGTCTTCCAAGAAGATAAAGAAAAACACTTCTGACTCCTGACTAATAAATCCACATACTTCACATCTGCCTAAATTTTCCTCTATTTGCATTATAATTATAATGTCAGCGAAACCCTCGGCGAAACCTATGAAAACAATACGCCTCTGCAAGATCCTCTCACTTTAGGTAGGTTAGGTTATGTATTTTTTCTAATTGGATTCGTTTGCCGCGTTCACTTTCGCGAGTGTCACAGAAATCCTGATCTGATTCGTTCGCAAACTTTGAATTTCGGGTGGGTGCGCTGCGTAACACCCACATTTCGTAACACCCACAGTGCATAACACCCAAAGTGCGTAACACCCAAATGTCATAACACCCAAATGTCGTTATGCCCACACTCACCGAACATACCCGATTGATGCACTGTTGCAAAATTTACCGGATATTCTGCAATTTCCTGTTAACCCAATCTAACTTAACCTAACTAACCTAACCTAAAAGAAGGATGAATTTGACAACAGCGCATCATTCGGGTATGTTCGGTGAGTGTGGGCATAACGAAATTTGGGTGTTATGACATTTGGGTGTTACGCACTTTGGGTGTTATGCACTGTGGGTGTTACGAAATGTGGGTAGAACGAGATGCTTCCTTTCGGGTAGGGAATCTAAGTGATCCGTCACGTGATCTCTATGGATCGGGTTGGTGACCCAGAGTTAGTTTCCGAAAAGGCCTTAGGTTCAATGAGAATGGGATTGAAAAAAAAAAGAATAGATGTGGGATAGGATATGAGTGTATCCCCCCCCCCCCCCGGTATTATAATTCAATGTGATTATACTCCATGAATTTGCTAATAATTTTTATTACGCAAAAATTTAATTTTCCCAGGACTGTAGACATGTTCAGTGGAGCTGGTATTCCTGACTGTATAAATTGATTATAAGATGGCCAAGATGGCTATATACAGACATCTTATACGGAACATACCCAAAATGACAAATGACATCTGAGTGACGCAGACCGAGTCCACAGCGCCACAGCGCCACAGCACAGTCGCTAGTCGCTAGTCGGTCTGTCAAAATTTTTGAGAAATGTAAAATGGCGTTTAGTTTACAGTTTCGGAAGTGTTATCGTGTTGTTTGAAGTGCTTTAAAACCTTCAGATGGTGCAATTATTGAATTTCAGATGTTTTGGAGATGCTTTTAGAACAGTTAAAATAGTTATTTAGCGTCAAATCTGAGATAACTCCGTCCATGTAAGTAAGACAAATGAAAATAAAAGCCACGGCTTCGCTTGCTTCAATAACATGGCCGCCTTTTATTATGGTAGTTTAGAATAATTCATTACGATATATATGATCTCTTTTGTGACGGTGATGGCTTTCAGGATGTCGGAGTCAGGTGACGTTCAGCAGCCTAGTAGCCCAGCAGAGAGGGACAAGGCTCCTTGCAGGGTGGTAGTGACCGACCAGGAAATGGGAGTTTTGAGCTCGCAAGAGTGGCAGAACCGCTGGAGACAACAGGATTCTTTCGTTACCCTTTTGGAACGGAAAACAATTCAACAAGAAGGTACTTAGTTCAGTTATTAATCGTTCTAGTGTCAAGGGGGTTTGATGAGTTCTTAGCGGGCTGTATCTTGATGGTGCAGTGCAGTGCGATGTGCTAAGCGGTGCAAAGTGGCCGGTGCTTAACGTGTGCTCATTGCAGGGGAACTGGCCGATCTACATCAGGCTAGCGAGAGGGTCAAAGCACAGCTGATTGATTCACAACAACGGGAAAAGGTTCTCATACGCAGGTTGACGGCAAAAGAGCAGGAAACTCAAGACTATGTGGTTAGTAGTTGCAATACTGAAATGCTCAAATGTTCTTAAATCTGTGCAGTGTTCAAAAGTGATAATATAAATATCATGGTGATAGGCATGAAGCATTTTGAAAAATAATATCGTCTGACCTTGACACTGATGCTGAAAATATCAGTGTTGTCCCTGGTTTTATCTGGTTCCCATAAAGTTGAAGTGGGTATTTCGGATCTACTGATCAACTATCCATAACAATTGTGCATCACAACTGTGTCACTGGTGTTGACATTTCTCTTCGTTGTTAGTCCAACATTTGGGGTTACCAGGAGGCTCCCAAGCGTTTAAATGTTTTGACTCTCGATTATTGTTAAAAATGAACGTTTTGGATTTTGTCTATTTTTGAGGTCTTGGTGTAGAGGTAATAATTATTGGGAAAGAAACAATGTAAATTATGAGATGGTGTTTTTTAAACGTCCAGCAGCTGATGTATTTCTGTATTTAGTTAAACTTTGAATGTTATACATTAGTTTGAAGGTTTCAAGTTCAATATAAAAATGTAAAAATCTCTTTTTTTACTAGTAATGTATACCTGTCAAGGATAAATATTCATTTATACCTACTTTCAAAAAATCTCATTGCCAAGTTATGTATTATGAGCCACTGAACAAGAATCTTAAATTATGATCCTTCTAAAAGTCAGAAAAAGGGTATTTTTTGTACAATATCAGGATTGGTGCAAAAGAGAAGGCTGGATACGCCCTTTCTCCAAACTTTGAATGGCCATAATTCTGAAACATTTAGAAAGAGTGCTGCATTCCTTCTTCGGATTTGGTTCAGTAGTTCAAAACATGTCAGCTGGTACCAATATTTTTGAAACTAGGTGCTGTACCATAAATGAAGATCGATCCTGTCATGTATATCATAAATATTCTCAGTCAGCATAATTCAAACATGAGTAGTTAATTATTGAAAGTAGGATGTTGAACCATTAGATGTCAATTCTGCATCTTCAACAACACTTAGCAAATGTATTGCTTACTTTCTTGAAGTTTTATTAAATGATACCATTGAAATAATACATAAGTGTGACAAATTGTCCTTGATGGTAAGCTCACATTAAGTGTGAAAATTAATACACAGTACTATTGTATATGGTATGAATCACTTTTCAAGGCTCTTGTTTCATCTATCACACTTAAAGCTTAACAAGTGATAGAAGAGAATATATTGTACTGCATAAAATGAATCATAGTCACATACCATGCAACAATCAAAATGATTTCACTTGGGGTGAGTTAATCAGAAAGCACAAATTTGTCATATAAGAATCAAGACTCTGGTTTCATTAATTTAACGCTGATAAAGCCAATAAGTGATATATTTGCATAAAATGGTAATGATTTATATGTGACATTTCAAAGGGGCCACCGTTTAAAATGATAAATCAGTCATACACATAATTATATTGATCAAGAGGAAGTTTTTTTGATTCGATTAGGAATGGTGGGACCAACCCTTACTATTTTAAGTGAAACAAGAGGTCGAGTGATGCCTTTTCCGAAAGGGCATTCAATTGTCTTTCAATTGACCATCTGATTTGTGGAATTCAGTCAGATATTTTCTGAGATAAGTATCTAAGTGTGTAATGGTTGTTCACATCTGATTATTTGACTAACAAAATACTAACGATGAAATATAAGGCGAAATTTGTGTTATTATTTATAGAGATAGAGATGATCAAAATTACCACCACTGACTTCCATTTAATAATAAAGGTGTGATATTTCTGCTTGTAACATGTCTGGTGTTCTAAGACAGCTTTCTTGTACAATTTATTCCCTTGGGTCATTTTGAACATCTGTGTATATGTTTTGTATTTCATTTCATCATATTTTTAGTCGAATAATTAGATAAGAGAAACCATTACACAATTATATATTTATCTCAGAAAGTATCTAACCGAATTCCATGAATTAGATGTCATTTGCCCTTCTAAAAGAGCTATCACCAGACCCCTTGTTTCATTTAGAGGTTTGAAATTCCAGTACAGAAAATTGTTTGAAAAAACCTTCCTCTTGATCAATATAATTAAATAAGTGTACGATAGATATTTTTTCAAAAGTACATGGCATCAGATGTCTGTTTCGTTTTGAAGTTGATCCCCTATATAATACAATAAAAAGGAACCAACAAAAGGCAGGCATTCCTTTGAAGAAGGTCATTACTTATTGCAGTTCTGTTGTGAGAGTTCCAAAAATAACTATCCAAATTATTGTTTAAATGCTGAAAAATTACAAGAATGCTATCAAAACAACATGAGAGTATTACTAGGAGCTAACATTAAGGGCACTGTGACCACTCTACTCTAGCAGGTAGATGATTTTATTGAAGGTCATACCATTTATTCAGTAAGATCCTAATCTTTGGTGAAGTAAATCTTTTTATAGTGATCAATCACCTGAACATATACATAATATAATAAAAAGGAACCAACAAAAGGCAGGCAATCCTTTGAAGAAGGTCATTACTTATTGCAGTTCTGTTGTGAGAGTTCCAAAAATAAATATCCAAACTGATGTTTGAATGCTGAAAAATTACTAGAATGCTGTCAAAACAACACGAGAGTTCTTACTAGGAGCTAACATTAAGGGCACTGTAACCACTCTACTCTAGCAGGTAGATGAACATCAAACTAATATCACTACCATTCTATACATGTTCTGCTAACAAGGTTAGCCTCTTCAGAAGAAGAAATTTGATAATAAATCTAAAGATCTTTAGAGTGTGTATAAAAAGTTTTTTAATACAATTCAAAAACTGAGTCATGTTCACAAAATGTTACCTCGATTCATTCGATTTCTATAAATTGACAAGTATAATTTCAAATTGACCGCCCTGTGTCTTGATGACTACTTCAACTGTAATCTCATAATCAAAAACAGTTATTTTTTAAACAAATCCTTCATAGCAATTATAAAGTACAATCTCTTCTGGAAAATATCAAAATAGTTTGATGAAGAGCTCTCTCAAAAGCTAGATGATTTTTGGTTAGTTGTTTCTAAAAAGAATGGACTTTTACCATGATATACGATTATGAACAGGTTTGCATAAGTTTTGTGGAAAAAATATTCCTCTCAGGCAAATGCCGGGCCACCGTGCTGGGTAATCGCACGTTAAAAGGTAAGGCCTCGTTGATCCATTGCTCGCACAAGTTTCGACTTCTGAGGGTTGACGTTCGTCAGCTGGTTAACGGAAACGAACAATTTTAGAACAATGAATGAAGGTTTATCACCCAGAATTATCACTTTCATTGTGGAATAAATTCAGACAATTTTCAGCCTCGATTCGAAAATCATTGACAATACTTCTTACTGAAACCTGTTATTTTCAATATACCAAAAATATTTTGATAGATACTTCATTGGTGTTTTACAAGATTTGTTTGGACAAGTCAGGTTCAGGCTAGCATATCTACTAGGATTTTAAACAATTTAAAAATACCCACATACATAAGATCAATAAAATTTGGTTAATAATAAACAAGATAGTCTAAAATAAAAATATCACAAAAATTTTTGTTATAATGATCATTTTAGAATAAAAACAGTTTTTATTAGGTCATCGATGAGAAATCCTTGATGTTTCTACAAAACTTCATGCAAATTCATACATCAAAATCACAATAACTGATACTTCCAAATATTTGATAATTCAATGACAATTTGGATATGGTATTGTTATGAACTGAAGATATACATCCATATTCTATTGGAATTTCTTTTTAAGTATACTAAATCCTGAAATTCATTCAGTCAATAAATCAAACAACCCTTTGGTTACTAATTTCTTGACTTAAAAAACAACAATGGATAACAAGCAAGGGAATGCATTTCTCCACATTATGCCCAAAGAACAATAATGATTATAGCTCCAGGAATCATATTTATTGTATTATCTTGTTTCTGATAATTTTAGTAGGTACAATTTTTATGAATGGGTTTGCAAATTAACTAGCTTGGTATTGATCCTTTGGGCATAAACCTATTTACAGACAATGAAAAAATATGAAAACATTAACAGAGGACTTCTATTGTTGCAAAAATTATGAATGTCAATAATTATAGTATAGAATAAAATATAAGAAGCTAGCAAATCCACATACGAATTTCGACTCGGGATGGGTCACCTAATTTTACTCACTTTAGGCTAATTCATTGCCATGTTCCCGAATTTTTTGCTCTTCCCCTACATAGAAAAATCCGTGGCTTTGCTAGCTTCGGCCGAATTCAGCAGAGTCATATTTCAAAATAATAAAAAAAGTGATTTGATATGGCCAAATTGTAGAGGCTATTTCAGGCTAATTTATTACCCTATTTGAATTTTTTTTACTCTATTCCATCATAGAAAAATATGTGGCCTTTCTAGCTTCATTTTTCAGCCATTCAAAATAGTGATTTTTAGGAATATTTTTAGGCTAATTAATTACCCTAGTTCCATATTCTATTGGTCCTTGAGTTTGATTCTCGCCCAGGCGATGATGTAATTATCCAAACTATAAATATTTGTCAATTCGACTTGTCGAAACGATTAATACTTTCGAATGATTGATGAATGGTCAACATTGAATTTTTTATCAACGTTTTTTTAAATAAACCTGGGGCTTTACTAGCTTCGTGCGAAGTCAGTAGAGCCGTTTTTGCAAAAACAACATAATTCAAAGATTGGAAATAGTAATATTCAAGATCCAGTTTAAGGCCAATCAATTACCTCAGTTTCATAATTTTTGCATCTCGGGTTTTCGAAAAAACAGGATTTATTGATAGGCTATGGTGTGATTATACCAAAGTATATTATTTTTCGATAACTTCACTTGTTGAAACGATAATCTACCATCGAATGATCGATAAATAAAATGGTTGAACCGGATATCATTTTATCCATGCAAATATGTTGAAAAGAAATTTATTGGAAATTAAAATAATTAAATTTTGAGTTCACAAAAGAGAGTCATGTTTTTCGTTTGTATGCTTAGGTACTTGACATGGTGAGTAATGATGAAAATAATCAAAACTTCATTATTGGAAAAATAATATTTATGCTAAATTCCATCAGAATGTAAGTACATAATAAGAATGAAAATATTAAATATAACAAAATAAAAATGATAAAAATAAACATGTTAATAAATACTTGAAAAATTCTGTCAGAATGAACATAATAAGGATGAACTTTTCAACTATGTCTCTATTGCACGTCATCGAGTAAAGTGACCTGGAGGAAATTTTTTCACCCAATTGCATCGATAAATCACTCCAAATCGGTAAAACTTTTGAAACAGGTTTTTGTTTATCATTGAAAATTATTTCTTTATTCTTGAGGAATATGTCTATGACATCATTCCTGGATATTTTAGCTGGTCGTCCTGGTCTTCGAATTTCCATTTTGGTGAAAAATATTCACTTTATACAGAAATCAAACACGTAAGAATATAACTACAACAATCGTCCACCCTCGTCTCGTACCTTCTACCTTCCCTCGACTGCAAAATTCGAATATTATATCCGACTATGTTATCTATTCATTCAGAGGACGTGATTTAGCGTTGCCAAATTTTCAGATGTGTCACAGTGAGGCAGAAAAAAAGATAAATACGGGTCATTCTTCGATCCTTCGATGGTTACCATCATTCAAATCGTCAGATTATTATAGTTTGGAATAATCTATATCATCGTCTATACGAAATCCAATCATTTTTTTTTTCGATATTGCGAAGGGCAAAGAATATGAGAGTGGGGTAAGTAATTTATTAGCCTAAATATAGTCCTTGAATCTTTGAAAAATGGTTGTTATTGCAAAATTGGCTCTACAAAGTTCTCCTGAACTTAGCAAAGCCACAAGTTTTTTCAAAAACGTTGATCAAAAAAATTCTATGTTGGTTATTCATCTATCATTCGATGGTGATCTTCGTTTCGACATGTCAAATAGTTTAGAATTATTACATCATTTCCAACGAGAATCAATAAATCATGTTTATTTCGAAAACGTGTGAAGCAAAAAATATGAAATTAAGTTATTTAATTAGCCTAAAACTGGATCTTGAATATTACTATTTCTAATCTTTGAAAACTGTTATTATTGCAAAAATGGCTCTGCTGACTTCGCCCGAAGCTAACAAAGCCACAGGTTTGTTTTAAAAAACGTTGATAAAAAAAAGTCAATGTTGGCCATTCATCGATCATTTTTTTATAGTATTCATCGTTTCGACATGTCGAATTGTCAATGTCAATTATTTATAGTTTCGATAATTACATCATCTCCTGATCGAGAATCAGTAAATCCTGTTTTTTTCTAAAACGCAAAGAGCAATAAAATATGAAGCTAGGGTAATTTATTAGCCCAAAAATATTCATAAAAAAATCACTATTTCAAATGGCTGAAAAATGTTTTGTTTCAAAAATGGCTTTACTGAGATCGACCGAAGCTAGAAAGGCCACAGATTTTTCTATGATGGAATAGAGTAAAAAAAATCAAATAGGGTAATAAATTAGCCCAAAATAGGTTCTACAATTTGGCTATATCTAGTCACATTTTTTTATTTTGAAATGTGATTGCTGAATTCGGCCAAACCCATGGATTTTTCTATGAAGGGGGAGAGTCAAAAATTCGGGAACATGGCAATAAATTACCCTAAAATTTCCTTTCAATATTTTTTTCTCTGAAGATGCCAGATTGGTTTGCATAACATGTATATGCATGGGTGAATGGACTTTGTTAATTCTGTTTCACTTTTACACCAGATGTTCTAAGAATATGGTGCATATGGCGGAAAGGCCATGGTCGATAATCATTTGAGCAAAACTACTGTAGTTTTGTTCAATAAACTGTAACTATTACTATTATTATTGTGCTTAATAACTGATACTTGATGAAAATATATGATAACGTAATTAAAAAACTATTGTGCGATTTTTACTGGACTACTACCATAGACACTAGACAAAACTGCTACACGTGTTACCGGCCATGAGGTTATCCACTTCCACATATAACTCGACGAAAAAAGTTAGGATTTCTGTTTAAAAAGTTTTTAAAGAATTTTCGATATAAAATACAACTTATGAGCTACAAATAAGCCTGATGACACAATCTTTTTAGTAGAATAGTAGCTCATTCTAATTTATTTGAAGAAACCACTCCCCTCGAGGCCGCATAAAACTATGACACAAAGTTTTTTTGGATTGTTGTACATGCTAAATTTATATACTCGAATAAGAATAAGATACTATTCCATTGAAAGGAGTTGGTGTATTATTTGAAGAAACCACACCCCTCTCGAGGCCCCACAAACTATGAAATGAAGTTTTTTGGGTTGTTTCACATGCTTCATTCATATTCTAGAATCAGAATGTGGTACTATTCCATTGTAAGAAGTTAGCGAATTATTTGAAGAATCCACCCCCCATCACACCCCTTTCGAGGCCGTACAAACTACGAAACAAAGTTTTTTTTGGGTTGTTTCACATGCTCAATTCATATTCTCGAATTAGAGTGAGGTACTATTCCATGAAAGAAGTTAGTGAATTATTTGAAAAAACTACCCCCATCACATCCCTTCCAAGGCCGCACAAACTACAAAACAAAGTTTTTTTGGATTGTTTCACATGTTCAATTCATATTCTCGAATTAGAATGAGGTACTATTTCATGAAAGTAGTGAATTATTTGAAAAAACTACCCCCATCACACCCCTTTCGAGTCCGCTCAAACTACGAAACAAAAGTTTTTTTGGATTGTTTTACATGCTCAATTCATTTTCTCGAATTAGAATGAGGTACTTTTCCATTGAAAGAAGTTTGTGAATTAGTTGAAAAAACTACCCCCCACCACATCCCTCTGGAGGCCGCACAAACTGTGAAACAATTTTTTTTTGAGTTGTTTCACATACTCAATTCATATTCTCGAATTAGAATGAGGTACTATTCCATCGAAACAACTAATTGTATTATTTGATAAAACTACCCCAACTCACCCCTCCAGGGACATATCAGATGTCTATCAGATCGAGAAGAAAGTGTCATCAGGGTTATTTGTCGCTAATAAGTTGTATTTCAAATTGAAAATTCGCTACAAACTCTTAAAAAAAGGTTCTAACTTTTTTCGTTGAGTTGTGTGGAAGTAGATTACTACACGCCGGTACACGTCTTCACTATACAATAGCTTCTTCGAGCATTGAGTACCAAAACACGCCTGACGAAGATACTGTTTAATGAAACACGTGCGGTTTAGTAAACTGTCAGGTGAAAATCGCACAGTGTTTTTTAAATGTTGTGAGTTGAATGAATTGAAAAGGAATGATGATTAAGTTTCATGAATTGTCCTAAGTCGTGGAATTTTATACAAAAATTGACAATGACTTGTGCTCAACGCCACTCTAGTTCTTACTATAAAAGCTGCGTCTTTGGGTATGATTGTTGAATGTTTTTGTTGAAACTTACTAAAATATCAAGAGGCTCAAGTTTGAATTATTCAATTATTGAGGCAATTACCTGTTTTCATCCGGAAATTATCAAATTTTATATGAAATTATAATCGAGAAGAATGAAATGTGTCCTTATGTTTTTTATGAAAAACAAATTTTCTAAATAGAAAAGAACTGGTTGATACTTGGTGAAAATCCAAATTAAAAATTTTTAATTCAGAGTATTTTCAACAAATTTCGTGTTTGGTGTCACCAATTATTTCATTTTTAATGATAAAATGTTGCGATATCGCCGGCAAACTATTGAAATGTATAAAGAAGCAAAATAGCACACTCCCATCCTTGCTTGTGCTAGGAATCACACGTTGAAAAGAAATCCCGTTTATCCTTACCTTGCACAAGTTTTAACTTTTGAGGGCTGCCGTTTCAAGGGGGACGTCAGTTGTAAGAAAATAAGTAATTTATGATTTACAAAAGAACTTCACACCACCAATTCCGTCGTACTATTACATCGCATGTGAATGGTAAAAATGTACCTACAATATGATCATATAATATTAATTATAATATTGATTCGCGAAGAATAGATGGAGTGCTACAACCACAACTGAAACATTTTTGTATGAGTATCTCCTCAAGTATGTTCGTATTTCAATGTGAGAATCATTGAAAACTAGTAAATTCTTGATTGTTATCTGAACTTGCATGAAACGAAAATCAATCCTCTGCCAATATCGTAGTAGAACCGACAACTTTACTATCATAAGGGTTCATTTTTGGCATTCCTCATTCTTGATAATGAAGTCGTGATTGAATTCGAACTAAGAGGAAAGGAACTGGCGAGAAAAATCACAATGAAATTATATATGGCTTACAAGCATTCATTATATCTACAGAGACAAAAAAATACCTATCAGAACCTTTTTTTGGTCTTTTAATTATAATTCATTCAACAATAGCTTTTGAGTATTTGAATAAGCGGGGGGACTGAATAACTTCTTTACATGATAATAGCTGTGTGTGCAGTATTTTGAAACAGCTATGTAGCACGTTGTAGAGGTTCACTTATCTGCAAGTGAGTAAATGGGAATCTTGAAAGGCCTCGGCCTATATCCTGTGTGTTAATGTCTCCTATTTTCGAAAATGATAGTAAATGATTTTTTTAAGGGAGATGAGAGGTCTCACCTTACTCAGAAGCTTCTGACAATGAAGTATGATGTGATCCTTATTTTTCACAGGAATCTTTCTAGAGGCCCTTCGTAGTTGAATTAAAATTTCCTTGCACTGCTTTGGAGCAGCAGTGGTAATATTTTGACAAACATTCCTAATTCTTTGACATGAATTCAAAATAAATGTTTGTGTTTTTTAAGGCCAATATGAAACAAGTCATTAAATGAGGAAACGGTTAGCATTATAAGCAATTTTTGAGGTGGATTAATCATTATTTTCCGTTTTTTATAGTCCTGTATGTCTGCCTCTACTTTCCATTCTTCCATATTGATTAAAATTAGGTATTCTATTTCGTCCCATCATCCCTTCTCGACTTTTGTCCCGCTTCTCGATCCCAATGGGGTCTATGTGACTTTTAGCAGTAGGAAGAGTATAGAGTATAATTCGCATGTAATACTAATTTCCCACTCTGTATGATTTGTAGCATTCGCCTAAACTTCATACTTGAGGGAAATGACTATCATTCCCTGCTCGATAAACAATATACTGTTTCAATTCTGCTACCTATGTATGGTACGGTATAGAATCTTGAACGTGAGGTAGGCTACTTGTGTAAAATTTTCGTTTTTGTTTTTTTTTTCAAAGGAGTGTTGTGCAATCTTCACAGTTTTTTGTTTTAGAACATTCAATGTTCGATTACAAGGGAATTCATATTAAAAAAGTTCAAAAGGTGGATTGATATTACTTTTATCTGTACCATGCAATGTCTGCATCTATTCATCCCAGAAAATTATATATTATTCTCATATTTACTTTTTAGGAGGACATTTGAGCATTCACATAACAGTTATTTATTTACATTAGGATACAATACAAATCAATGTATTGGTTTGGTCAATATTCAGTAACATTCCAGCCGTCACTAACAATTTGTCAAATTACAAAACGAATTTGGTTTGTTGTAGAATATTGATGATTGTCAGATTAATTTTACAGCTCACCCAATTTCATTTTGTCTCTGGAAGCTGAACGCGTAGTACTTGTACAATCTTCCGCAGGATTTTGAACATGAAAATTACGCCTTGGGCAAAATAGGTGATCAATCTTGGCATCATAACAGTAATTTCATGATAGAATTATCAGAAGTAAAATTTCTGGGCGTATTATTCTTTTATGTCTGCTGCCTCGCTTTCAAAAAACACGGTCCCCGTTCTTTGTGCATCTTAGAGACAAAGTGACATTGGGAGCAATACTGACGTACATTTTTCGAGAAAATTTGATCAAGTATTAACATGTATTTAGGTAACACAATTTCTTATATGTGATTTGCCTAGTGGAATGGTACTATTTTGATAATTTTATACAGATTTTTTTATGCCAGAAGCCATTTAGAAGTAAATCCTTTAACATTCATAGAACCTTTTAGGAACTTTTAAGATTGATATTTGGAGACCGAATGTGTGTTATAACATCTTCAATGAATTATTATGATAATATCGTGTATATGAATGTCTATAAGGAAAACAAAAAGATTGATTACCATTGGAACAAATGTGAGACGCACTTATTGAGATCAGTGAAATGTTTTTTTTATTCTATGGTTGAATAATATCAAATTCTCTTACTCATAATCATGTATGTTTCTGAGAGCTCTGAGCAGTCAGTGCAGAAATCAATATAGTACCATCATGAAATATCGTTCATATATTGGTAGCTCGTTGTGTATCATATTTTGATATATTTCTCTGCTATAGTGTCAACTCAACGAATTGAAAAGTTCACAAGTCCCGACGACATCATCCCTGAGGTCAGCTTTATTGGACCCAGCGGTAAATAGTGTGCTACAGCAACTGAGATCCGAACTGCAAGCGACGAGATTAAAGCTAGAAGATACGCAGAATGAGCTCTCTGCATGGAAATTCACCCCAGACTCCAATACTGGAAAACGGCTCATGGCGAAGTGCAGGTTGCTGTACCAGGAGAACGAAGAATTGGGGAAGATAACCAGTTCTGGAAGGATAGCAAAGTTGGAAAGTGATCTGGCGCTTCAAAAAATCTTTTCTGAAGAAGTTAGGCAAAGTCAAAATGAACTGGATTCGTTTTTAGCTGATTTGGACGAAGATGTTGAAGGCATGCAGAGCACAATACTGTTTCTGCAGCAGGAACTCAAAAAGACGAAAGACACTGTTCAGGTGCTTCAGAAAGAAAATTGTACATTGAAAATGGCTAACGGTAGAGCAAATGGTGACAGTAGTGTGTGTGAACAAGAAAGGACTGATTCAGAATCTGAGAACGAGAGGACACGTGTAAAACGCATAAGGAGATCTTCAGTTCTGAGTATTGATTACAATGAGGATGACACGCTTGTTATCAATACGAACGGTGATGTTGCCATGTCCTCAGACCCTGAATAGTAATTACTGAAAAATATGTACACTACAATCGATCTCACCAGTGAAAGTTCATTTGTTTCGGTCACAAATTATGATATACTAGGTATAAGATATCCCAATAGAAATATCATTACTGATGTTGGTGAAATTTTAATTGGATTCTCTGTGATAAAAACTGGATTGAAAATTATTCAGAATTCGACAAATCAGCTCATTCAATGCTTTTTAACTAATGAATGGGCTATTTTATTTGGTTAATGGGTTATGTATTATGAATACTAAATTCCAAATCATCTTTCTAATATCATATCAATATAATCGATTTTTCTATATTTGGGAACAATTTGTATACTTCAGTATATCAAACAAATGGATAGATTTTTATGTACATTTGAAACAGTGACATTTACTTCTTAATGAGTGTAGTGTATGTGTTTCTCAGATATTTATTTGATGCCTAAGCTGCTTTCCAGTGAGTGAGCTGTTCAAATTAATGAAAGACTTTCAAACAAACTGACGAACAGTATATTAAAATTTTACATGAATATTCAGATACAAGGTTGGTTGATCATGGACTAAATAAATGGTGTGCTATACAAATTGTTGAAAAATTGTTGCAATGCAGCACTTACAGATATTTTTGAGTAAGTAGTAATAAAACAAAGCAAAATTATGTTCTAATCGAATAATTCTCCCATTTTGTTTTTAAGTTTTTTGTATCATTGCTTTGTTTTTTTCTACTTGACTTCAAAGGAATTGTTGATAATCTATTCTCACATTTTGTCGAAAATGTATGTATAATTTTTTAAAGTTTTTATGTTTGAATTTGTAAAAAATTGGAAAAACATAATATATATAGAATTATTGAGTTTATTTTGTTATTCTCTCTTGCACATTCAACTCGTTCTGGTAATGAAATTCAGAGTTGTAAATTTTAGTAAAAATGTTGAACTAATCTATTTCCACTATGATAGTGCAGAGTATACACTCCTGAAAGAACCTTGATTTTGAGTCTTTCTTTATTCTCAGAATCACGCCTGGTTTTTCTTTGCACTCAAATCACATAAATCTACCATAATCTTCATTAAAATGGATTGAGCACATCAATGCGATTTGACATTCCAAACACTTCTGATTATCAATTTCTCTTTACCTCCAATTGTTGGATCGCTCAACCACCTACCTTATTATTTCAACTCTGGTAAGAATGTGTATGCACCTATAGTGATGAAAGACTATCAACTATACTCATAGGGGTCAGAATTAAAAGCCTCCATTTGATCGTTGAAGGGGGTGGGCTGCATACAGGGCTTGCCAACAAAAACTCAACATTGATTTTTTTATTTATTCATTTACGTATTCATAGGGCTAGCCCAATTTACAAGTTTGAAAAACAGTGCTAACATCTTAATTTTATTTCGAATATAGAATATATCTTACATTTAATTGATATAACAAAAATACAAAAACTAGACTAGATTCATTGTAATAGCGACAAGCACCGCACCAAAGCCGCCCACCTAGGCTGCACCGGTGTCATGTGATATCAAACTCAGTATATTTTAATATATGAAAGTTGGTAACTGTTTTATAACTCAACACCCTATACATCATTCAGTTCATTTTATCTATTTTATCTAGTCACTTTACAAAACAAAAAACAAGTTGTTATTGATCAGAGTAAATGTCATAATAAAATATTCCTATTGTCAAGATTAGTTTTCTTGGCTCGAAATTAGTTTAATTCCAAGTAATTCAGTTCCTTCGAGCAGTATTTGAAAAACTTCAGATCCATTCATTACAAAGGACTGGGTCTGAGCAAATCGTCAACAAAAATATGGACACGCTTTGGTTGAACTTGAAAGTTTTAGACAAGAGAAGAAAGATTGTTACGAATTCTCTGAAATTTACTTTGGGTTGGAGGCTTACTATCTCTTCCGTTTTTGAATGGAAAAATAATGAAAATCAAAAATTGTAAATTTTTATTGACGCGTAATCTCAATCAGGATTTTCTCGACAATTACTTTGTCAAAATCAGAACCGCTTGTAAAAACGTCACAAATCCAACTGCTATTCTGTTTCCCAGAGCATTTAAAAAACTTGCTCCAGGATATTTTCACAGGACAGAAGGCAGCAATTGTATGGAAGACAGTAGCGACATTTTGCTTAATATTACATCAGAGTCATTAAAAAATATCGAGAGTTTTCAGGAAAAAAATAACGAAAATATTTCTCGGTTTATATAAAAGAATCAACCGATTAAAGGAATTTGATATTAGAAGAGGGAAATTCACTGGTCTATGTTGGTGGATATTTTTTACGTAGATGTCTCTTTAAACATCTAAATTTAAATTCAGACCAATTTAGACCAATCAAAAAGCTATCTGAATGTAGTACGATCGGATTTCGGATCTGTCTGAATCCAGCCTCAGGCAGCATATGAGGCGTTTTCAGGCGCTCTTGTATTCAAAACGTATTCGTCTCTCCATCTCTCTCACTATGTGGCTGGCCGTAAGTGACCGAGAAGGAGACAGACGGATGCGTTTTCAATACATGAGCCCTAGAATCCGCCTTTGATCAATAACCATACCAACCACCTGATCCCTTTGAATAGAGTGGGGAACCTGTCCAGCGCTGTCAGATCGAGAAAGTTCAATTATCGTGTACCAATGGATCAAAATTATCGTACTTTCCATTCCTATATATATATATAGTGTGTACTTAGTGTATATAGTGTACTTACACAGAACTTATTACGTATATGTCCAGCAATTTCTGTGAAGTATACTAAGATAAAACACCTATTATATGTGTTTACTGTTTTGAAATTTATCAAATATATGTTTTTTCTTTCGTCATGGTCCACACTACCAGTGTGCAACTGGAAAAGTATCTGCGTTTGTGCCAGGATGGATTGGAGGCTAAAACAGATATGTATAAAATGGCCATTATGCACTATATTATGCGTTTACTAAATCCGTTTTATACAATACACAAACCATAGACAAACTTATATTTTGAAAAATTATTGAACTTTAATCATCGTCCATAGATATTCTAATAAGTCCGCTCACTCTCAGCAGCGACCCAAATCATCACCGTCCGTCCTCGCGCGTCCCTTGCATGGCCGGTCGGTCGTCAGTGCCCGTCTGACGGGGGAGCCAGTTTAACAGAGTGTCTGGGATTGAACAGTTAGCATCGTTCCGGCCGGTTAAACTGAGTGCGCGAAATGAACATTCTATTTGAACTTTTATTCTTGTAGTTATTTGAACATTTTTTGATGAGGAAAGAAAGTTACGAATTCTCTGGAATTTATTTTTGGTTGGAGGCTTACTATCTTTTCCGTTTTGAATTTATGGAAAATAATGAAAATTGAAAATTATAAATATTTATTGACGCGTAATCTCAATCAGGATTGTCTCGAGAATTACTTTGGTCAAATCAGATATGCTTGTGGAAACGCTAGAAATCCAACTGCCATTCAGTTTACCAGAGCATTTAAAAAACTTTTTGCTATAGGATGATATTTGCACGAGACAGAAGGCAGCAATTTTATGGAAGACAGTAGCGATATTTTGCTTAATATAACATCGGAGTCATTATAAAATATTGAAAGTTTTCAGGAAAAAAATTAAGAAAATATTTCTCCAATTATAAAAATAGAATCAACCGATTATAGGAATTTGATATCAGAGGAGGGAAATGCACTGGTCTATGTTGGTGGATATTTTTTACGTAGATGTCTCTTTAAACATTCTTGTCATATTTGTTTGGATAATATTGTTCATCATCCGAAAGAGACAAGTCTACTTCATTTTGTGAGCTCAAAGCTTACAAAGGTAGTAAAAATATATTTGGTGGCTTAACAGTCCCTCCCGCAATGATTTTTGTAAGTATTTAATACAATTAGAAAATATTTTTGTTTCGAATTTTAATGATTGATGATTTTAATGATGATTACTGCATACATGATGGTGTAGGAAACATATTTCTGAAAGACTATTCCAATGTAGAATTCAGTCATCCATGTAGCAATTTTCCCAAAGACTATTTACTTTCATTGTTTACAAGAGTTCGAATCTATTACACAATCAAATTTGCAAACAGGCAAATAAGATCTCAATATATTTAAATGAACAACTGAACTGAAACTACTAATATCGTAGCCGACGTTTCGACGTTTATAAAGTCATCCTCAGGGCATTACAAAGTTGCAGTGAATCAGATATAAATACACACATACAGGTGAAAAATTATTAAAATCTGCGACTAGAATCACTTCTGCGAACGAGAGGTCAAGATTGAGTAAATTTGGTACAATTCAATTGACAGTAAAAATGTAAAAAGAGACATGAACAACAATTTCAAAAATGTAGGAAACGGTAGAACCCAATCTCTGGTTTCTTGTCTATTAGAATAAAAATAAAAGGACATTTACATAAAAAATTCCCAGTTTTTGATACTGAAATATATAGAAGTATATTTCTGACCGACGAAAAGTCCACTGTGTTTAGCGACCGTTGAAAATAAAATTAGGAACTCACTTCCTGCACTCAAACAGAGTTTTGATTTATATATATATATATATATATATATATATATATATATGTGTGTATATATTATATAAACAAAATATATATTTCAGTATCGAAAACTGGGAATTTTTATTTTTATGTAAATGTCCTTCAATTTTTATTTCAATAGACAAGAAAACCAAAAATTTATGTGAGTTCAACACCGTCTCCTACAGATTTTAATTTTTGTTTATGTCTATTTTTACATTTTTACTGTCAATTGAATTGTACCAAACTAATGTACTCGCAATCTTGACCTCTCATTCGCAGAAGTGATTCTTGTCGCAAATTTCAATAATTTTTTACCTTGTGTGTATGTATATCTGATTTACTGTAACTTTGTAGTACCTTGACGATGACTTTATACAAGTCGAAACGTCGGCAAAGAAATAATAGTAGTTTCATTTATTCGACCTAACTCCAACCAACCCCCAGCTATAAATATTTGAAATGTGTCTAAATATATATGCCAAAGTACTGAATAGATTATAATTATACTATATTAGGGTATACTCAAGAAAACAACAAATCACCATTCAATTATATGTAAATAAAGATTATTCATCTTCATTTTTTCTTTATTGTGAAGTCCCTTTATAAGTATCTCACCTTTTTACCTGCCTATAATTTAAGAAATCAGGTGATTCATGCCAGTTATTACAACGAAATATTCCTCAATTTATTGTTATTAGAATCTCATATAATATAATCATCTCAATGAAAGATCATACAAAAACATAAATAATATATAATGAATATGATCAACACTTGACGCCTGACCCTCGTAGACACACTTTCGAGTAAACATATTGTTCGCGCTGCTGACTGACCCTCGTATAACGTATTTCTGCTTGTAGCCCGCATGATTTACGACCGCTCGCAAAAAAAGCGGCATATTTTACCCACATCAAAGGAGTTACCAGACTTATTAGAATATCTATGGACGACATAGTCCAGCAGCCACCGCCTGATTTTTCGAGTGATTAATAACAGGCTGAATCTCCGTGAGTAGGTTCGGTTCGACGAGACGCCCAAGTTTTCCCTCTGTGAAAATTCTCGTTAGAGGTAGCTACCGTGTTACCGTGGTGTTGACAACTTCCAAGCGTAGGACTAGGAAAACGTGCCACTAAATTTGTAGGACTATGTGGCCATTTCATTATACAAGTATTTACTAAGCTACATAAAAAAAAACAGCTGGTTGTTGATAATTTTTATGACCTCGTTTTTTCGATATATTCGGAGTGGAGGACGCTCCAGTCAAACCATCCATTTTGTAGGACAATTGTTTTTCCGAGTGTATTATCCAATTATCTCAATATGTGAATAAAATAATCACTACGATAACCCGCCGAATCGACATGTTTCACACCTGCGCACTACGTTAGCTACCTCTAACGAGAATTTTCACAGAGGAAAAACTTGGGTGTCTCGTCAAACCGAACCTACTCACGGAGATTCAGCTTGTTATTAATCACTCGAAAAATCAGGCGGTGGCTGCTCACGGATAATAGAGTATACGGTCGTTCAATGCCACGTCATTGACTTGTACATGTTACTGGGTAACCAATCAGAAAACATGATTTGAGCAGGGCTGAAGTTTGAAAATGACACCGGCTGACAATCATGTTTTCTGATTGGTTACCCAGTGACATTTACAAGTCAATGACGTGGCATTGAACGACCGTATACTCTATTATCTAAGATGCCTAAAACCCTGGTGATTCCAGTGATTAGATTTTGTTTAGATTTTTGTGGCGAAAAAAACAATCGACGCTTTTGAAGGTTTCCCCTATTTTTTCGGTAGATGGCGTCATGTTCTCATTTTTCAAATTTGATGACAAGTGTCAAGTTGATTGTCATATTGTCATGTCACTTTGAAATTTTGATGTGTACGATGTTTTTATCGTGTTTATTTGTTGATTTCATTGCTTTCTAATATCGAAACGTTGTTACTGGTATCTCATTGTCCACCCATTATCCTTTAGGTTGCGATCTCTTCTCACTAGCCAATCAAATGAAAATGGTAAAACCCGACTGCACATTTTCACTTAGTGCGAATTTAGCTTCAGACGAGACCGACAAGAGCGTGTTGGCGACATCTGTTCGTATTGTACGGAAACCTCCAAAAGGTCAATTATAGACCTGAAATCAAGCAATCCAGATTTCGCCACTTTTATCCCAAACTTTCACAGGTATAAGTAAACACACCAGGGTTTTAGGCATCTTACTATTATCCGTGGTGGCTGCTGCTGCTGGACTAACATGGACGATGCCTTAATGACATGACAAAATGAGGTGGCGACATCTAGTCATAAACTTGTCAACTCCATACTCCAGGCACAGTAAAAATTTCAGTGATGCCAAACTCAGGGTTATTATTTTGATGTCGACATTTCCACTTTACTTGAGTATGGCAGCACTGATAAGGCATGGAGCGGCGGATTTGTCAATGTCAAAATAAACATAGTTCTGTCTTCTGTCACAGTTTACTGTGGAGTGTGGTGTGGTTCTGTGTTCCACTTCCACTTTCCACTCACTGCAGTTTGGTTCATTTATATTTATACTATTTATAGGTTAGATCGGTGATAAGTTTGTGAAATAATGCATTAATATTATTTATATTATTCAAACAGTCTCCTGTGTGGGGAGTATTGAAATTAAATTAGTACTTCTACTCTTAAAAAAATGTAAGTATTTCTTTTGTGAATATCTCAACCCGAACTTATATTGAAAACAATTTTAGGGCCAAGCCAGGTACTGAACCTGAAGTAGAAAAAAAAGACAAGAAGAAAGAAAAGGTCAAAGAACATAAAAAACGATCAGCATCAGGTTCAAGCAGCAGCAGTCACACCAGGTAGGAAAATAATTTTTCACACAAGTGAGCGGTTAATTGGACAATTCATTTCAGTTCCTCAGACAGCAGCTCTTCAAGTTCCAGGTCTTCTAGTAGCTCAAGTTCTGGGTCTAGTTCCCACTCCCGTTCTAGTAGCTCTTCTTCCGATTCTTCATCAACTAGCAGTGATAATGAGAGAACCAGACCAAAAAGAAGGTAAACCTGTTACATTCTTCTAAATCTTGCTATTTATCGCCTTTCAGTAGAGTCTGCAGTAGAATTATGGGAATGACCATGTTCAGATAACTGGTCGTGATTTTTTAGTTGATATAGATTTGATCATTTCAACAACTATTGCTTTTTATTTAAATTTATAAAAAATGTTTCATGTTATCTGATCATATCCATGCAACTAAAATATTAAGCTGATCTACCTCAACCTTAAATCTGGATTCATGCACAACTATCAGTTAACAATTAGGTATTGGAAATCTAAATGAAGATTGGCTCAGGAATTATTTTTCATCATTCAGCATCCAAATTTGCCATAATTGTTGATTTTTACTTGATAATTGAATCTACCTCAAGCTCATTTTATATTTTGAAACTATTATATGAATCTGTTTCTATTGTCAGGTCCAGATCAACTACTAAGCCTACTGGTAAGGGACGTGATCACAAGGAAAAGGAAAAAGAGAAAGATAAAGAAAAGGACAAAAGAGGTGAAAAAGACACAGAAAAAGTAGAACCTAAGAAGGAGGAGAAAGATAAGGATAAAAAAGTTTTGTCTCCTGTAAAAGAAAAAGACGATAGGAATCATGCTCGAAATAAATCAAGGTACAAATATTTTTATAGTTTTTATTGAAGAGGTAGACCCTAAAAATTGATCAAGAAAACACAGTGTCAGGCCAAAATATATCAGATGCCATTTTGTCAATTTAATGGCTTCTATTATCATGTTTAATGTATGACACTGGATTCTGATTGGTTTTTGGAATCGATCATCTTGAAAAGATCCACATGATAAAATTTGTTCATAACATTTTTGGGTGATAACAAAGTTTTCACTCTCTTTGGTCAATTTTACCTCTTAAAAGTGACTGCATAGTGTGAGAAGTGATTGCTTCATTTAGCTGCATCATCCCCCCTGGTAATGATTCATACTAGGTCATTTGAGCGCCTAAAAAGTGTTATGGGCTTTTAGTAAAAATAATTATTCTGTGACAGTTGGCTGTTCATGATAAATATTGAGTTGTTGAATTTATTGTTTTCCAATTGAAGGTCAAGATCTCCACGAAAACGTCGTCGTCGCTCTCCAACTCCAAGACCTACAAAAATACACATAGGACGGCTTACTAGAACCGTCAATAAAGATCACATCATGGAAATATTTGGTACATATGGTACCATCAAGCACGTCGAGTTTCCGAAAGACCACACCCACCCCCATTTGGGTCGACTATACTGCTATGTCGAGTATGCTACTGCAGACGAAGCTGAGAATGCCATGAAGCATATGGACGGAGGACAGATAGATGGTCAAGAAATAACTGCAGCGCCGGTGCTGATTCCCAAACCCCGCCCGATGCCACCTAGGAGATCACCGCCTCCTATGCACATTAGGAGACCTCCAGTTCACAGAAGGACACCTCCACGATTCAGAAGGAGATCCCCTCCGAGACCGATGAGAAGAAGTCCTCCTAGACGAAGACCTCATTCAAGGAGTCCCGCTCCGAGAAGAAGGAAGCATTCTAGGTCAAGTTCTAGCAGTTCTCGATAAGTTGATTTTCTTGACATATTTCTTACATTCAGTAAGCATTGAAATTTGAAACAGTTTTATAGCATTGGGTTGATATGAATAAATGTATCTTGAATATTTTATTTATTGAATACAGAACAAATGAGATGCAATCAAAGATAAACAATTATCAAATGAACAATTGTGCTGAATCAACATTTGAAGCTGACAAACTTCGAAGTTTAGACCTTATTCGAAAGAGGATTGACTCCTATATTTTAGTAATCTATTGCGGGACTCGGATATTATGCTGGCCTTCAACTCTGGATATAGATCAATGGTAGCAAAAAAGTCACTTCTCCTCAGTGTGAATAATTCACAGGGAGTAACTGCCACGATCGTTGAAGTTGCACTTTCATTGAAAATCAAAGCCATTTCTCCGAAGCTATCTCCATCTTCTAAGTGGTAAATCTGGAAAACGGGTGATTATATTTAAATGAAACTTGGATATGGTCGCTTGCACTGCTTATATATAGGCAGGGAAAGTAAAAGTTGAAAGTATCAAAAAATTATTTCCAGAAAATTACTTCATTACCTCTCTTCCCCTCACCGTGTATACAGCCACTGTTCCGTAATATATAAAATACATTGTTTGACTTTTTTTTCCAGCCATCACTATAATGTCATCAGGTAAGTAAATCACTGCCTTCAACTGATATATAACTGATAAGAGAACATTTTCCGGAAGGCTCTTGAAAACTTTGGATTTTTCAACATGTTTCTTTGTTACATGTTCCATAATTTCCTATAAACATAATAGATATTGATAATGGCACATATTCGTTTATCCCAAATCACCTAGTTTTGAACAATATATGGGAGCGACCAACATATTTTGAGCCACTGAACGCGATTTCGGAGTCAAAATGCAGCGCTCTCCGTTCCGAAGTTATACCCTTTGAATTTCGGAAAAAATGCATGTTCCGCCTTTTTTGTGTCGCGTTCTTTCGTTTATTCTAACCACAATATTGTATCGGGAATTAGATTCCGAGTTTTATAATGAAGAATGCATAGACGAAAAATATGTTGAAGAAAGCGGAATTGGTTGTAAATGTCCCCTGACATATATATACATGTGTAATCCAATCGTTTTTTTGGTGAAAAAAAAAAAGGCTGAATATGCCCCCTTTACGAACTTTGGCCATATCTTGGTGCGAAGGAAGGGAGCCACGTTTTGCCTTCTAATTTATGTTTAGCGGCTCAAAAATCATAAGTTAGTACCAAATTTGGTTTGAAATTAAGTGCTGTGCGATAAATGAATATTTACCTTTGATAAATAATCTTTATTTTCCTGAAACATTGTATATGATGGTCATAATATAAAAACAGGAAATTATATAAGCTTTGTATATAGACTATATACAAAGATATAAGTTAGATCTAACCAAAGTTCAAATGATTCACAACGTACAAATTGAAAATGAAAAAATATGACATTGGCTTGCAGTTTGACAGGAGCAATTAGAAATTTTGATTAAAACATTATTTATGGAATAATAAATTATATTTATCAGATTCAGCACTCCCAAAAATTAATTAGGGAAGAATAAGGTTCAAGCAGATTATCTAAATTGAGGATTGAGAATACACAAACTCTAGATTAAAAAAATGTACCAAGAGTGCCACTTACAAATTGGAAAATATTTTCCCCCATCTTCACTCAAGGACAAGCAGGATTCATAAACAAGAAGAAATATAAATTGATACAAAAGTATATTTTCAGTTTGCAATTGATGAGAATTTTTATTAGTAAAACATAAAATTTGCCCACGATCAGTGTTCAAGAATTTTTAAGTGTTAGAGAAATTAAATACCTATAAGACGCGGTATCACAAACGCCCCTTTTTCTATTCGGAAAAAAGTTGTTAGCGCCCCCGAGTTTAAATGGGGTGTTTTCTAATACCACACTTTAGTGTATTTAGTCAAAATCTCCAACGACTGAGAAATGGGAGTGAATTCTTCAAAAATGGGACAAATGCTTATTCAATTAGCTAGGCAGATAAATCATTAATACACGACTTGTAGAAAAAATAAGTTACTCTATTTCATAAAGCTCATTATTGTTACCTGTCTCAACAACTCCGATATCATGGAATTGATTTGGGTTTCACTGTAGAACTCGTTCTGAAATCTGAATTTGAAGTAGGTGAAAATTCTCTCTCTGAGATTTGTGGGCAGTCCTTTGTATTTCATAAACTCTTTGAATTGGCGAAGTAAATTTTCGTTTGTATCCCTTGCTCTTGCGAATTTATTCCAGACTTGTAATACTTGTGCTTAAATTATATTGATAATTAGAGAGATGTATGAAATTATCTAGGTATTAAAACAGTATCATTATGTTCCTTTTGAAATTTTACAGATCACAAATCGGTCAATCCCACTGTATGGTCGGACGGGGGTGTAGCGGTCTACGGCTTGTCATATATTCGATGAAGGTGTTTCACCGCTGGTTCAAACCGCGGTCGGGGCATAATTTTTCTGGTTGTCTCAGTGCGATAGACAATTATTGTTTACCTATTTACCAATCCTAGTAGATCGAATACACCGACCGACCCAGTAGCACTTTGTGTTTTTTTAGGTTTCCCTACCGTTGAAACAGAAAATGCGCTACCGTAAAAATCAGTAGGATGCCCAAGGCCCTGTCTTCTGGGTGCACTAGTGAGAATGTTAAACAAAGGGATAATATAAATTGAATATAAGTCAGAACTCGAACACTTCGAAATACTGCCAAACAATATTTCAAGAGGACCATTGAAATTGATCTGATAGTTCCTGCATTCCAGGGAAAAAATCAATGCAAGCAAAATATAAATTTTCACTTTTGTTTGAATGTGTTTCACAATGTTTTGTGATGAGTGGTATTGTTCCACACTTCCGAACTGTCCATACAATTTTGAAACTCGTCAAGAAACTAATGGGATCGAAATAATTTCAAAATAAAACAATGGAAAGCGAATACTATAATCAAAACGCTCAGAAAATGTTGGAACCGAATTTGAGGTTGAGTGTACTTACGAATTTTCAATACTAGTCCAGTCGAAATGTACATGAATTTGGAAGACTTCTATAGTTATCGAACCTTATGGAAATACTATTTGAAGGGATGGATATTACGGGTGGATGGCACTACTGATTTCGTTTCCAAGTCATATCTTTTCCTAAGTTTTTTTTACGGACGTCGTAACGTGAATCACACATTTTCTTGATGTCTTAGATCAATCATGTTTGAAGATTGATTTAATGCCTGGACTTATATTTCAATCAACATTTCGGTCAAACTGACAGACAGAAATCTGCACCTATTTTTCTCTTCAGAGAAGGAAACTTTCGTACATTGTCATGTAAACGGAAATATCGACATTATACGGTAGATATAATATGGCGTAACAAAAAACATTCAAATCCTTTTTACACAGGTATTGACTAACTATATCTCTATAAACAATGTTTCTATTCAACAGACGAGCCAAATCGACAATTCTTTTCTAGGTAGTTTGGACCTCAAAGAATGTAGTGTGGAATTTTTGGAATCGCGATATGACTTCTGTCCGAAAAAATTATTTAAATAAACAAATGTCACTATTTTGATGTTTTGTATCTTTGGAATGAGATTTATCCAAAAATGTTGCCTACGAAAAAAGTGCGCTGTAATGAAATCTACAATGATAAGAATTATTACTTTGGCGATATCACTGTTAAACAACTATTTTTCAAAAAATTCATCATTGTATTCACCTGGTTCATTTCTAAAGTACTGTTCTGAAACCCATCCACCACCTAAAAGAAACTGTCAAGAAGAGATATCGGTAAGTTTTATCCAGCTATTATATAGTTTAGTTAGCAATAACGACCGATTTTCGTAAATCCGGCCTGTAGATATAGCACTTGTTCCACAAGGCCGATAATCTAGCAATAACGACCGATTTTCGTAAATCCGGCCTGTAGATATAGCACTTGTTCCACAAGGCCGATAATCTGCTAAAAAAACTCATCCACCACCTTAAAGAAACTGTCAAGAAGAGATATCGGTAAGTTTTATCCAGCTATTATATAGTTAGCAATAACGACCGATTTTTGTAAATCCGGCCTGTAGATATAGCACTTATTCCACAAGGCCGAGAATCTGCTAAAAAACTCATCCACCACCTAAAAGAAACTGTCAAGAAGAGATATCGGTAAGTTTTATCCAGCTATTATATAGTTAGCAATAACGACCGATTTTCGTAAATCCGGCCTGTAGATATAGCACTTATTCCACAAGGCCGAGAATCTGCTAAAAAACTCATCCTCCACCTAAAAGAAACTGTCAAGAAGAGATATCGGTAAGTTTTATCCAGCTATTATATAGTTAGCAATAACGACCGATTTTCGTAAATCCGGCCTGTAGATATAGCACTTGTTCCACAAGGCCGAGAATCTGCTAAAAAACTCATCCTTTACCTAAAAGAAACTGTCAAGAAGAGATATTGGTAAGTTTTATCCAGCTATTATATAGTTAGCAATAACGACCGATTTTCGTAAATCCGGCCTGTAGATATAGCACTTATTCCACAAGGCCGAGAATCTGCTAAAAAACTCATCCACCACCTAAAAGAAACTGTCAAGAAGAGATATCGGTAAGTTTTATCCAGCTATTATATAGTTAGCAATAACGACCGATTTTCGTAAATCCGGCCTGTAGATATAGCACTTGTTCCACAAGGCCGAGAATCTGCTAAAAAACTCATCCACCACCTAGAAGAAACTGTCAAGAAGAGATATCGGTAAGTTTTATCGAGCTATTATAAATATAGTTTAGTTAGCAATAACGACCGATTTTCGTAAATCCGGCCTGTAGATATAGCACTTATTCCACAAGGCCGAGAATCTGCTAAAAAACTCATCCTCCACCTAAAAGAAACTGTCAAGAAGAGATATCGGTAAGTTTTATCCAGCTATTATATAGTTAGCAATAACGACCGATTTTCGTAAATCCGGCCTGTAGATATAGCACTTGTTCCACAAGGCCGAGAATCTGCTAAAAAACTCATCCTTCACCTAAAAGAAACTGTCAAGAAGAGATATTGGTAAGTTTTATCCAGCTATTATATAGTTAGCAATAACGACCGATTTTCGTAAATCCGGCCTGTAGATATAGCACTTATTCCACAAGGCCGAGAATCTGCTAAAAAACTCATCCACCACCTAAAAGAAACTGTCAAGAAGAGATATCGGTAAGTTTTATCCAGCTATTATATAGTTAGCAATAACGACCGATTTTCGTAAATCCGGCCTGTAGATATAGCACTTGTTCCACAAGGCCGAGAATCTGCTAAAAAACTCATCCACCACCTAGAAGAAACTGTCAAGAAGAGATATCGGTAAGTTTTAGTTTTATCCAGCTATTATACCGTGTGTCACAGACTCTGGGTACACCCCCGTTTTCTCCTTTGCTTCTTTAGCTATATTTCTGAAATTTGGAACATTGAATATGCTCACTGAGCAGCATTTCTCGACATATCTGAAAGAAAAAAACAACTTCCAATTTTTCCGGAAATGGCATCAACTTTCGATTCTTGACTGGGACACCCTGTATATTGTTACATGATCGTTTAGGGATGATCATGAGGAATCCAACGATACCAGGTTTGATGATGTTATCTCCAATGACTGCGGAGATATCGCCATTTATTTTATTCATAATCTCAATGAGTGGGAGAGAGAATTGGATTGACCCGCCAGAAAAAGTTTCTCCTACTCGTTGAGCTTATGGATAAAATAAATGGCGATATCTCCGCAGTCATTGGAGATAACATCATCAAACCTGGTATCGTTGGATTCCTCATGATCATCCCTAGCCGATTATGTAACAATATACAGGGTGTCCCATTCAAGAATCGAAAGTTGATGTCATTTCCGGAAAAATTGGAAGTTATTTTTTTCTTTCAGATATGTCGAGAAATGCTGTTCAGTGAGCATATTCAATGTTCCGAATTTCAAAAATATATCTAGAAAAACAAAGGAGAAAACGGGGGTGTACTATGAGTCTGTGACTCACGTATAGTTAGCTATAACGACCGATTTTCGTAAATCCGGCCTGTAGATATAGCACTTGTTCCACAAGGCCGAGAAGCTGCTGAAAAACTCATGCACCACCTAAAAGAAACTGTCAAGAAGAGATATCGGTAAGTTTTATCCAGCTATTATATAGTTTAGTTAGCAATAACGACTGATTTTCGTAAATCCGGCCTGTAGATATAGCACTTGTTCCACAAGGCCGAGAATCTGCTAAAAAACTCATGCACCACCTAAAAGAAACTGTCAAGAAGAGATATCGGTAAGTTTTATCCAGCTATTATATAGTTAGCAATAACGACTGATTTTCGTAAATCCGGCCTGTAGATATAGCACTTGTTCCACAAGGCCGAGAATCTGCTAAAAAACTCATCCACCACCTAAAAGAAACTGTCAAGAAGAGATATCGGTAAGTTTTATCCAGCTATTATATAGTTAGCAATAACTACCGATTTTCGTAAATCCGGCCTGTAGATATAGCACTTGTTCCACAAGGCCGAGAATCTGCTAAAAAACTCATCCACCACCTAGAAGAAACTGTCAAGAAGAGATATCGGTAAGTTTTATCCAGCTATTATACCGTGTGTCACAGACTCTGGGTACACCCCCGTTTTCTCCTTTGCTTCTTTAGCTATATTTCTGAAATTTGGAACATTGAATATGCTCACTGAGCAGCATTTCTCGACATATCTGAGAGAAAAAAACAACTTCCAATTTTTCCGGAAATGGCATCAACTTTCGATTCTTGACTGGGACACCCTGTATATTGTTACATGATCGTTTAGGGATGATCATGAGGAATCCAACGATACCAGGTTTGATGATGTTATCTCCAATGACTGCGGAGATATCGCCATTTATTTTATTCATAAGCTCAATGAGTGGGAGAGAGAATTGGATTGACCCGCCAGAAAAAGTTTCTCTCTCCTACTCGTTGAGCTTATGGATAAAATAAATGGCGATATCTCCGCAGTCATTGGAGATAACATCATCAAACCTGGTATCGTTGGATTCCTCATGATCATCCCTAGCCGATTATGTAACAATATACAGGGTGTCCCATTCAAGAATCGAAAGTTGATGTCATTTCCGGAAAAATTGGAAGTTATTTTTTCTTTCAGATATGTCGAGAAATGCTGTTCAGTGAGCATATTCAATGTTCCGAATTTCAAAAATATATCTAGAAAAACAAAGGAGAAAACGGGGGTGTACTATGAGTCTGTGACACACGGTATAGTTAGCTATAACGACCGATTTTCGTAAATCCGGCCTGTAGTTATAGCACTTGTTCCACAAGGCCGAGAAGCTGCTAAAAAAATCATGCACCACCTAAAAGAAACTGTCAAGAAGAGATATCGGTAAGTTTTATCGAGCTATTATATAGTTTAGTTAGCAATAACGACTGATTTTCGTAAATCCGGCCTGTAGATATAGCACTTGTTCCACAAGGCCGAGAAGCTGCTAAAAAAATCATGCACCACCTAAAAGAAACTGTCAAGAAGAGATATCGGTAAGTTTTATCGAGCTATTATAAATATAGTTTAGTTAGCAATAACGACTGATTTTCGTAAATCCGGCCTGTAGATATAGCACTTGTTCCACAAGGCCGAGAAGCTGCTAAAAAAATCATGCACCACCTAAAAGAAACTGTCAAGAAGAGATATCGGTAAGTTTTATCGAGCTATTATATAGTTTAGTTAGCAATAACGACTGATTTTCGTAAATCCGGCCTGTAGATATAGCACTTGTTCCACAAGGCCGAGAAGCTGCTAAAAAAATCATGCACCACCTAAAAGAAACTGTCAAGAAGAGAAATCGGTAAGTTTTATCGAGCTATTATAAATATAGTTTAGTTAGCAATAACGACTGATTTTCGTAAATCCGGCCTGTAGATATAGCACTTGTTCCACAAGGCCGAGAAGCTGCTAAAAAAATCATGCACCACCTAAAAGAAACTGTCAAGAAGAGATATCGGTAAGTTTTATCGAGCTATTATAAATATAGTTTAGTTAGCAATAACGACTGATTTTCGTAAATCCGGCCTGTAGATATAGCACTTGTTCCACAAGGCCGAGAAGCTGCTAAAAAAATCATGCACCACCTAAAAGAAACTGTCAAGAAGAGATATCGGTAAGTTTTATCGAGCTATTATATAGTTTAGTTAGCAATAACGACTGATTTTCGTAAATCCGGCCTGTAGATATAGCACTTGTTCCACAAGGCCGAGAAGCTGCTAAAAAAATCATGCACCACCTAAAAGAAACTGTCAAGAAGAGATATCGGTAAGTTTTATCGAGCTATTATAAATATAGTTTAGTTAGCAATAACGACTGATTTTCGTAAATCCGGCCTGTAGATATAGCACTTATTCCACAAGGCAGGCCGAGAATCTGCTAAAAAACTCATCCTCCACCTAAAAGAAACTGTCAAGAAGAGATATCGGTAAGTTTTATCGAGCTATTATAAATATAGTTTAGTTAGCAATAACGACTGATTTTCGTAAATCCGGCCTGTAGATATAGCACTTGTTCCACAAGGCCGAGAAGCTGCTAAAAAAATCATGCACCACCTAAAAGAAACTGTCAAGAAGAGATATCGGTAAGTTTTATCGAGCTATTATAAATATAGTTTAGTTAGCAATAACGACTGATTTTCGTAAATCCGGCCTGTAGATATAGCACTTGTTCCACAAGGCCGAGAAGCTGCTAAAAAAATCATGCACCACCTAGAAGAAACTGTCAAGAAGAGATATCGGTAAGTTTTATCGAGCTATTATAAATATAGTTTAGTTAGCAATAACGACTGATTTTCGTAAATCCGGCCTGTAGATATAGCACTTGTTCCACAAGGCCGAGAAGCTGCTAAAAAAATCATGCACCACCTAAAAGAAACTGTCAAGAAGAGATATCGGTAAGTTTTATCGAGCTATTATAAATATAGTTTAGTTAGCAATAACGACTGATTTTCGTAAATCCGGCCTGTAGATATAGCACTTGTTCCACAAGGCCGAGAAGCTGCTAAAAAATCAGCATGATTCTTTTCAGCATGTATATTCAGTGATTTACCGCCGAACTATTAATTCTACGTGATTTTTGCATAGGACTTATTTTGTAGATTTCAGTTTGGCGCACATTTTTCAATAAATCTCTTAACAAAGATAACATCTTATCAGTGACATTTGTTTATTCAAATGAATTTTTCATCTCGCGATCTCACAAATTTCACACTATATTCGTTAAGCTCCAAAGTGCCTCCAAAAAAATTGGCGATTTGGCACGGCTGTCGAATAGAACTCATATTTAGGTCTACTGGCCTATGCAGTAAATTATATAGACAATGAAAGTTCGTAAAAATACCACTCATAAATTTTCATGTTTTTTATAGGTATCAAATTTTACTGGTCCTGGTCTTTGAAACGAGTTCACAAATTGTTACTTTGTTCACCGAAAGGAGATTTTCAGCTGAAAATGCGGCATACTCTGGGTGTAAATTATTACCAGTGAAGCATAAGGTTGCCCCTAAAATTATTTCCCAATCAGAAGGAAGTATGTACGGGGGTCATGGCCCCTTCAAGAGATATGATAAAGACTGAAAAAGTGGGTTTCCGATAGATTTTCGTGTTGATACAAGAGAATATCAGAAAAAAATTATACTGTCATTGACTGCACCCTTAGACTGCCTTCATTTTATTCTTCTCCAGGGAAACATCCTGATCGAATACGCATCTGATTATCGTTATTGACGAAAATTTGATTGTGTGGTTTGGCTATCAAGTAGACTTTTCACTCACCGTAGAGAAACAGCTGCATAATATATCCTATGCACAAAAAGATTGCGATCACAACAACGGTCTCAATATTTTCGGGTAACGATTCTCCATGACTCACAACTAATAAAGTCAGTATAACAGTGAACAGCCTATTCATTTTCATATTTATGATGATCACTTCATATTTAAAGATATCTATGGCGTTCATTATGGTTGTCATAGTTGCGACGAGCGAAGCCATGATGATTATGTACATCAAAACTGCTTTGATACCTTTGAAAAGATAACTTGAGTAGTTCTTATACTGGAAAAAAAGAAAAATTAATGCATTTGTGTAAAAGTGAATGCTCTTATAATAGTTGACCATGACATTCATCAATAGTTTGAACGAGTACAAGAAGTAAGTGTTTATTGCACCTGTTGCATACAATCATTCTTCTACTTTCACGTAGAAACCACAACTGCATGGAAAAGCGATGAACAACTGCATGGAACAGCGATGAGTGCAATAAAGAGAGTTTTGCTACTGAATACAGTTCAATTAATTATAAAATGTTAATGTTCAATTATTATTCATTTCATTACAACTCTATCCCTACAGAAATAAAACAAAATACGTCCCTCTTTCGAGTTATGAGTGATTAAATGTCGAAAAATGCCCAAAAATTATAATTCTCAAAAAATCATATTATCTTCACTTTTACCAGATATTCTTAAACCTTGTTTCGATAATGCAATTTGTCGCAGCAACTCCAGAAAATTGCCTGTATTAATGCAAGTTTTTCGAGTTGCTTGAATCTGGTGCGATAAATTGCAGCGACTTGGTAATCTCTGTGGTGTATTAGTTGCCGCAAACTACAAATATGCGGTGGCACCATTTTGAAGAATTGGAATAATTTAATTATTTTTCTACACTGAGGGATTTGAGTGAAGTACTGAGCTGAATTTATCACAATTACAATTATTATAAATGAATAAAATAATATATCAGTTGTGTAGTATGTAGGCGTTTATCTGGGTAACATTCAGTGCTATTTTTTAATATTTGCAATGCAAACTGACAGATAGATGACATTTCTTGCAGCGACAATTTGCCACGAGAAATTGTAGCGACAAATGGCATCTTCGAACATTCTGTTATCATTTAAATATGACGTTCAAGTATCAGTGAATATTTTGCGTATGAGAATATCGAGAATGATGAAATAGTAATTTACGTAACATGTCCGGAAAATACTGTTTTTTTGGACGAGTGGACAAAATTCTAGGACGAGCGTAGCGAGTCCTGGAAGTCTGCGAGTCCAAAATAGTAATTTACGTAACAAGTCCGGAAAATACTGTTTTTTGGACGAGTGGACAAAATTCTCGCTACGCTCGTCCTGGAAGTCTGCGAGTCCAAAAAAACTATTTTCGGTCGTGTTGCGTACACTATTTTTTCGGCAACCGACCCACTTTCCGGACGGTTGCCGAAAAAGTTAATTTTTGCCGAATCTATATATTTAAATGGTTTTGCAGATCGAGTGTGTGTCAGCCTATATTATGAGTGTGCAATATTTTATGAAAATTCAACTGTCGAATTCACGAGATGAATGAAAATGGGTTTGTATAAAAAAAATATGACGGGTCAAGTTCAGCTCCGAGAAAAATGAAAATATTTCAATTTTTTTTTGATGAATTAGCGACCATTCGGATACAAAAATGTTATTTGGGTTTGGGAAATGCATGTACTTTCGTCAACGAAACAGTTGAGATGGCAAAGGCTAACGTTGAAACAGGACAACTCATAGTAGTGAAGTGTGCCTACTTCTATCTAGAGGTAAGAATGAAGAAAACTGGGCAACGCTACGGGAAAATTATTGTGAAAATTTCACACCAACAGTTTTCGAACAATGAGCTGCTTATTTTGTTTTGCGTTATCATGGCAACTCAGGTATTTTCGAGGATTTTATCGGAAATTTTTTCCCGCATAGGTAACCTACAGCGAATTATAAAGGAAATTTTTTGACATAAGCAGAGCATATTTTGTTTGAAATAACAGGTCACTCAGCCACTTTGAGCAGAGGAAACAAAATGGAACGTTCAAATAGGGCACTAGAACAATATAGCAGACTGATGAAAATGCAATAATAATTGACATATTTATTGCCGAGCCGCACTGACACGCTAGTTTTTTAACCGGATCTATTCATTTTGTTGAAGCTCACACAATGACCTAAATTAAATGTGACAGAACAAGGCAATTTCGATTCAATTGTTCAATCTGTGATGTATTCCAAAGCCTATCTTGACGAACTTTGAAACGCTACATAATTTCAAATAATTCGTTGAAGTTCAATATGGTGTGAAAGTTTCGTACCACGCTTACTTGAATTATCGTTGGGAATTTTTTCTTGCTCACGAATATTTTAAGAAAATTATCTCTCGTCTTCGGCTCGGGATAATTTTCAAAATATTCGTGAGCTCGAAAAAATTTCAGGAAATAATTAAAGCACAAGTGAAAAACCCTTCAACACAATACACGCTACTGGAACCAAACATCCCAGCAGGTAATTTCCCAGAAGTTCATTCAAGAGATTGTGCGAGCACGGGATACTCTGGACCTACAGTTTATGAAGTGAATTGACTGGACGGTAAATTCTGGTACTTCTAGGGTTCGATCCTGGGTCGTCTGTTTGAGAGCTCGGGCTCTTTACAGATCGACCACGGAATCACTACATATACCGGGTCTACTATTAAAAAAACACTCTGTTCATGTCTATATGGTGAAAGAATTTTCGGTGATGCCAAAAAATAAATTTTAAAGTCGACCTATTTTGCTTGCGGTTGAATAGGAGAGCATTTTTCCAAACTTTCGAAATGATCATCTTATAGAATGGTAAAAAACTTTAAAATGACGTGTTTTCGAAATTGATTTGTTGCTCAGAGAATAACAAAAAAGTTTAAATTTGCTTGTTATTGAATAAATAATAGCAATTGCAAAATATGATATCCGTCTTTGTTATCAAGTAGAGCCATTGGTTGATGAAACCCCAAACTTGTTCTAAACTAGGTTTGTTAAACTTAGGCACAACTTGTAATTTTTTTCTTGGGACCCTGGATGCCGACGACGGAGTCGTATATAACAAGGCCATTCGGTAATTACAATTGAATCAAAATTTTACCATGAAAGAAATCCCAAGGCTCCAGTTCAACATGAGCCAAAATATAATCTAATACTGGAAAGCACAAAATGTATTGAACCAAATAATTCTGAGTTGTCAAAATTCGATAATTTTTCTAGACAATTTGAAAAATGCTTTCACTTTTGCAAAGTTGTCTGCACAACACGGTGATTTCAGAGGAAGAATTAGAAACTCCTAACACTACTATATCACAAATGAAAATTCCGCGAGTCACTATTCTATTATATTTCAATTATCCGATTTTTTCTGAAGTCTTCCGTCTATTTCCTATCCCGATTAATGATTCCACAATCATCCCGAACCACTCGACGAGATGTGCCCTGCGATCGAAGACACGTATATTTGCCATAATCATCTGGAACCACAAACCAATGACTGTATAGCATCTCTCATCAAAATACCAGAACTGCCACACTACCGGGGTCTACGTAGCAAACCTAATAATAGAAGCCATTTCCAGCCAGAACATCATAGCACAAAAAAAGCCGAAAAACAGTTGAAAGTACAAATATTTTGTGGTAACAATGAATTAATACTGATCGAAAAACCCAGTATAAAAGAAGTAACTTTCAACTGTGGTGTCACTATTGGAAACTTCAAGCTGTGGAACAGCATGAATACACTGACCCGGAAAAATTGGAGCTCGAACCAATTCACCCACAAAAAATCGATAAAGAAAATTCACGAATTTCAAAATGATGCGCGCCTCCTCCAAATCCGACACTCGCAACTATTCCACCCTACATACAGCCTGGAGTCTTACAAGCATCCCTATTACTCTCGTGGGCATCTTGCAGCCTTCATAGCCTGGATATTCTACAAGAAAAGGACCACCCAAAACCAAAAAAAGAGGAAACTACCCCGCAAACGGAGAACTCCTCAAACGAGAACTAGTATTCCTCCTGTTTTCGTGTTAGGGATGGAGAAGTTATGAAACCAGGTTCTCTGACCAAGCGTCTCACAGAGATAGAGTTACAACAGTTATTCCAGAAATGCTAAGATTCTGGCTCATCAGCACCGACATTATGAATATACCCAATTTACATTTTTATTAATTGTTTGAAGCTGTCATACAATCAGCTTCTAAAATAAAGTCTTTGCAAAAACCACTTGACATATATCGATGTTTGGGCAGCGAAACTCATGCTTTTGGCGTTAGAACATACTGCTTCTCGATCTTCTAATAACTGGTGTCAGATATTCTCAATATATCACAAGTTTCGTAAATATTCGGGGTTACATGGCCAACAAAAATAAAACGCTGTCATTTTGATCAGGGCGTTTTGAATGTTCTGATATCCTAAAATCACGGAATTTGAGTGTTAAATTTTCTATAGCCCAAATCCTAGGAAAGTTTTCTTCTTGATGTGACCTTCACACACTTGGAATTTTACTGACTGGAAAAACCAGGCCAGGTTTTTTGTAGTCCGCTCTCAGTCTATAATATTTATTTGTAACAAAACTATACGATAGATAGCAGAACGGAATTTGAATTTTCTGCTCGGAATTACATAAACAATATATTGATCCATAGTTAGGACAATGGTAGACGAACATATTGGCTTAAGATGCAACTACATACAATGGCGTGAAATATTTTGGAGAATTCTGGATGGATATGACCATCAGGAATATTCTTATGACGAGTGAAATTTTTTGGCGAGATTCTTGAGCATGTCAGAATTTATTAGAATTTTTATGGGTTATTGCAAGAATTGACAGGGCAGGTGTATCAGATTGGGTGACATAACAACCAGAGGTATAGGTTGTATCCTGTAAATGTAATTTTTAATACGTTTATATCCAATCCATAGTAGCCCAGCTCCTCCAGTTACGCAATGGTAGTAGGCACCATCGCAAAAGCAAACATACTAGAAACAAATTTCGGTACAGTATAAGAACGCATATAACAGATATTTTTGTCTCAGACTATACTTCATAGCGATCGCTGCGCACTATGTCATTATTTCTCTGTCAGAGTGGATTGGATTAGCTGTAACACGATAATAATATATAAATGATGAGATTCGATCTTTTGGTGTAAAAATTGAAACTTTTTGTAGAGATCAATTATCCTAACACCACTCTTCAGGAGATGCTAACCTTGTTAGTGAAACGCGCGTCGACTGCAAATATAATATCAGTTTGGTGTTAGGGTAATTGATGTCTACAAAGAGTTCCCGCGATAGAACGTGCTTACCATATATCTGAAATTTGTGAATTATGTTTACCCATAACACACTATTCACTGAATACAAAATTGCTTTTGAAAAATCTCTCACCTGTCTAAAAAGTTCCAAAGTGTCCAGCCATCTACCAATTCTCAGAATTCTCAAAATTCCAATGGCTCGGAAACAAACCATGCCTTTAACTATTGGCATTTCTGGATAACCAATCAATCTTACAAGAAATATAGCAGATGGAATTGATGGAATTAGGTCGATTAAGAAATAAGTCTTCAGATACCTCCTGAAATCATGGAAAAATAATATGCGAATTCGAATGGAAAAAGCATAACGTTTGCTCGAATGTGGTTGACAATGTTTCTTGCTGAATTGTAATGGTTCGGGCTTCCACAAAGTCAGTAACATATACTGACTCTATTGAAACCTGTTGCTAAGAAGGAAAGGATGAAAATATCAATGAAATAAGGTAAACGAATCCAAACAAAAGGTTGGAATGGAATTTTTGGTCAAAAATAAAATTAAAGGTTTGATTGATCAAAGAAAGTAATGTTGTGACAAAAAATTTGAGATCCGTGCTGGGTAATCGCACGTTAAAAGGTAAGGCCTCGTTTATCCATTGCTCGCACAAGTTTCGACTTCTGAGGGTTGACGTTCGTCAGCTGGTTAACGAAAACGAAAAATTTCCTAACAATGAAATATTAACCATAGAAATGTAAATAAAGAAATAAATCAAATAATATTCTGATAAGAAAATTGAGAAATCGAAAGAATCATCATCACTGGTTAAATCACGAGCTGCTACTATGGATGCACTTTTATCATCAATAGAGCCAGAAAAAATTTGAAAGATTTGCAAAATGTAGGTAAGTTTTTGTAAATGATAGGAAGTGTACTTTCAATTGGCTCGGCTGCAGGAGTTGAGCTAATTCCTTCATTTTGGAGAATGCATTTCGGTCAATATTTCACAAACGGTGCATCGCAAGTAATCATATTTTTCGAAAAAAATTGATATATTCAAATTTTAGTCGATGACGTTTCGCGAGGTCCAATCACGCACGTTAATAGTTTCATATAAAAAGTATATGAGTTTAGGCAAATTTGAGGATTACAAAATTGAATATACAGTGTGTAACAACGAAAACTCAACAGGACCGTTGTTGAATATAAAAAGTAGGAGTTTTAAAACAAGCTCGGACACCTCGATTTCTAATTAAAGAGGGACACCTTTCAGACTACTCAGATTTTTAGTAGTACGCACCCCCTCGGAGGGATGCCAAATCCCGAGCTGCTTTATAACATCTGTTTTTCGGACGAAAGCTCATTTTATTTAAATGGTTGCGTAAACCGTCACAATTGCCCTCATTGGTCGGATGAGAACCCAAGGCAAGGAGCAGAAATACTTACCCAACATCCCCAAAAGTTGAATGTCTGGTCCGGAATATTAGGCAATCATATTAGAGCACCATTTTTCATTGATGAAAATTTAACCGGTGATTCTTATTTACAACTTCTTGAAGAGGCAATACAACCTCGTATAGTTGAAATAATTGAACAGGATCCAAGATGTCAAGATGAATTTATCCATCTTCAACAAGACGGTTTACCATCTCATTATGCCCAGCAGGTTCGAAATTTTTTGAATAATCATTTTGAAGGATTGGCAGAAGAGGTCCAATTGAATGGCCGGTACGATCACCAGATTTAACACGACTGGACTACTTTTTGTGGGGATAGTTGAAGTCTAAAGTTTATGCTACACAGCCGGTCAATTTGGATGAGTTACGTCGTAGAATTATTGATGATTTCCGAGCTATAACTCCTGAGATGTTGAATAATGTAAGAGCAAAATTCGAACAAAATCTTTATTGTTGCATGGAGCAAAATGGCGCACATTTTAAACATGTACTCTAAATTTCCTATGTGAGTTACTCTTATTAGGTGTTACTATTTTTGTGTGTTCTTTAAAAACAATTATTGGGATTCATTAACCCTAAAACAGTTTTTTAAACTTTTCTGTGTCATCAGCATTAAAGGAAATCAGCAGGTTGTATTCATTGTGTAGGTAAGTTTTAAAGTATGATTCACTTTTTTATCAGAAGCATGTAATAGCCACTCAAAAAAATCTCCTCGTAATAAACAAAAAATACGAAATCACATGGACACGTATTAGCAGGTTGTCAGAAAAAGCTAAAATTATTTTTTTTATGAAAGTGAAACGTAAATTGTACTTTAAAAATAATTTGATTTATTTTAAAAAGAGTTGAACTCAATACAAATACCTTTAAAACTTCAAATTATCTGGAAAACTAATCATCACAAAAATTTTCTGTTAACAGAGTTGTAAAGGTATTCGAAAGACCTTTAAAACAAGGTGCCACTCGACCTACTTTCCCTATCTAAATAAGGGTCGTCGGACGCACCCCTCCGAGGTGGTGCGTACTACAAAAAAACTGAGTAGTCTGAAAGGTGTCTGTTATATTCTTGTATTAAATTAGACGACATTGCATTTAAATAACTACTTTAATTGTTGTAAAACCAGATACATGATTTCATGATACAACCAACTCTAACTCTACATCAAGTCGCCCTGCAAGACCTTCACTCCAAGTCCCCTCTCTGTGTTCTGTCAACCCAGGTCTGTTCGTTGTTCATCCACCTAGGTATGTTCGGTGTACTATTTCTCATAACAGTGTCCCCCTTTAATTAGAATTCGCCGTGTCCGAGCTTTTTTTAAAAATCTTACTTTTTATAATCAAGAACGGCTCTGTTGAGTTTTCGTTGTTACACACTGTAGATGATTCTTGTGTTGGATCTATTGCAATAGATATATTTCAAAAAGTTCCGAAAAATATGTGAAATTGAAATTTTGGTCGGGATTCTCCCTACGGAGTAAGTAACTATGAGTTGGACAAGAGGAAATGTCACTCAAAAGGTGTTTGCGTCGCCGAATCACTAGCCAGTAGGGTTGCCGGTCTCGAAACTTTGGATCCTGACTCATTTATTGGTATGACGGTTGCTGCGAAGCTTAAAAAGAAGACTTTGGGATGAAACCACCAACTACAATCTCTCTCGAGAACTATTGAGCTACCCCGATGCAGAAAGAGACAAAAAAATACATGTCAATCTCTAGGAAAAAGCTCTGGATAATTACAGGTTTTCTCCCAGCAACGAGATCACCTCTTGAGATTGGAGTTAACAGTCTCAGCATTTTTCAGCTCGTATCTCTATCGATATAACAATTCAACTAATCAATCCCCTTACAAATTGACCAGCCAAAGTACAATATTATTTTCGACAGCCCATTGCGCCTTCGAGTTCTGGTGCATAAAATACTCTCACAATTGGGTCCGGCTGGTGATAAAATTCAATACAATTCAATCGATCAAATGACATTGCTTGATCAGATTCCTCGTCCTGCCCTTTTAGATGTGGTTCTGAATAATGAATGAATTCACGTATACTGTAATATAGAAAATAGTCTTTTCGGAAACCATTCCGTTTGCAAAATGTTGAGCTGTTCGACGATTCGGTTTCCATGCTGGGTCCTGTTTCATAAAAGTACAAGTCTTGTAGCTACAAGAGAAAGACGATGCTGAATAATTGTTTTTTACTCGTTTTTTACCTGTACCTACATTGTGTTTCTCTTGTAGCTACAAGACGTGTACATTTATGAAACAGGCCCCTGGAGTCATTATCAAGAATTTATAGGATGAACGATGAAGAAGTTATATCGAAATGAAAAAAGTCAGGTTTGAATCTTATTTTCGAAAATGTACACTTTAACGGAGCGTACTTATATCTCGAATCACATCGGTTTTCACTGGTAGGTGTATGATAAGATAATGACGGACTACTGCCAGCAAAAGAAAATCTCAAATATGGCTGCATCATCTTGTATATTCAATAGAGAAATGCCGATATGCTTTGTGGTTCAATTATTTCATAAATAATTCGAAAGGTTTTCTGAAATCGTCAATATTTTCAAAGAGTACTCACTTTGCAACTTCTGATTGTTTCATTATAGTGCGGCTTTTCTCAGTGTCATGATATCCCTGAAAAAATGCTTGAATGATGTCCACTAATAGAATGACGTCGCCCACTAATTTCGCACAGTTCATTGGAAATACGATATCCTCAACGTAAACGTAAAAGCTACTGTATGTATTGCATATGAACATATACGAATACACCCAAAAAATGAAAAATTCCCAGTATAAGCTGAAATGAAAAAATTATATGAAATAATCATATGGACGTTGGTGTTTCGACGTACAATCAATTTTGAAAAAAATATTGGTATAGTATCGAAGAAATTAAAAAAAAACTGGTTTAACGAAACCTTTGCATTTGGGTACACTCATACGAGTGTTATTTGCTGGAGGATATGTTATATTACCATGGCTTCAAATCACGCAAATCGCTAGGAAATTTTTACGTTCAAGCCAAAATTCCTCAAAGAAAAAGTCAAGATTTCTTTACTGTTACCAAATGATATTTCCTTAAAGTTGTTAGTGTTCTACATAAATGATTGAAAACAGTTTCCAAGTAATTTTATTACGAATTTAAAGGCACCATTTATTTTTTTCGCGATTTTTTCCAAATTGATTAATATCTGTCGAATTTTGCGACTTGCCGAAAAATACTATATTTACCTCATAGGAAAAGCCACGTTCCTGGACTGTGTAATGCTAAGTCTTGGCTTGCGCCTCGATTTAGCAATCTTCACAGGCTTGAGAATGTTAAACAAATGGAAATATCAATTCAAGTAACTAATATACCAATATTCGAGGGCAACAACTAACAAGGCTGAGGCCCCCATAGGGGTATTGTAGGTTCACAAGATTATTAATCATCCAGTTATGATCGAGGTGCATTCAACAGTTTATCGTTCACTCTGGATCCGGAAATTCTCATCATAAATCAGAAATAAGCTTTCGGGCATCACATCAGAGAACCTTGCTGTAGTAATAGATACACCCTGTGCAATTACAGTTGTTGAGTTATTTCAAGATGACAGGAGTTAATGAAAGAGACTGATACAAGTAATGTTTTATTATCAATATTACTACATGGCGCAGTCGAGGTAGAACATTTATAGATCAGACCACAGTTGAAAACATCAGCTATAGATAGTGTTCTGATAATGAAACGAGTAGGAAGATTACCAGACCTCATGAAGTTTGAAGGCAATATATGCGAAAGTTGGAAGAGGTTTATTCAAAATTTCACTGCTACTGAGAGGGATAGTTCCAACGATAAAGTGAAAATAACCTTACTATTGAATACGGTTGGACCTGAAGGAGTTGATCTGTATAACACAGTCAAGTTTGAGACGAAAGAAGATAAAAAAGTTTATGCAGAAGTTATCAGGGAATCCGAGAATTATTGCAATCCACGAAAGAATAAAACATGAAAGATTCGTTTTCAAGAAAAGATATCAGGAAGAGAGACCATTACCTTAATGTTTTCAATCTGAGCCGAAGTGAAAATAAAACAGAATATAAATGCAGGAAATGTGACAAATCACATAATTATGGGAAATGTCCAGCCTTTGGAAAAAAATGCAAGAGATGTGGTAGAATGAATCTAAGATGTCTAGAAGGATGGTGCTGGGACCGATTCGATATTGTTTAGAATTTTATGGCAACACTTTTCTGTCATTAGTGTCATTTTTACGTATCGTGATGTGTTTCTCAATTTCATCGCTAGTTGACGCTAATTGGAAGTGGAAGTGCATAGTCAACCAATCGATAGACAAACTATATTCTTTGATTCGAGCAGTCAACAAAATGAGCAAAATCTGATGTCATACTCATAAAAAACAAAATCGAATGAAAGGAACACATTTATAGGGAATTTGGCCAGTATTCTAAACAAATAATATAGGTAGTTGATCAGTCAGCGTCCAAAAGTAAAAGTATAGCCAGCCGTCAGGTAGGCCGTTTATACATTTCCTAGGAAATTTGTAACTCTTCTCGTTGCAAACGCCATCTGAACTGATTTGATGTCGAAAAGCCATGATGCTCATAGTAGGCATGTGTCGCCAAGTATACCCCAAACATGCCCAGGTATAAGTCAGTACACCATCCTTCTAGACATCTTAAATGAATCATTTCAGCAGTGCCTGTTTGGTAAAAAACATAATCAGTTGGGAGAAGTGGAAGATCAAGAGTGTGAAGAAGAATTTTATATCGATGGCTTGATATGTGTTGGTGAAATCAAAGAAAATTCGAAGGAATGGATCCAAAATGTAAAAATGTTCAACTACGATGTTTGGTGTAAGTTAGATTCTGGGTCAGAGGTGAATATTTTACCAAAAGATATTTTCATGAAGCTATATAGAGGACAGAAGAATCTTCAAGGTGCACTGGATAAAACGGTTGTATCTGGAAGCTTTTGGAGGATCGAAGTTAAAACCAGAGAGTTTGGTAACAATTGAATGTAACTTGAATGGACATTCGGTATTCTTAGAATTTTTGATTGTTGATTGCAATGTTGAGCCAATTCTGGGTTTGCCTTCATGTGTTCAATTAGGTTTATTGAAGAGAGTGGATGAGATTTTGATTCAAAACAAAGACAATTTTATCAAAAATAATTCAGATATATTCACAGGGTTAGGCAAATTTCAAAATGATTGTAAAATAAAGCTCAAGAAAAGCAGTGTTCCTGTATCAAAACCTGCAAGAAGATTGCCCTTGATAATAAAGAATAAATTGAAAATAAAATTAGGTGAATTATAGAAACAAAAGATAGTTGCGAAAGTTGAAGAAGCTTCAGAATGGGTAAACAGCTTAATGATTTTAGAGAAACCAAATGGTTCTTTACGTCTTTGTCTCTCGACCCAAGTGAGTTAAATAAGTGTATAGAACGAGAATATTGTGAAATACCTAGCATTTCGAAATAAGTTCTAAATTGTCCGGAAAAAAATGTTTCACTGTCTTAGACGTCAAGGGCGGATTCTATGAGATTAGTTTGGATTAGGAGTCTAGTGAGCTTTGTTCATTTTCTACTCCATTTGGGTGTAATAGATTCACACGTTTACCATTCGGTTTGAATTTGGCACCAGAGTTATTCCAAAGACTTAATTTCAAAAATTTTGGAGATTATCTCTAGGAGATATTTCAAATGTCATAATTTATTTTGATGATATGCTGTTTTTCGCTTCAAATGAACAAGAACATGATGCTATTTTGAAAAAAGTGATTGATTCAAAGGGCTAGAGAATTCAATGTGAAATTCAATAAAGAAAAAATTCAGTTGAGACAAAATGAGGTTAGGTATTTAGGACATATTTTTGTGCTGATGGTATGAAAGTTGATGATAAAAAATTGAATTAAATAAAAGAAATAAAACCACCCAAAAATAAAAAAGAGTTACGAAAACTTCTTGGATTCGTTAATTATGTACGCAAATTTAGCTGAACTTTCGAATTCCATGACACAATTATTGAAAAAGGATAGCGTATTTGAGTGGTAAAATGTTCATAACAAAGGTTTAGAAAACATCAAAAAAGAACTCAAAATTTTTAATGAATTTCGATCCAAATGAGAAAGTAGTTATTCTTACGGATGCATCTATGAATGGTCTGGGTTGTTGTTTGATGTAACAAGGAAAGACGGTGGCTTATGCATCTAGGGTTTTGACAGAAATAAAAAAAAAGATATTCCACGATAGAAAAGGAAATGATAGGAATTGTTTACTCAATGAAACGTTTTCATCACTTTGTTTACGGTCGCCCTGTAAAGATAATAACTGATCATAGACCAAATATTGGCGTTATTAATAAACAGATTTGTCAAATTGATTCTTCAAAATTGCAAAGACTTCGGATGAAACTTTTAAAATGTGATATATCAATTCAGTACCTTCTTGGTAAATTTCTGCATGTTGCAGATTTTTTGTCAAGAAATTATAGTAGTGAATTCGTTGAAGATGATCAAGACTTGAGAGAAGTTGTTCGCACAGTTGAAAAATATTTGAGAATGAGTGAGAATAAAAAGGTAGAATTCAGGAAACACACAGTATCTGATCCAATTTCGCAAAAAGTGATAGAGTTTTGCAGAAGTGGTTGGAGTAAAAGGTTGTGCAGAAAAGGTGATTTGAAAATATATCATCAATTGAAAGAGGACATTCATGTCATTGAGGGATTGGTATTTTATAAAGATGCGGTAGTGGCCCCTTTCAAGTGGAGACAATCAATGTTGAAAGTATTACATGAAGGTCACTTTGGAGTTAACAGAACTAGAGATAGGGCTAAAAGTCTATTATTCTGGCCAGGTATGTCTGGAGGTATTGAAAAAATAGTTAGTAGTTTCTCCACTTGTGAATGTTTCAGGACCAATAATATAAAAGAGCCTCTTATTGAGCATGAAATACCTGACTCACCATTCCAGAAAATTGTCACAGATATTTTACAATTTGGGAATAATAATTATATTGTTGTTACATATTATTTGACTAAATGGATAGATGTTATTCCTATACTAAGTACACAGAGTAGTGATGTCATTTCGGCACTGAAATGTAGTTTTTCGGCATATGGTGTTTTCGATGTTATTTCAGACAACATGCCCTATTCATCAATGGAGTGCAAAAAAATTGCAGATGAATGGGGATTTCAATTCAAAACTACTAGTCCTAGATATCCTAGGTCTAATGGCATGACAGAGCGTGCTGTACAGGTTGCAAAAAATTTGCTGAGAAAATCGAGTGATTTGACATCTGCTCTGATGGAATACAGAAATACACCAATAACAGGTTTGAAAAAGTCTCCAGCAGGACTCCTTTTTGGTAGAAGACTGATGTAATTTTGTGTTGATCTGTTAAATTAATGAAACGCTTGAAGTGTTGCAAACGAGTGTGGTGAGAATATTCCCACCCCTAGTGGAATTTCATACACACTTATACACAAGTAATTTTAAATTATTATGAGAGTAAGTTTGTATGTATCTTTTGTAGCCTGAAATATGCATTCCGAGTTCGCTTCAGTCAAAATATTCTTTCATATCATATATATACATCTAAGAGAAATAACGATAAATACATTACTACTTTGTATATTCAAAAAAGAACTAACGAAACACACTTGTTATTTTATCGACATGTCACTTTCACATTCGATTTCATCTTTTTTCCCTTCTCCATGAAATATTCCAATTCTACAAAAAAAATATATAATTCTGTGGTTTTAATTCAAAATTTGGTGGCAACGCCGGGCAACGCATACGAAAATTTTGCGTCGGAGAATTAGAGTTTTGCGTGTAAAATGGGAATATTTCATGAAAGAAGGGTAGAAGAAGGTGGAATTAGACATATTGATGAATAACGCTAGTCTTCAATCTTTTTTTTTGTATAAAAGTGCCTTTTTTCTCTTCGGATGGCGATAACTTCCAAACGAAGGGAGAATGCTGCGTTTTGACTTTGGAATTTGAATTTGTATTCGATAAACAAAAGGTAAATATATAATTATCGGGCTCCACCTCAAAAACATTATGGTGGAACACGTATTTTGGCCTCCTGAACAAAAAATTCCAATGAAGTTTTTGGAGCTCTCAACTAGTTTCGTAGATATGTCCCCTCAAAGACAGAAAAAACGGTGTTGACGTATATGTTTGTTCTTATCCAATTCCGCTCAAAATCTTTCTATAGGCACAATATACACAACTGATTCCACCTTCTTCATCACACTTTTCAACCGAATTATAAGCATTTTTCACAAGACCAAAAAAAAATAATCCTATGCGATGCACATTCTACTGTTTTGCTAACATCGAATTTCTCTGACGATTTATTTTTTAGAGTCTTGTAGTGAGAAATGCTTATAATTCGGTTGAAAAGTGATAAACTGGGTGGTATAGAATGTTTAAATTGTGCTGATAGAAAGGAGAATGGGTTTCAGGCGGAATTAGCTGATAAAGAAACATATCCGTCAACCCCGGTTTTCCTGTCGTTGGGGGACCATATCTCCGAAACTAGTTGAGGTCTGTACAACATTCTGTAGGTAAACTTACCAGAATATGGAGAACGGATGAGTCATTATAAGATAATTAACTAGATGTCTCAATTCTTCTTTCCTGCGAGCAGCAGAAGATTTATAGTAGAGTTGAGTTTTGGGGTGTTTTTTGTTGATGACACTTAGTCCACATAACGTTCTGCGCGCGTTGATGAATATTCCTGTGTCGATAACTTGTTTGACGATACTTTCTGTGGCATCAGCATGTAATTGGCACTCATGATGATCTGTTAGGGTCATGGTGGTTCAGATTGTTATCGTTCGACTGGTACCAAAGACTTGCTGGTGTTTCCGATTGTTGGCATTTATTGTTTACAAAATAAATGAAAGGCGTGCATCCATAGTTACTCAGATGACTCGAATATTGAATTTGGAACAATTTTTTGAACTCTGCCTCCAAAACGGTAAGTATCTGACGGTGAAACGAAATGTAATATGTAGAAATATCAAAGCGCTGAGTAGTACTTCTTGTGAAACCTAGAATTTAATTTCGTTAAGTTCGATTTAGATCGAGGAAAGGGAAAGATGGTTAAATAGTTTTTTCCGTTATGAAATATTGAATTCCTTATGAGTGATGTTGAAGGAATTTGCAGTTATTTTTTGAATTCAAATATGTACAATCTGAAAGAACACTGCATTCCTATTACTCTCTGTTTATGCCCTGCTGGGAAAAGAAGCAAAACACTAGACTCGACGATAAATACAAGACATGGGAGTGGACGAGGAGACCTACAATACAGAGCAGGAAGTAAAACGTACTAGGCTGCCCGAAAAGAGCTCGATAAATGAAATTGCGTAAACTTTATGAGCTACTCAGCCAACAAAATGAAGAGCAAATGAAAAATATCAAAGACGAAATAAGTAGGAGCCTGAAAGACATCAACAGATCCATAGAAGGATCAAAACTAAGAATAGAAAAGTTAGAAAAAACGTTGTGCATGGCTAAAAAATTCACGAAGGAAAAATAATATTCCAATCTTTGGATTGGTACCAGGCGACGATCTCATTGAGGTAGTTCTGAAGGAGGGTAACCGCTTACTAGATGCCAATATTGAAAAAAATATATATTACGTGAATAAATCGTCCAAAGAAAAAGAGGTTGTTATAGAATTTGGATCTTTTCTACAAATGGTCAATGTCTTCAGGAAAGTGAATCTATTGAAAAACAGTGGTATCGCTATATTGAACGATTTCAGCATAGAGAAAAAGTGAGATAAATTGATGAAAATTCTAGTGAAGCACTTGAAAAAACAAGCCAGAATAAATCTCAAGCGCAAATAGACCGAGAAAAGTACACTGTAGATCAGCTGAAACTGTTGGCTTTCCGACAGCGAAGACAATGCTGTAGAAGAGAAAACTTCAGAAGAAAAGGAAACAAAGCAGGAGAAGAAGAGGATAGAAAAAAACATATCAGAAACCAACCGGACGAATGAGATCTGGAAATAACACAAACTAAAAAACTTTTGCACAATTTAATTCATTTTTGAATCATTTTTTCTAAATAAATAAATCTTTCAATTTCTGAATTTTTTTAACATAAACTACAGATTGTTATATTCACAGAATGAATCAGTATATGAGAGTAATATGACTATGAACCAGTTGAAACATGTTCAATATCTTCGATTCAAGAATATGAAAATATTCCTAGCATTAAAATAATCAATGAAAGCAACTTTAGAATATATCAACAAAATATTCGCAGTTTTAGAAAAATATTGATGAACTGGGATTATATCTCAATCAGTTCAGCAAAGAGTTTCTGAAACCTGGAAAAAAATAATGTAGAATTAATTCAGTTGGCGGGGTATGACCTTGTATACAATCAAGGCCGTACCCAAGAAAGGGGGTCAGAGGGGTTGGAACCCCCCAAAATTTTCTTAAAAACAAGATTTTTCAAACGCATTACTCAAGTTATAATTGTTCTTTTTTTTCGTAGGTAAATGAGGAAGAGTTCAAACCAATTTCTAGTTGAAAATGTACGTAAATAATTTGTCAAATTTATTATAATTTTACTAATCCATTCACCTACGTGGAATTCGTGGATGGACGTGATCCGCCGCTAACGGCGTAGACCGAAGCGTTTCATTACGTGAGTTGTAAAGCATATAGTTGGGCGCTATTACAATAGGTAGCAGCACGAAAAAAAGACCGCCATTCGCTTTCGCAAGTCTCTGACTCTGACTACTTTCGGAAAAAATTTCGTTTTTATATGTTGGCAGTACAGTACTGGGGGCTTACTCCGAAACTAAACGAACGATCAATGAACGAAAAAATTGACGTTGAATCTTTGAAACTTCATGAAAAGATGGTTGATCTAGAACTAGTAACTAGGGAAGAATATCGACCGATGAGGGCGCTGGTGGTGGTTAAACTTTATCCACCATTTTGAAATAGTTACCTTGTTTACATTTGTGAAATAACGCGCCAAACTGAAATCCAGTCATCAGTTGCCCCCGTTAGATAAGATTTTGGTGTTTTTTTGCTATATTTTCATTGTACGAAATTTTTCTCGAGAAGGTTAATATAACTGTGTTCAAGATGCTTTGAATATCCGCACAATACCATTCATTGGAGGTGAACATAGATGCATTGTGTTTTAAAATATAATGATATTTGTTCCAGGGCATTTTCTAGTTTTAGTGTAGTGTTAGTGAACCAAAGAGACAAACTCTGACAAACAGACTCACCAAGTAACAAGAAATCATCTCTCTTGAAATGCAAGTAACACACTGAAGCCGCTCTAGGTGGTGATTAAGCAGTTTCAGTTTAATATTCCAAGCCTTGTACCTGTCTATTTTCTCTTTCAATCCACTTTCTGTTTCCCACCAAAGATGTATTTATCTTTGGAAACGTGTAGAAAGACAACTTTGGATTTCGGTTCCTAGAGTTGCGGCAACTTGGCACCAAACACTTTATACGGCTCACTGAGCGATCTGCATCCATGATTGTTTGTTATTATTAATGAAAAAAAATTACGATGAGATTTCCTAAATCAACACCAAAGAACTCAATGAATTCACACACATAAAATGGAAGCCGTTTGTTTGTTAAAATATAGCAGTGCGTTATATTTCCGCCAGACGTCGCATAAAATTATGAACTTCCCAATAGTGAGTACTCACTGTGGAAATTGTTTTGGGAAAAACAAACGGAACTCGACAAGCCCCCTTGTGGCATTGAGGCATCAAGCCAATGTAATAGGGAACTTTTTCCTGACATATTCACCCTCCTGAAAATATTTGCTTCTTTGCCAGTGACCACTGCAAATGCTGAGAGGACCTTCTCCACTCTCAAGCAATTGAAGACGTACTTGAGAAATTGTGGACAAGACAGACTAAGCGGACTGGCTCTCATGTCGGTTCATAGAAGCCATAAAAACTCAACAGACAAAGTGATGGATGAAATCGCAAGAAAAAAAAACAGAAGAGTGGATTTTGTTTTGTAATGTAACTGTTATTGTCTACAGACGTAATTTTGTACTGTATTGTACTAAACAGTGTTTAGTCTATTTGCATTGTCAATCTATTTATTTTCCTAGACACCAAATTAACAGGGAAAATTATTTTGTCGTTATCATTTATATATTTATTATTCAGTGTCGTTCTAACTTCTGTTAATGAAGCTCAAAATGGCGTAAGAATGGTATATTTGACAATTAGTTTTAACGTTCTTTTGGGAAGGCCTTCGGCCCGGCCTGGTGCCACAACCACCCCCGAAAACTTTTTCTGGGTACGGCCTTGTATACAATTAGGGTAACATAAATAAATGTGATGAAGTAACACTTACGTAAAAAATAATCTGGCATATACATATGAATACCATAATATTGGAGAAATAACAGTTATCGAGCTAGACATTTCAATTAACGCAAAACTAGTCATAATAACAGCAACTTATAGATCCCCTTCTACTAGCATTCAAGATTTCATTCACAATCTGTATTGTATCTTACTATTTTAATGAGTTACTTATCAGATTTATATAGCATCTGGCAACTGCTCATTCGTATCATCCCTGCGATAGCGGTTCTCAGGTAACAGTTGAAAAAGTAACGTCATAGTTTAATGTAAACAAAAAATATTGTCATACTTGACACTTGTACTTTTCAAAAAAAATATATGTAATTATATCGATTCAATCAAACCTGTCTACAGTATATCCAACAAGCATTATACGAACAGTAAGTCGAGTGAAAAACCTCACGAGACTTAACATGGTCACTTCGAGACGGACGTAACTCAAAATCAGCCGAACATTCCCAACAAAGGAAATAACTTCCAAGTGAGTCTCCTATCCTTTATCCATTCCTCTGATTCCTCATTCTCAACTTGTTTATTGCTGTAGAATCTTATTGTTAAAATGGCCGAAGACAAAATAAAATCATTACATTACAAACGCGGTGGAATCAAAGCTCAAATCACAAGATTTACAAATTTTATGCAAAATATAACAGATTCTTCAAAATTGAATGAATTACAGTCACGGCTACAGAAAATAGACCTTCTATGGAAAGAATACGATACTATTCAAACAGAATTAGAATTATTAGATCAAATAACTACTACTGAATCACATCAAAATGAAAGGGAAGATTTTGAAAATTCATATTTTATGGCAGTTTCTCATGCACAAGGTTTAATAAAACAATTTACAGAAACTCCAAGTGTTTCAAATCAGATTGCAGCTCCTCAAGTTGGTGCTTTATCAAATCAAATGCAAAATATTACTGCAAATATCACAAATTTACCAAAATTGAATTTACCTGAATTTTATGGATCTTATGAAAAATGGTTACAATTTTCAGATACATATAAGGCCATGATTCATAATTGTAAAACATTAAGTAATATCCAAAAATTTTGGTATCTCAAATCTTGCGTTAAAGGTGAAGCTGCGAACGTTTTAGTAGCTTTGGAAGTATCGGAAGCAAATTATGATAAAGCGTGGAACCTCCTTTGTGAGCGGTATGAAAATAAAAGGGTCATAATTCAAACACATTTGAAGGCAATTTTTGATATACAGAGTGTTCAAAAGGAATCACATATTCTACTTAGGAATATGATTGATACTGTTAACCAACATTTAAGAAATCTTGAATCACTTAAATTACCTGTCGATCAGTGGAATACTATTATTATTTACCTAGTTTCATCAAAACTGGACACCACCACAAAACGTGAGTGGGAGGAACATGCATTGAAACTTCAATCAGATTTACCCTCTTTCGAAGAATTCTTTAAATTCCTAAATCAAAGATGCCAACTTCTAGAGAATTTAGATTCAAACAGAAAATCTCAACAATTTCCAATTACATACAAATATGGATCAAAAAGAACTGATAATTCAAGTTCAACACATGTGTCTACTTCAAACCCAACATGTATTTTTTGCCAACAACATCATTTCATATTTTCTTGTGGCAACTTTTTGAAATTGAATACACAAGAACGACTTACTGAAATCAAAAAGATTAAGGCATGTACAAACTGTTTACGCAAGGGACATTTTTCCAAGGATTGTAAAAGTTCCCACTCATGTAAAAAATGTTCTTATCGTCACAACACTCTTTTGCATGTGGACAAAGAACAAACTTCAAACTCTACTAACCAAACAGCGTTGCCAAGCAATGAAAACAACATTCAATCTGTTACAAATATTGCACAATCAACTCTTTCCATCTCTTCAGAATTCAGAGACGATTCATATATTATGCTTTCAACAGCGAGTGTTTTCATTTTAGATAAAAATGGCAATCCTCATAAGTGTCGAGCAATTCTCGATAACTGTTCTCAGTCGAATTTTATAACTGAAAAATTATTCAAACACCTACAACTTCCTTCAGAAAAACTTGCACATTCAATAGAAGGTTTTGGATCTAAAGTCACAACTATATTTAATAAGACTTGTACTACAATAAAATCCACAATAAACGCCTACACTCAAAATAACATACCATTTTTGGTAACTAACAAAATTACAAAGAATTTACCTGCTTTTTCATTTGACAAAACCAAACTAAACATCCCACAAAATATTATTATGGCTGATGAAAAATTCAGTGAAACCGGTCCAATTGACATGCTTATCGGGGCTTCCATCTTTTGGGATCTGATTTGCATTGGACGGATCAATTTAGTCAATAATCACACAATTTTACAGAAAACAAAGCTTGGCTGGATATTGTCTGGTCCTTTACCAACATCTCATATAAATATTTCAAATTCAGTGTGTAATATCTCAATAAATGACAATCATATGCAGGATTTATTAGAACGCTTCTGGAAAATAGAAGAATGTCAACCTGTAATGAAATATTCTCCAGAAGAAGTAGAATGCGAGGAACATTTTGTTAAAACTACAGTCCGCGATAAAACAGGTAGATTTACTGTCAGTCTACCACTCAAAGATAATTTTAATCAACTTGGTGAGTCTTTTGATACCGCACTCAAAAGATTTTATGCAGTTGAGAAAAAGCTAAGCAATAATTCAGATTTGAAACAACAATATGTTTCATTTATGACTGAGTACGAGATGCTTGGACACATGACAAGGATTGACATTGCAAATGATCTTTCTCAGAATCATACATACTATTTGCCACATCATGGCGTCTTGAAAACGTCCAGTACCACAACTAAACTCCGTGTCGTGTTTGACGGCTCTGCAAAAACTTTTACTGGCCTTTCGCTAAACGATGTCCTTAAAGTAGGCCCTACTATTCAAGACGATTTATTTACAATAGTTACTAGATTCCGTACTTACCAATATGTGGTTACGGCCGATATAGAAAAAATGTACAGGATGGTCAACATAAAAGGTTCTCAACGCGACCTGCAGCGTATTTTATGGCGTTCTGATCCATCTGAAGAATTAGGTCATTATCAGCTGAACACTGCTACCTACGGTACCGCCAGTGCCTCATTTTTATGTATACGATCCCTTTTTCAGGTTGCCTTCGAAAATCAATCCAAATTTCCAGAAGCTAGCAAAATCATTTTGTCAAGTTTCTATGTGGATGATTTATTAACAGGATTCAACTCCATTGAAAAGGGAAAGAAAATAATATCAGAACTTATTCATATCTTAGGTTCAGCTGGTTTTAATCTTCGCAAATTCGTTTCAAATAATGATAAAATTCTAGGCGAAATTCTCCATATTAAATCTCACTCGCAACAAACTTTCATTTCAGATGATAGAATAACAAAAACATTAGGTCTAACCTGGAATTCAGTAAATGATACATTTCAATATATTGTTAAACATAATCAACTCCACCATATAACAAAACGCATAGTTTTATCTACAACAGCTCAAATATTTGACCCGTTAGGCCTAGTTGGTCCTTGCACAATAAAGGCAAAAATTATAATTCAGAAACTTTGGGAATTAGGACTACATTGGGACGAAAGCCTTCCAGTCGCATTACATGTTTCCTGGCTCGAATTTCATTCCCAAATACATCATATAAATTCACTCAATATTCCTAGACATATCATTTGTTCTAATCCGGTTTCCCTACAATTGCATTGCTTTGGAGATGCCTCTGAAAAGGCATACGGTGGATGCTGTTATCTCCGTTCAGTAGATCAGTCTGGAAAAATTCACGTTCATTTAGTTTGTGCAAAGTCAAGAGTAGCACCCTTGAAAACGGTAACTTTACCTAAGCTCGAACTTTGTGCAGCTTTACTTATTACTCAATTAGCTCAAAGGGTATTGAAAGCTATTCCAAATAATATCAATCATACGTATTATTGGACTGATTCAACCATTGTATTAGCATGGATAAATAGTGAACCACACCTGTTAAAAACGTTTGTGGCCAATAGGGTTGCCGAAATACAACAATCTACCAATAAAAATAATTGGAGTCATATTACAAGTGAATCAAATCCCGCAGACATCATTTCTCGCGGTCTCAATCCGAAAGAATTGAAAGATTGCAAAATTTGGTGGACAGGCCCTGTCTGGCTGTCTCAAGATGAAATTTCATGGCCGAAAAATAGAACTTCATTCGTTTCAGAAATTCCAGAAATGAAGAATCTAAATCATACTCTAATTTCAAGCACAGATAACCAAAGTCTTGATATCATTGATCGTTTTTCATCTTTTACAAAATTGCAGAGAACTATTACTTATTGCCTGCGGTTTATAAATAATTCAAGAAGTTCGCATTTTGAAGCTCGCCTTTCAGGGTCTTTATCAAAATCCGAACTTGATAACGCTCTAATAATAATTTGTAAGATAGTACAGAAAATGTATTTTCCAACAGAATTAAAATCATTACAAAACTCAAAGTCTCTTCCTGAGAAAAGTAGAATTCTTTCATTAAATCCATTCTTGGATGAATGTGGTCTCATTCGAGTAGGTGGAAGACTCAAACACTCAAACTTGCCCTATAATCGTAAACACCCAATTTTGTTACCACCCAAAGGAAGTTTCACCAAACTTGTTATTCGCTATGAGCACGTTAGACACCTCCATGCAGGTGCTCAAGCCACTTTGGCTGCAATTAGACTAAACTTTTGGCCGATTAATGGACGTAGTACAGTTCGAGGAGTTATACGTAAATGCATAACTTGCTTCAAATCCAAACCACTAGAAAGTAAATACCAAATGGGAAATATTCCACATTCACGACTTCAACCTCAACGCCCATTTTTAACGACTGGAATAGATTTTGCTGGTCCATTCTACATCAAAGATGGCAAGACTAGGAACAGGAAAATCGTTAAATGCTACTTATGTATTTTTATATGTTTTGTTACAAAAGCAGCACATCTTGAGTTATCTGATGATCTTTCAACTGAATGTTTTTTGAAATGCCTTACAAGATTTATTTCAAGACGTGGTATCTGCACAGATATTTACACCGATAACGGTACCAACTTCGTAGGTGCTGAAGGTGAATTGAATACTATTTTATTGAATATCAAGGAAAATGCAAAATTTCATGAATTTCTAACTTTGAATAAAATAAACTGGCATTTTTCTCCGCCATATGCTCCAAATTTCGGAGGTCTTTGGGAAGCTTGTGTAAAATCCGCGAAATTTCATTTAAAAAGGATTATTGGTAATTCTCACTTGACTTTCGAGGGTCTGTACACAGTAATAACACAAGTTGAGGCAGTCCTCAATTCCCGACCTTTACTACCCCTATCAAACGATCCAAACGACCTTTTTCCCCTCACTCCCGCACATTTCCTCATCGGCGAGCCTTTGACAGCCTTACCACAAAATGATGTACGAGATACGCCACCAAATCGACTATCGCATTTCAAAAATATCCAGCGTCAACTATAGCACTTTTGGCAGAGGTGGTCGCATGAATATATCAGCAGCCTGCAAGAGAGAGCGAAGTGGAGACAACCCCAGCCGAACCTTGAAGTCGGCTCCCTAGTCCTACTAAAGGATGACAACGCTGCGCCGCTCTGTTGGAAGCTCGGGCGGATTATTGAACTTTTTCCTGGTGAAGACGGAACAGTACGCGTAGTGAATGTAAAAACTACCAGTGGTGTCTTCAAAAGACCTATATCTAAAGTTTGCGCTTTACCAACAAATACTCAGTGACTTCATATATTTTATTTTCCCATGCGTTTTCTTGGATTTCTGTTATTTTATTATATTTCAATGTTTTCTTTGAAAGCCGATCCTTTCAAGGGGGGCGGCATGTATTGTATCTTACTATTTTAATGAGTTACTTATCAGATTTATATAGCATCTGGCAACTGCTCATTCGTATCATCCCTGCGATAGCGGTTCTCAGGTAACAGTTGAAAAAGTAACGTCATAGTTTAATGTAAACAAAAAATATTGTCATACTTGACACTTGTACTTTTCAAAAAAAATATATGTAATTATATCGATTCAATCAAACCTGTCTACAGTATATCCAACAAGCATTATACGAACAGTAAGTCGAGTGAAAAACCTCACGAGACTGAACACAATCTAGAAAATCATCTCGATAGAATTGAAAACAAAAATGTAGATTTTTATATTCTGATAGTAGATACAAATGTAAATATTCTCTCGGAAAATTTTGTTTCCATGATCAATATTCCTACAAGGAAGGAAGCATGTATTGATCACATTTTCTTAAAGAGTAAACATCACTATGAAAGTGAAAGCCATTCTCCTACTGTCCTAAAAACTGCAATCAATGGTCATTACTCCAAAATCATTCATCTACCTAATGATAACACCCAAAAAAATTCGAAAACCTTACTCAACTTCACGGATAACAATAAATTAAAAATTGATCTCCAAAAAACGAATTGGAACCATTTATATTCGATTCACGATACAAATCAGGCTACACAATATTTTCTAGACAAATTATCATCAGTTATACTGAAAAATACAAAAAACGTATGAGAAAAAACAATATTTAATAAACCAACTCTATAGATCACTGATGGTTTGAAAAAATCAATTGAACAAAAAGAGACGAACTCTATAAAAAGTATAAGCAGTTAAACAATCTCTACTAGAATGTAGAACTCGACTCAATAATTTACTTAGGTAAACGAAAGCTAACTACTATAAAAGTGAAATAGAAAAAAATCATCATATGCAAAAGCAGTATGGAATATGGTGAAAAAAATCAATTTGTCAGATAATAAAGGCAATATTGATAAAGTAATAGTTGACGGAAGAGATATCACAGGTGACAAAGACATGGCCACTGAGTTTATTCTTTTTGCAAACTTAGATAAAAATTATGCATCCAAAATTAAGAAACCACTGACGCCACCCCCTCATACGTACATCCCATGGAAAAAGACACATTTCTTCTTCCGACAGACGATCAAGAAATTGGAAAAGTTATTGCTTCATTGTCAAGTAACAAAGCTCCTAGAATATATGGACTGAGAGCTGATACTTTGAAAGCAGTAAAATATAAAAAAAACACTAGCATACATAATAATAAAATGTTCGAGAGCGGCGTTTGCCCTCTCCAGTTCAAAAGATTAATAATTATACCTATGTTTAAGAAAGGAGATAAAGAAATATATCGAATTATTGGCCCATTTCACTAATAACTAGTTTAGCGAAAATTTTTGAGAAGATATTAAAAGATAGACTAATGGGGTACTTGGAAAGGCATAATATCTTATCTAACATGCAATTCGGATTCAGAGAGGGCAAATCCACCCAATATATATGCTATTTCTTTATCAATAAGTAAATCTATGGAAACGTCTGTAAATAAAATCCCACGTTGTGTGTGTTATTAGATCTAGCAAAGGCGTTTGACAGTTAGTCATCCTCAGTTGTTGGAAACTTTACAGAACATAGGAATAAGAGGTATTGCATATTGATTCATTTAACAGCTACCTGAAAGACCGTAAACAATATGATAAAATAAATACCAAAGAAATCTTTGAAGAAATTGTTGAGTACGGAATTCCACAGGGAACGGTCTTGGGTCCAGTTCTATTTTGTTCACATTGAACTCATGTGGAAAAATAATAAGTTTTGCTGATGACACAGCTATTGTATACCATGGAGAAAACTGGACCGATCCCAAACAAATAGTTGAAAGTGACCTTACGAAAATAATAACGTAGTTTGATCACAAATTGCTGACGGTAAACTACAAGAAAACTATTTTCATAACTTTCGCTAATAGAAGGAGTAGTTTTGATAATCTAGTCATCGAAGATGATACAGAGGAAAAGCCAGATAATGTGCACTTTATATTATTATTTATAGTTCACTTATAGAATCTAGGTAGAGGTATGGCATACTTGGTTGGGGTGGAGTTGCGAAAACGCATGTGAAAAAATTGGAATCATTATAAAAAGAGTTCATAAAAATAATGAAGCAAAAAAATTCAACTTATCCTTCAGGCGCACTATTCAAAGAGGCTCTACTCCTCGATATGAGGCAGCTTAGTTCATAGATTCTGTATCATTCCAATTCAGACAAAAAACATGCAATTTCTTGATCAGCGATTATCCATCGGGTTTGTGCCTGGTGCAAATCTCAAAACAAATCCGGCTACAAGAACCCTAGCACAAAGATGCCGCGCTTACCTTGCAGCAAGCAATGTTCTGCCAACTGTTATAAAATATGGAATCAATAGCACAAAATTGTTCAGGGCCAAAGTGAAAAAATATTTGCTTTGTTCAAATAGAATGGATACTCATAATTTGATTAATCCGAATAATATATGAGCTAAAACAATATGTTAGCTATTTTTGTTAGGAAAAATATATGTGGTTCAAGAGAACACAAAAATAATTCAATATTTTCAATAATTTCTCTTCTCTATTCATTTCTTCATTGTATTTCATCTCATCTTGCAAAGAAGAGAGCCTAAACATCAATAGAACATGGATGACAGCTGTTCGAAACATACGGATCCTTCCAATGAGAGAAAAAACGGTTTCGAAAAATCAATTAGTGTTGATGACAGTCCCATACTAGGTCCGACAAATAATGACACTGACGTCTGAACCACATCACACCAAAGCCTCGCAGCAGAGAAGAATACTTCGACCATTGCTGCGCCGCCTTCGAAAATGTCTGCCGCAGATGTAGACGAAACGTCAGGCCCAAAAACGGCTTGGAAGCACGGAAACTTCTAATAATTCATGAATTCACATTGTCTTCTCCTTGGTTAGCAGTAGATCTACATTGGCTTTGAAACGTATTCGTTCATTTTTCGATGACGAATAAACCTCACAGATCGGCAAAAACTGTGAAACATGTATTTTTATTTCCAGGCGCTTAAACGTGCCCGGGATCGATATCAAGGTGACTTTTCTTCTACTCCCTTACTTGTTTGGGGAGTAATTCCGGATGGTTCTATTCGAACCCACAGTCATGATTGTTGTTTTGCTGTCTGAACATACAGCCGCAGTGACGAGCAACTTCCGTCACTCATGTTAATCCTGATGCAAGCGAGCCTAGAAAACCGTGGTGTGTTCGCCTAGTGGTAAGGCTAGCTGTTCTTTCCTACCCCCTTCATAGACCCCCGCCCCGATCCGGCTACCCGCTCTGGTTTCACCCTTGTTCCAGACAGATCCATTGGGAGGCATGTCCGGTAGACCAGCTGGCCATTCCACCTGTGGTATTCCTATTTTGGGGTTCTTCGAAGGGCTCACATAATGGACATTACAATAATGGACTGGCCATAATGACAGTTTTCCAAATATCACGATGCGGAATACTATAGGGAGAGAAGGGATATGCACATTGAAGTGATATTGTGAAGAACAGAATGATAATTCTATACTTGAATTATTCTTTCCTTCTTAACCTCTCTTCATCTGCTACATTGAGGAAGGAATTCGCTTAGAGGTTATACTTATAGTATTCTATCTTGCCAATTCCGCAATCCTCTCTCTCTTAGGGCCAGTCCATTAGTTGTGATGTCTATGGCTCACATGTGTTTGAATCTTGGTCCTCACGTGGTAGTTCGAATCTGAACCAGGCCACAGAGTATTCTGATTTTGGTATTGACTTTTACTCAATGAAATTTAAATTCACATATCTGTAAGGATGAATAATAATAATTTGAATTTCCACATTTAACAAAAAAAAATTTGGAGGCGAATTCAAAAAATTGTTCATCCATATCTCCTGAATAATTTTGTGCATCCATTCTGAGAGCTATTTTTCGAAATTAGCTTTTTAAATTTCTAGAATGGTACCCGAGCTCACTACGTTTTCTCAATTTTTTTTGCGTGCATTTGAATCTTAAGAATGAATGTTACAAAGGAAACACCATTGTTTATTGAAAAAACACGGCAATTCAATTTTAAAAACAAAACTGAAAGAACTCGACAATAATTTTTGGAATGCATTCTAATCGGCGATAATATAGCATCTGAAACTCTATTGTAATGGGAGATTATGTTAAATTAGAGCACTAACTGTGTTCGTGTGCCGTATATCATTCATGTCCAATATTCTACATTCAAAATTAGTTTCACTGCATTTACTGTCCTGGTCATTTGAAAGCCTTCAATTTTACGGGAATGAATATTATTCGTAATCATTAAAAATTTTCTTAATTCTAACCTACTTTCAGGTTGGAACTGTTCACTCAGAAGAAAGCGAAGTCGGCAAAACACTTTGCTGACCTCTTGGCACTTTCCCGATTCTGTCTTCTTCTTTTATTCGAAACATCGTTCTGCCCATCGTAATTCATGAAATGCTTATATCCCTGCTAACGTATATAGACACCAACACAGTTGTGCAAAACCAGCTGTCCATGACCCGATATTAGAGTTATTTCACAATATCTGTACCGAATGGAGGAAAAGAATAAAGGTACTTAGTTTCTCCCTTGAAAAACACAAACATCTTCATTAACTAACATACTAGTCTCCAAAAATAGCACGTTACCGTTTCATTTGCCATTTTCTCAAGTACAATATCAGCCCCCAGTCCATTTTTATTGTTGAAAATGCCGTTAATATTTCAACAAGTAATCCAACCGTAGCTTATTTCCAGCAACCCTCGTAAAACAAAGCGGAAATTTATGAGATATAATCTCAACAGCATCAATTAAAAAGCAATATTGTAAAAAAATAGTCAATCACATCGAAAAATTCAAAAAAAGGCAACTATATATCAATAAAAGATAGGTAAATCTTATTCAACTGATTTTTTGTTTTTTTTTGTTAAACTGGCATTTGTTCCTTATGGTTTCATAGAGTTTGTATGCAACAATTTTTGCTTGAATGTAGTTGACAATGTTCCTTGGTTCGGTCTTCCATCTTCTATATTATCAACGATATGGGCATACAGTTTACAGTGTTCGAGGCTGATATCGTTGACGAATTGATATTGGGCCTAGACATCAAGTTTGCGGGGATTGTCGGACCTGGTTGCTTGGGCGTTGCTAGAACCGTCAAACAGCCCTGTGGAAGGAATTTTCGTGGCCAGATCTCTAGTAGACTCCAACGACCAAACCATTCCTATAAGAATAATCAACAACAGAATAACACTCCAGAACCCATTGTTAAAATCGCTAGAATATAGAGGTAGCCCCACCACAGATTTCTTGGCAGCTCCCAAAGAAAGTCTCCACAGATGAACCAAGTAAGGCCGTCAGATCTGTAAAGGAAAGTGACATGTACCTCAAAGGGAAGATTATGGGCCGACAGAGTTGGTGCAGCATCGAATTACTACCGGATACGCAAAGATTATACGTCAACCACCGAGACGTCTGCCTTTTTCAAAACAAGAAAATGTTTCATAAATTTTGGAAAACATGCATGTACCATTGCATGTGTCATAGGCCCCATGCTGAGACTTTGGGGGCTAATAGACAACGTTAGTCCCTACTTCGCTATGGCACCTCTGAAGTGTAGCTTCCAGAGGAGGGGGTGAATTCTCAAACGTGTTATTAATATCCATGCCTTGGATCATAGTCCTCGACCTCGATATGCCATACTAATATGGCGTCATTTAAGGTCCACCATACTTACCGAAACGTGTAATTTTTTCACTGTGGACATGGATCATGGGCCCCACGTTGTTTTTTCGTGATCCTTGTTAACAATCAACTATAGAACAAATTTTTCAAAACGCCATACCGCTGGGGCGTCGCCAAGTGGCCGCCAGACTGGACCAAACATGTCATTTTTAGCAATGAACAATTATATTATTTACCGGTATGGCCTTTTGGTTTTGAGATGCTCTGTTGGATCACTTTAGCGGGGATTACACTGCCACACCGATAGTTTTTCAGGTCATTCCTTGTGAAATTGAAAAAAAAATCCAAGATTAAAAATGAGAGAGTATAAGATCCCGCTATAGAACGACCTTCACCGTCCTGGTTAATGGATGAAAAGTATTTTATATCTGATTAAATATGCCAATAAATAAAAATTATACTTCGATGGCCACGTCCTCAATATCACCCTGTAGTTCCGTTCTCGGTGCTCATTTCTGTGCGTATTGTAAAAAGCGTTGAAAGAAAACGAATACGATTCATCACCTATCTTTCGCCGTTGGCCCGCATTATTCATTATCGTTCTTACGCTCTGAAAGTGTGTATCGTGACTAGAACAATGCCAAGAATGAACAAAAGGAAAGCCGAAAAAGGCCTGGAGAGGATGAAACTGAAGTTGAGTAAATTGGAGAAAATGTTTGATGTATCAAGTAAGTGAAAATTTTCACATTTGTGGGAGCCGATGTGTCCTCCAACTGGGATTAATACTCAGTTTGGAGAGGCATGCAACAGTTTGCACAGAATCCATAATATAATGAGTAATATCATTATTTTTTTTCGACACTCACCAAAGATAATACTTTGGATGAGTTGGATCATTCATTCTCAGGCTGGGGCTGATACTCAGTTTTAAGAATCATAATGAGTAATATCATTATGTCACATTGAATCCTTCTTTGGATGAGTCAGACAGACCTACGCAGACCAGGACGTCCATATTTGGTTCCTTTAAAGCACTTTTTCATTCGACAGGTAGTGATGACTCATCGGACAGCTCAAGTTCAACAAGTTCGGGGGATTCGAAATTTTCCACTGTGCCCAGGGTCGTGCAACGTACACCCGAGCCTGACGGGGTGGAAGACGCTGTCGACATCCAACAAAACAATCAGCCGGATGTGATTTCTACTCTTCTTGGTGACAATCCTTCTACAGAAGCATTGTCAGGTCCGGATATTGTGGATGATTTGGCAAAACGATGGACAACGTATCTTAGGTCCGGATTAGAGAGAGACAGTCGACAATCTCTTCTTCGAACATATAGTATCCCGGGAAACTGCCATGCCCTTGGGGCCCCAAAACTGAACCCGGAAGTACAAACGTTGCTATCACAAGGTGAGCTCAAAAAAGATAATTACCAGCAAAACCTTCAGGAAATCATGGGAAAAGGTCTGTCTGCTTTGGGGACAGGTATATCAAAGGCGCTGTCCCAGCATGATAACTTAGACCAGGGTCTAATAACGTGTATGGTAGATGCAGGAAAAATCTTTACCGATATGCAGCATACCATATCTACACATAGAAAGTACAATTTGACTCCACATTTCAATCCAAGCGTGCAAAAAATTGCATCTCAACAAGGGATTGACGACTTTCTATTTGGATCCGATTTTGCAGGCAAGTGTAAGTCTGCACAGTTAATGGAGTCAACGCAGCAAAAGAACTTCTTCGAGCTCCCCAGAAACGTAATACGAATCATTTAAACTATCAACGTCCTCCACCAAAAGCACGGATGAAACCAGAAGAAAAAAGGAGGGGGGAAGTTCGACAGGAGAGGCACAAAACAACGAAGGCCGAGAGAAAATACAAGGGGAATGCCAGCACCTGGAACAGACGTCGATAGAGGTAGGTTACGCAGGACGAATAGCATTATTTTATGAGAATTGGAAATGCCTTACTCACGATAAAGTTATCCTCAGTTGGGTAGAAGGGTATAAAATCCCTTTTGTTTCCAAACCCAAACGAATCACCCTTCGACAGCAACAGCCTTCCGCTGATTTGTCTCGAAGTATTGCTGATCTTTTAACAATGGGAGCTATTCAGCGTAGCACTGTTCAGGAGAAATTTTATCTCCATATTTTTTGCGGCGAAAACCTAATGGTAAACATCGGTTTATTCTGAATTTGAAAGAACTGAACAAAAATTTAAATTGTCCCCATTTCAAATTAGAAGATTATATAACCGCAAAAAATATGATAACAGAAGACTGTTACATGGCAAAAATAGATTTGCAAAATGCTTATTTTTTTGTACCTGTTCATATCAATTATCGTAAATTTTTGAAATTCACCTACAATGATGAGCTTTATGAATTCACAGTGTTGCCAATGGGCCTGGCTACAGCCCCATAGGTGTTTACGAAAATTTTCAAGCCTATCATAAACTATATGCGATCCCTAGGATACCAATCGGTGTTATATTTGGATGACTGGTTTTTATTAGGTAAAAACCGAGAACAAACGTTGTTAAATATTGATAGCTCGATCCAACTTCTAAAGTCTTTGGGGTTCATTGTTAATTACGATAAAAGTATTTTAGTACCCTCGCAAGAAATCGAATTTTTAGGTTTCTTATTTAACAGCAAGAAAATGCACATCGCAGTTCCATCTGATAAATCCGAGAACATTAGAGGATTAATACAGTTCTTGAAATCAAAAAGAGTTGTAAAAATTCGTTTTTTTGCTGAAATCATTGGTACTTTAGTATCGGTCTGTCCAGCTGTACCATATGGATGGGTCCACATGAAAGAGTTGGAAAGAGTTAAATATTTAGCACTTAAAAAATGTAACGGCAATTATGAGGCGAAAACCATTCTTCCAAATAATATACAAGATGATTTGGATTGGTGGTTGAAAAACATTAGTAAAGCAAAAATGACTTTAAAATGCAACCATTACGCATTTACCATTTTTACTGACGCTTCTAATTCGGGCTGGGGAGCTTCATGTGGTGATAAAACTGCTAGAGGGTTCTGGAATCCCGAGGAGATTTCAAAACATATCAATCATCTTGAACTCCTAGCGGCATTAAATGGTCTTAAATGTTTTTCTAAAAACTCTAGAGATTGTGATATCTTATTGCGTATCGATAATATAACAGCAATAAGCTATATAAATCGTATGGGAGGAATTCAGTACCCCAATTTGAACTTAGTAACCCGGCAAATTTGGGAGTGGTGTGAAAGCAAAAACATATTTATTTTTGCGTCCTATGTTAACACAAAAGATAACACTATAGCTGACAAAGAGTCGAGATCAAATAATATCGAGACAGAGTATACTCTGAATCCGAATGCTTTTCTACAAATAACAAAACGATTCGGGCAGCCAAAAATTGACCTTTCTGCATCCTATGCAAATACAAAATGTGAACTATTCATGTCATGGCATCCCGACCCAGAATCACAAGCTGTCGATGCTTTCACTGTTTCTTGAAAAAATTTGGTGTTTTATGCTTTCCCACCATTTCCACTTTTGCCGAAAGTAATAAATAAAATTGTGACGGATGAAGCCCAAGGCATCGTGGTTTTTCCGATTTGGAAAACGCAGTCGTGGTATCCAAAATTTGAAATCCTTATTATATCTGATACAATTATCTTGCATGCAGAGGAAGAATTACTCCTTTCACCTTTCAGAAAACCACATCCTCTGTGGAGAAACCTTTTCCTGGGTGCAGCAGTTTTGTCCGGGAAGCTTATTCCAAACAACGTCTACCCGAGTCAGCTATCGAAACCATTATGAATTCCTTAAGCCTCGCATCAATGAAGCAATATGCCACGACATATAAAAAATGGTGGTCATTCTGTAAAGGTACAGAAGTCTTTGAGGCAGATCCGAATAAGATTATGGATTTTCTACAAAAGGAATATATGATAATGGAGCGAGTTATAGCACGCTCAATACACACAGGTCACCTCTGAATACCTTATTACAAATTGAAGATCAAACATTTGTTAATAGATTCTTGAAAGGTGTATTCAGAAAACGACCCACGTTTCCAGATATAACGAAACGTGGGACCCCACACTAGTCCTAGAATATCTGGAAACCCTTTCTCCTATGGAATCACTGAACATGGAACAAATAACATATAAATTAGTTTTTCTTCTTGCTTCAATAACATCAGCACAAAGAGTTCAAACTCTGTCTAAAATAAAACTTTCGAATATATCCATGTTCTGTGATCGGATAGAAATCAATATCAAAGACCTGATCAAAACTTCCGCACCCAACAGATGTCAACCAAAGATTATCCTTCCCTATTTTCATGAAAAACAAAATATATGTGTTGCTTCAGTCTTAAAATTTTACATGGATAAAACAAAACACAGCAACTAAGATCAGGGAAAGATCAATTACTTATTACATATAAAAGACCGCATCATCCGGCAACAACACAAACAATATCGCGATGGATAAAACGTAGGCTTCAACTGAGTGGAATAGACACGCAGTTGTTTAAAGCTCACACCACTAGACATGTGCTACTTCTGCGGCTGCTAGAAAAGGACTCACCATCGAGAAAATACGGCAAGCGGCTTGATGGACTGAGAAGTCCAATGTATTCAACAAATTTCATAATTTGCCTCTAGTGGATTATTCGGAATTTGCAAATTCCATTATGAAATAGTTCATATTATCATAAGGATTGTATATTTGGTGATGGGAAATTAAAACTTAGGAACTCAAATTTGATTCTTAATTCGATAACCATGGCAAAATATATACAGGGGACTTTTGGATCGCTAGACTCTGAACATCTACAGGGTGATATTGAGGACGTGGCCATCGAAGTATAATTTGAGATTAAACGACTTACCTGAAGGAAGTTCAATCCTCAATTATACGAGATGGCCACGTCCGAATATATCACCCCCGCCCTCCCTCGAAAACCCTATACAGGGCGATCCAAAAGTAATATAGCTCAGAAGATAATGAATAATGCGGGCCAACGGCGAAAGATAGGTGATGAATCGTATTCGTTTTCTTTCAACGCTTTTTACAATACGCACAGAAATGAGCACCGAGAACGGAACTACAGGGTGATATATTCGGACGTGGCCATCTCGTATAATTGAGGATTGAACTTCCTTCAGGTAAGTCGTTTAATCTCAAATAAAGTATAATAAAATTGAGTAATTAACGATAAAAAAATGAATTTTCGAAAAAAATCACTGGTTTGGTTAATAGACAAATTCCATACCAATCGAAAGTATGATGCCTATAGAATATGCAAACGTAGGTTTGACTATTTTTTTCCTGTCACAACTCTTGGGTAGGCGGGTATATTGGACATAACATACTTTTCATCCATAACCAGACCGGTGCAAATTACTAGTATCAATTCACCTGTTTATACTTGCCTTCCCAAGAGTTGCGACTGGAAAAAAAATAGTCAACCCTACGTTTGCATATTCTATAGGCTTCATACAGTTCATTGTTAACAAGGATCACAAAACAACAGCGTGGGGCCCATGATCCATGTTCACAGAGGAAAAAGTACACGTTTCGGTAAGTATGGTGGACCTTGAGTGACGCCATATTAGTAAGGCATATTGAGCGGACTTTGGTGACCTCCTTAACGACATGAAACAAAAATCAAAATGGAGCCTATGATCCTAAGGGAATGGATTACACGTTTGAATTAATTACGTGTTTCAAAATCAACCCCCCCCCCTCCCAAAAGCTACGCTTCAAAGATGCCATATGGGAATTCAAGCAGTTTTGGCGGACATCTATCAAACCTGCGACTTGTTTTGAAGAGGCTACAAAATACTTTCTCAGAAATTAACCCTAATTAGTGTTGCTTCTTTCAATACGTGAATTCCTTGAGGCATGTCGTATCGTCGAATGGAGTTGCAACCGATAACGAGAAAAAAACAGTTCCATAGTAGAAGCAACCTAGAAAAAAGCATGATGTAAGTAGTAGACGTTTTGTTAAGAACTTCCGAAAAATTCTTAAGTCATTGCACAGTCTGACAGAGGAGAAAGCCTCCTTTGTTTGGTCACCACATTGCCAGCGCAGGGATTCATGGCTTTGAAGAAATATTTGGCAAGAGCTCCAATCCTGGCATACCCAAAAAAGGGGGTCTTGTTTATACCTGATACCAACACATCGCAGCATGGTATCGGACCCGTACTTTCCCAGGAACAGGTAAGGAAAGAGGTTGTCCTCAGCCATTTCAGCAATACTTCAGAAACAACTGAAATAAATTACTATGTTACCAGGAAGGAACTTCTCGCGGTGGTTAAAGCGGTCGACAATTTCCATTCCTGTCAATATGGCCAGATTCCTGCTAAGATCCGATCAGTCAGCCGTTCAGTTTGGAGGTAAGTTGTGATTTCTGCAGGATCAAGAGCATAAGGACATCTAGTTACCAAAAGTTTCCAGTAGGTGTAACCAATGTGCGGGCAGTAGAACCGAGGACTGATCATGGTTTGATAGAGGTTCTTACCGACTACGAGGAAGAAACTAGCCAGCCAACAGCAGAAGGCATCGGTGTCGCTCACAAGAAATAAAATTCCAAGCATAACCATTCAGTGAAAGGTGACTGGCTTCAACGAGATTCGATATACCTTCAACACAACTTGATAATTCGAAAGTAGGAAAGCCCTGACGGAAGAACGAACGAGCGACTAAGTTTCAGATTTTCCTTCCGGGAGCATGCGTTCTGGGCTTGCTGAAACAACTGCACTATGGTCGCGGAATCGACCGGATTTTGGCACGGGTACGCGAGAGGTACTATGGGATCAAATGCCGTCAGAATATAGAGAAGTGGTGCAAACGCTGCGGCCTAAGTTCTTTGAGGAAGTATCTCAGTGGTTGCCCCTACGAGAGCCGTGGATATTCTGGGACTGTTTACCGTGACTACATCTGAGAGAAAATACCTGATGGTTGTGATGGACTGCTTCTCCAAGTAGTAACTTGATCCTATCAAGAGGCTACGCTCCTGACACGAGCTCTTCTGCAGAACGTGTTCGCCCGGCATGGAGTACTCTTAGAATCAAGGTTGCAGCTTCGAGTCAGATGTGGAAAAAAATAATGACTCTAATGAGAAGAAAACCAGAACTACGGCTCCTCATGTTTTTATCGGAAAATCAACTAGACAGACAAATTGGTGCCTCCTTTTCTGTTGGCGTATCGAAGTTCTCAACAAGAAGCGACAGGCTGCACGCTATCTATGATGCTAACCGGTCGACCTTTTATTTGGCAGGGCTGAAGAAGTATTACAAACACAGTAAGCTTCAAGAAGCGCGACGCGATGTGGCTTCACCAACCACAACGGCCGAAAGGTTATGTCCCAAATTGCAGAGGTCGTGGTACAAAAATGCCGTTGCCTATCTAAACTCGTTTCTGTAATCTGTGATTGTGGTTAGGTATCAGAAATATCGTGGAGAATCCAGCAAACATGAAACTAATAGAGAAGAAACAGTGCATTTCCGAATGCAAAGAATAGTTCCCAAGCGATGGATAAGCGACAAGTGTTGCCAAACGATTTGCGAATTTCGGTTTCTGTAATTTCAGTTTGCGACATAATATATTGTGTCATTTAGTGTTTAGTGACTGAATTCATTTTGTTTCCATTATACCATGTATCAATTGGCGAACCCACAGGAAAAACAATACTACCTATAAAAAATATTTGAGTTGAAAAAATCACAAACAAATCAAATCCCAATAAAAACATAATGAAAAAATATTCAAAGTTTATTCACGCTCATAATAAATAAAAAATTAGAAATTGAACTATTAAATACCATACAATTGGTGTTTATAAAGAAGCCATCTCTTTTTTTAGAATTTGACTTGAAAAAAGCTTACGAATCTATTACACTTGTTTCCTTGGAGAAGAGTATAATGAAAACTGGAAAAGTTATATGAAATATTTCAATAAATAGAAATCTGAAAATTGTTCAGTACCTGATATATTCCTAGTATTTGGAATATTTCTCCCAATCATCAAAATACTTCTTCAGTTTGTCAACCGTTTAAAATGTTTCAACGAATTTGAAATGCCCTTCACTTTTCCCAATACTTCAAAGAAATTGTCTATTACTTTAGAATTTAGATTACTTCTGTGGAAAGTAACAAGTTTGGAGTTTACTCATTCTTGTCTTTTACTTATCCAAATATGGTAAATAAATACTTCAACATGTAAAATAAAATATTGGGAGTATTTAAAATAAATGAAGTATTCCAAATACCTTTTTCCGATAGTTTTCTCTCAAACATTCCAGCTGTGACTACAATACAATATACATTCAATGAAAAAATATAATCTATATTTCAAGCACATTGGGCCATGTGAATAAAGTTCAGCATAAGTTTGACCTATAGATGCGTTATTGTCATTTGCTTGAGCTAGGTTTACATTGTCCAATGCCATATTTAGTTCAGAAAATGAAGCTAAAAAAATGGTAAAACCTCGCAATTTTTTCGTCCAGCACCGATTTGTACAAAAATTTGGGATTAGGCTTATTACAGCCTCTAGTTCATTTTCTATATTGTGTCGTTGTACGCTTTTTGTTTTTTAGGAGTGAAAACTACCCCTGATTGTCAAAAATTATAAAATAACATTAAAAACCTCAATATGGGTGAAAAAGTTAAATAATGATTTTTTCACGCTTTAGGATACAATTTCATAATCTTATAATCTTTCAACATAGCCTTGAAAACAATTAAATTTTTATATGTCTTCGAACTTTAGAATACACTGGTGTGAAATCAACGAAATATACACTCACACACACGAGCAGGTGTTTTTTCTTCTCTTTCTTCCAATATGAATGGAAAAAGTAGAACATATAACGTTATACGGCCGAATATACCGATTATGTAGATTACTACGCTCCGAAGCGGGTAATTCAGATTTTTCAAAAAAAAAATTGATCGGTTTTTCAAGCATAGCTCCTTCATTTTGGGTAATAGAATTTTTTAAGAAACGATTATGTAGAGCTTTTCAAGAGCTATAAGACTTTGTGAATAAAATAACTTGAGATCCCTCAATTTTTAAATGGGAAGAGTTAAAAGCGCTTGACTTAGGTGATGTTCGATCGTAAATGTAGGTGTCAAACGGCTATATCTCGCCGAATATTCACTTCACAAAAAATCTACACGCAAGGAAATTTTTGTCATTAAAAAAGCTGCAATCAAGTACTTTATCGTTTTCTTCGATCTTAAGCATTTTGAAAGATATTTTCAAGAAAAGGGTTAAAAACACGAAATTGAAAAAATCGTTTTCTCTTAAAACTCTACTTTTTCCAAAATTAGGCATTTCAAATTAGTTGAACTTCGTGGGTGTATTAATAGTACATATATAAAGAGAATCACAGAAGGGTGGCGACTAATTTCATTCAGGGGGTACTTTGGGGGTTGTTTTCACAGATTTTTTTCGTAGAACAAAGCGAACATTTTATAGTTGGAGGAAACTTCAAGCACAAGGACAATCTATATAAGCCCATATTTTGGCCAATAGGTGTATTCTTCAGGAGATTTGACTTCAATCTACATTACAAAAAATATAAAACTAGGAACATAATTGACGATTCGGAATTAAGTGTACCAAATCCTTTTTTAGAGAAATGTCAAACGAATTTGCAAAGTCAATTGAATTAGTAAAAAGTAATGACTCATTATTTATTATGAATTTTAATGTACAGGGAGTGGGATCTAAGATATCTCAGTTAGAATTAATTCTAGACCAATATCAAGTAGATGTAGCTTGTTTCACAGAACATTGGCTGAAAAGCTATGAGATAAATGAATTAGTCATCAAAAATTACTCAGTGCTCAGTACATTTTGTAGACATAAGTTCAAACGAGGGGGTACTTGTATAATAGCAAAGAATCACCTAGATATAAAATCATTCAACGTCTCTCAACATGTGGAGAAGGACTTTGAAGCTGCTGCAGCTGTAATGCAAATGCCAAACAGATTAGCAAAACTATATATAGTTAGCATTTACCGTTCTCCTCATGGTAACATTGATGTTTTCTTAGAACAGCTTCATGATTTACTATGTGAAATTTACAAACCTGAGTGCTACTTCATTATTTGCGGGGATATAAATATTAATCTGCTCATAGAGACCAATATAACTCGACAAATTTTGAATACTTTCCATGAATTCAACTTGACTAATTTAATCACTGAACCTACTCGTATCACAGACACATCAAGCACCCTTATTGATGTAATTTTCACAAATTGGAATGTAAATTATACAATTGTAAGAGATACACACTTATCAGATCATACATTTCAGGTCTGTTCCCTGCAAATAGATTTGGGAGTGAATGTAACAGAAACAATCTTTTTTCAGAGAGACTTCTCCGAAAGTAATGTTCAGACATTTATCAATTCTTTAGGTTGTGAGCACTGGTCTGAAATGTATGGTGTTTGTGATTTCAACGACAAATTCGATTATTCTTATAGCAATTTTATGTTTCATTTCTTCAATTCATTTCCACATAAAAAGAAAAAAATTAAAAATAAAGAGAAACATGTATGGTATACACAAGAACTCAAACAAATGCATGATACTTTGTGTGAAATGATGCAAAATTATAAGTCAACAGAAAATGAAACGATAAAAAATAGATATAAGAGCTTCAAAAAAATCTATAATGAAAGATTAAAACATACCAAGTCGACATATAATGATAATAGAATAATCAGTCCAACAATGTATCAAAGGAATCATGGAAAATAATTGGAGACATGAGAAAAAAGAATTCGAATAATCATGATAAAAAAATTTCCGTACCAGCTACATATCGGAAATGATGAAACAATATCTGGTCCAGAAAATATTGCTAATGCTTTTGCTGATCATTTTATGAACATCGATTGTACAGAACCGCATGCGGATCTGAGACTTGATGATTTCAAGACAAACACCTTGTTTTTATATCCTACCACACCCGATGAGGTGACTCAGCTGATCAAGAAGGCAGCCTCTAAACCTGCACCGGGTATAGATGAAATAGGAGGTCGTATTCTTGATGCCGCATCTAGTGTCATAAGCGTACCACTCTCATATCTCATAAACATATCCTTCATAGAAGGAACATATCCAAATAGTATGAAGATATCGAAGTCTATACCTATATATAAGAATAAAGGTTCAAGAAGTGAGATAACCAACTACAGAAACATATGCTTGCAGAGCCAAATCGGCAAACTATTCGAATCTTGCTACTATGTAAGGGCAGTAAATTTTTTTGAAAAATATAACATAATTTCTCCTAATCAGCATGGCTTTCGGAAAAATAAATCTACCTCATCCGCAATAAGTGAGTTAAGCACATTTATATATGATTCACTGAACAACAAATCATCTCCATTAACTATCTTTTTCGATTTAAGCAGGGCCTTTGATACTATCAATCATGCTCTTCTGGTAGAAAAATTGAATAGGTTGGGAATCCGTGGCAATGCTAACAAATGGATTGAATCATATCTAAGCGAAAGGAAACAGGTGGTTATTATTGACAATGCTAGATCTAGAGAAGTTTACGCTAAAACCGGCGTACCTCAGGGATCTATCCTGGGACCCCTGCTCTTCATACTATTTGTGAATGATCTAAATAAGTTTTGTACAATCCCAAACTTGAGGGTGGTTTACGCGGATGACACTAACTTTGGTATTAGTAGTGAATCAAAAGATAAAAGTATAATGTTGGCAAATTCCAGTGCAGAGGAGTTTCATCAATATTGTAAAAGCAATGGCCTAACAATAAATGAAAGCAAAACGGTTTTCATGACTTTTCTACCAAAAAATATATGTCCCAATTTTAACAGTTTATTAAAAGTGAACGGTCATTGTATTCAAGAGGTTGCCTCTACAAAATTTTTAGGAATTGTGCTAGACAATAAAATGACGTGGGAAAAACACATTGATATGACAGTGGCTAAATTAAGCTCAGTATGTTTTGTCTTGAGACAGCTGAAAAATACTGTTTCATTAAATATTCTGAAAGTTGCATATTTTGGTCTTGTACAGTCAATACTGTCATATGGACTCATTTTCTGGGGTGCCTCGGCACATTTCGGAGGGGTGTTCACTATGCAAAAGAGAATTGTTAGGTGCATGGCGGGGATGCGGAATCGAGAATCTTGTAGAAACACCTTCATTAAGTTAGAAATAATGACATTGCCATCTCTTTACATATATCTCCTTATCGTCAATTTGATTTGTGATAACTCAACCAGAATTATGAGAAGTGACATTCATGACTATGACACTAGAAGTGGCAGTAAGCTCCAACAGTCCTTTTCCAGACTTGGAGTAGGACAGAATTCATACTCCTACCAACAGGTGAAATTTTATAATAAATTTTTGGATATCTTTGGATATATAGAAAATAAATCAAAATTAAAGAGAACATTAAGTGTATATCTTTTAAGAATGGCGTTTTACTCTACCGAGGAATTTTTAAACATGTAAATGTATTCTGTGATGTAGTATTTTACCCTATAACGATACATATGTGAGTATGTATATATCTATGTATAAGTGTAATTTTATATTGAATAGTGTAAGGACCTCAAACCTTATCTGATCTTTTTTTGACTAGTCCAATAAGCTTTTGTATACGTTATATTTTGTAACATGTACAATAGTTTCAGATGATGAATAAATGATTGATTGATTGATTGATTGACTACCGAACTTATTTTGATCATAAGTCGGTCAATTATCATGCTAGGATGAATTTTTTTCATTTGTTTGAAAGCTATAATTGAATACTTCAAAAAAGATTCCATGAGTTTTCAAAATGCTAATTTTTCTCGTTATTTCGCTTTAAATCTTCCAATTTATACATTTGACAAAAACAGCTAAGCATTAATTTGCTCTATCTCAGTTCGTATGTGTCATAGAAAAATTATAATGGAAGTATTGTTTTTGTTTATTCAGAAGCTACAATTTACCTCACCACACTTTTTTTGATAAAATGCAGTTTCAGAGTTATTTGCAAGAAACCATTTAAAAAGTCGATTTTTTCGTCAAAAAACTGTTACTTTCAACTTCGAATAACTCAAAAAATATTACTTTCACGATAAACACGTATGGAACATTTTTTCCTTAGAATTACTTTTTCCGTCGATTTCTACATTTGAAATGTAATAAAAATTTTTCACCCTTGTGGTGGGGTCACAACCACCCCCAAGGCTCTAGCGTACAACGTCATGATATAGAAATTGATCCTTGAGCTATTCCCTATCTTCTGTGAAAATTTCAGATAAATCCGTGCTGGACGAAAAAATTCCGAGCCAAAATGCTTCATTTCCTGAACTAATTAAAGAAATTTGCATAGTGCAACTACTTTAATTGCACATTCAAACAAGGCTTGCGACTGAATCGCCAAAACTGCCTATTATTTCAAATCAAAATGTAGTATCACTTCTCAGGCTGAAACATATCCCGATGTTTCAATTACCCTCCTTTATAAGTTTTTTTTCTGAGATACAGAAATATGACTTTGACTGGGGTTTCCGAGGCATTTTCTTCAACTTTGTGTGTTGAATATCAGTTATTAATTGAACTTTGGACTGCAATAGTTTCAAAAGAATCAAAGAGTTTGTAATCAAACAAAGTATACATATATATTAAATTAAGTTATTGTATATAAAGGGTAACAGCAGTATGATTTTTTTTTCATACTCTCAAAGTATTGAGGTTGAAAATTAATAATGATTTCACAATAACCATGAGGTGAAAAAATAAAGACAAAATTTCAGATAATTATGTTGCAATTATTTCATACAACAAGGTTATAATGTTAATACTGCTATGAAACACATTCTATTTCTTTCAGTCATCTATGAAGAAATTTGTCAATACTCATATTTCAAAACAAATGTCATATAAGATTCTTTGTACTTTCTATTAACGTATAGATTTTGATGAACCTACCAAATTATTAATCACCTAATGATATAGAAAAGGCTATTGATTCCAGTCAATGCCTACTCCTTCAACAAATTGAAACCAAGGGCTTATCAAAAAGTTTGGATTTAATTCCAGTCGACTTTTTCTTAATATCTTTTTTGAAATTTATTGATTTATTGCTAAGTCCTAAGGGTATCAACCTCAAATTATTCATAGTCCTATAAAACGCCAACACATCAGCATTCGCCCAAACCTGACTAGATTTGAAATCTAAAACCCTCAATGACTCCAAACTCTGTGCTCTGCTCAATGCGACATATGCTTGACCAGCTTCAAAAACTCTTCCTAAAGACATTTCTACACAATCTAGCGTTAACCCCTGAGATTTATGGATGGAAAAAGCCCACGCAAGCTTCAAGGGTACTTGTTTCCTAGAAAGCTGTCCACCCCCAGCTGTTTTCAGAACCCATCTTTCATACTTGACAGTATATTCTTTTTTATTCTTAAATTGCACAACTGGTAGTCCATCTTCAAACTTCTTCACTACACCTCTAGCACCATTCACCAGGCCAGTTCCAACATTTATATTTTTGAGAAGCATTACTTGTGCTCCAACCCTCAGTTCTAATCGACTTGGTACTGGTGTCTGATGGTCCAATTGTTTAGTAATACCTGGCATTGAATCTTGACATTCGAAAATTTTGCTTTCGCCAGGGAGAGCTTTGAGTTTCGAATCATTGATGATATCAGCATCCTTCGTATGTGAACAGAGTCTTGTGGCTAGAATACCATCACGTTCTATCTTCTGTGAGGCAGTCTTCTCCAATGTTTTTGACACAATATCATCTACCTCACCTGAAAATTGAAAAGCAAATTAATACAAGGTGATTTTTTGAAAATCAAAATATTGCCCTAAAATTTTAAAATATAGTAATAGTAGGTACTTTTGAATGTATCAGTATTTTTACAAAATAGTTTTCTAATTCAATGAATGAGTTTGGAGATATACTTTATCATCAAAGAAACGACATATATATGGCGTCTATTGGTTGATGGAATTGACTGATAACCGATAGAAATCCATGATAACAGATTTAAATAAAACGTAATTGTGTTTGCTTGAATGTAGGCGACTTATTGTGTGATTTTCACAAGACAGTTTACAAAACTGCTATACTTGTTTTTGTATACAAGAGCTAGTTTATAGTACTGAAATGAATCAATTCTGTGCTTCTTCATAACATTATATGCATATCCTTATTACTATTGATTACTCATTCTGGAGAAAAGCTAATTACAGAACTGCCTGGTGACAAAATGTCTCATTCGTATCAGTTAGGTAGGCAAAACCTGGCAGTGCTATAACTAGTTTTTTCAACAGAATGAATAAGCAATAAAGTACAATGGAAACACAGAGTTGAATTCATTGAATTAATGAAACACACTTGAAGAAGCTACTGTCTTGTGAAAATCAACAGAGTATTATTTAATTGCCTTAGCCTCGTTTTCATTGAAACTATCCTTTAAAAAAATCCTGAGTATTCACGCTAAATAGGCAGTTTTCTGAACAAGCCCTATCAGCTTCATCTTCTATATATGTTACTGTTTGTGAGATTTTTTTTATCTAATTATAGTTATGAACTTTTACTGTTCTTATTCATTTCAAATAGTTTATGAATGAGGCCTACATTTGAATCATGTAAAATTAGTTAAAATATTCCTCTTGACATATTGTAGTATTATAATATTTCAACTTACCAATTCTAATCTTATTCAAAATAGATATGAAATGTTCATCACTTTGCCGATGTACTTTCTTCAGTTCAAATGAGGTTAAACGGCAATTTTCCCATGCCTTAGTTTGGAAACAAAATTTTGGAGGGGTCAGTTTTGACTGACCCGGTTTCGGCTTCACTATTGGGGGCAATTGAAAGAAGTCTCCACACAATATCAACTGTATACCCCCAAATGGTTTGTCGTTTCTTCGTACTCTCCTTGCCACTTCTTCAATCTTTTCAAAATAGTTCCCATCCACCATAGAAACTTCATCTATAATCAAATGTTTGCATTTTCTCCAAATACTAACAACTGATGCCTTTGAGGCAAGTTCAACACTTCTTTCTAGTGTTGCTTCTCCACTCCCAATTCCAGCAAATTGATGAAGTGTTATGCCCCCAATATGGCATGCAGCTACACCTACACAAAGAATAAAATATATAGAACACAAAGAACACAGAACAGTTGACATGAATTCCCAAAATATACAACTAGGAATCCCTAAGATCAAGACTATGACCTCAATGATCATAGATCACTCAACAAGTTTTATTCGTAAGGGTAGTGGACAGCCAGCAAATGAAAACCATTAATTTTCAAAATTCCATTCATAAATTGGACCTGAATGAATGATAAATAAAAATGATTACCTGTTGATGCAGTAGCAGTAGTAACATCTGGTGGTAGAGCTCCAATGATTTTTTTCAAAAGATAGCTTTTTCCTGTGCCAGCGCTTCCAGTGAAAAATATGTTTTGACCTCCCAAGCATGCGTCCAACACTTCTTTCTGCTCCAAATCTAGAGGTTCATTTGGAATTGGTGATGGTGCATACAGTTTTTTTGCAGCTGGAGGCTTTGTAGAGTCATCTCGATCTAGTTTGCGCTTTTTACTAGCTAGAGGACTGGGAGTTGTGTCTGTAGCCTTGCTTACTCTGGCGAAAGCTTTATTCATTTCTGCTGAAGTTACTGGTGAAATTTCTTCGAATTGTTGAGGCTTACCAGACAGCAGCTGAGTCCTAAGAGAAGTATTGGCACTGGTAACAGACTTATCACCTGTCATTTTGATGAACAACGTCCTCAGAAATACCAGAAGTTGCCCAGGCGGAGCATTTGATAAATACATTGAACAGTTTTCATTTGGAAATTTGAAAGATGCTTTACCTTCACTCATAAATTTCTTATGAACAGAAACACCTTTGAGATGGAATTTGAGTGTACATGATTTGTCGGCAGACACTTCAATAAGAATATCTTTTCTATCATCTCTAATCAAACGTAAACTGGCTTTTTTATAGCATACTTTCCTTTGAACAATTCCTTGCTTATTCAGCCAATCTATATTCACCACACATCCCAAAATATTTTCGTTGTCGCTCATTGCGATAAAACTAAAGGAATAACCTCTAGCCTCTGAACCGCTGTGTGGAAAATAGAATGGATTCAAAAAATGAAGATAAACAGCTCAAGCTAGTTTCAAACAAAAATTTGAATACTCGACTTGACAGTTTGACGTATCAGCATCATATGTCATATCTGTCATATCATATGCAAGCAACCGAGTCAACCTACTCTTCGTCTTCTTCTTACGTTAATGGCCACAGCAACTAAGTACATGTTTCGTATACCGTTTTGGTTAACCGGAATGGTTCCCTTTCTCTCTATTGGATGGGCTCTGCCGCTCTGCCAATATGACAGAGTGAGAGAAAGCACGACCTGGTTAACCGAAACGATATACGGAACATATCCTAAGATCATCTGTTTTTTTCTTATGACAGCTATGACCTTTACCTTTGTTTTGTGTCAGGGTCATTTTATATAAACGAGGTTACCGCCTGACCAATCATATATTAGGCATTCCAGATCAGGTTATGTCTGGGGGGCAAATACCACTTTTAACCAATCACACACTTATAAAAAAGAAAACAAACGAAAGTTCCTGGGGGGCAGATACCGCCGTATTGGTTGATTTAGATGAATTTGACATTTTTGACAAGTATCTGGAATGCCTAATAGACTGCGCAGGTGTCACTGAGGTAAGGGAAAAATTTCAGTCACTTTCGCCGACATTAAAAGAGAAAAGTATCCAAGTAATAAATAATTGAACTGACATTTATTTCACTCCCAGTCATAAACCGGTGAAACTTTGGTATTTTCAGTTTCAATAAAATTAAAAAGAAATATACCCACCACACACTGGCACTAATGAAAAACGCTCATGATGACAAAGATTATAGATTATGGCATCAATTCGGCAACGGTTCATTGTCTGTCTACAACGAATAGTTTTTATATTTTATTCAGAGATGTAACTTTTTGCCAACAGTGAACAGTGTTCATTTACATGAACAACCTTAGTGATTCTAAGAAGACATGGAAATAGTGGAGACCAAATTGATTTCATTAAATGCCTTGATCATGATTTTTCTCATTTCCCATGAATTATGAACTAAAACTTGGTTTTACTTCTCCTGTGAAAAACAAGCAATACCATGAATGCCTGCAGTCAAGTTCAATCTAGTTGCCTTCACTGCCCAGAAATTGATCCCTTGAAGTTTTTGGAGAGATAATCCTTTGTCAACAGTCAACCAAAGGACTTATCGCTGCCTTGAGTCTCCCTTGATATCCCAAATGAGAAGTTTTCATATTTATTCCATAGAAGAATTATAAAATGGTAATATAAAAATCAATCATAGTTCAGTCATACTTGATGAGTTGCTTCAAGTATTCCAAGACATGCCAATGAAGCATATATATATAACTGCTGAATCAGGAAATACGGGGCTTATGTGCTGAACAGCCACGACACTGCGACCTTTGCAGGTCTATTGTGCGTGCCCTCTGCCCTCATGTATGCTAGAGTTCCTTGTCTAGACCCGTCCTTGTAACTAGACTCCATAGTCCAGACCTTAAGTTCTCCATATATTGAGATGGTTGTGGATTTTCCTCCCCTAACGTTGCAAACCTTAGCCTTGACAGACCTTCGCAGTAGCACAGTATGTGTGCTGAGGTTTCCTCATCCTCTTGGCAGAACCTGCATAAGGTTGTGTCTGCCAGTCCGATGTTGTACATATGTTTGTTGAGTCTACAGTGTCCTGTCAGTAGCCCAACCAGAATTCTAGTTGAATGACTAATTTGACTTAGTAGGTACTCCGTGAATTTGGGCGATGGCTCTTTAATGAACTCTTTGGCCTGTCTCATACCCGGGGTCTTATTCCACGATTTTTGAGATTGTTTTTCCTTCCTGGTGCTGTGAAGTTTTTCGTGGCGCTTTTGCTATACCACAAAAGGGTTCCCTAGTAGCACACGTCGTCATTATGACGTCTCTTTAAAGTCATATTTCGTCATATCTTAAGTCATTTTGACCATCCAAATGACGTCAAAATGGCCCTATTGAGACGTCACTTTGTCATGTCCAAAATGACGTCATTGCATGACGTCAAACTGACGTCTCGGAATGACGTCATTTTGGACATAACAAGTGACGTCTCAATAAGGCCATTTTGACGTCATTTGGATGTTCAAAATGACTTAAGATATGACGAAATATGATTTTAAAGAGACGTCATAATGACGTGATTATAAGTGTGTTACCAATTTGTGGTGACTAAATTTGTGGTGAAACATAAAAACGTACATTTCTAATATCAAGTTTTTATTGCACACCATAACAATTATACACAATGTAACGTTGATAATAATACCAAGGAAAGAAATCCAATTCATTCATTTACTATTAAAAAAATCATACTTTGTCCTATTATGCCAGTGTTTGTTGTTTCTTACATCACAGTGTGAAAATGAGAAAATTAGGTATATATATCTCTGGTATATAGCAAGAAAGGTTTTATAAGAAAATACAATCATGAATTTCTGTAATATAAAACAATACAATATTCAGTATTCACTAACTTTACATAGACAAATCAAAGAAGATTCGTTTAAAAACAACAAATACAATAGTAGAACAAAAGTTGCTAGCATACAAATTTCAAAAAACTCATTTTTTGTGAATTTAACAATTATAATTGATAAATGATGTGGTACATGAATAAAATGATCAAAGACAAGTAGAAACTGTACTTTATTGATTTTATATATATATATATATATATATATATATGTATACATATATATATATATATATAACTATATATATATATATATAACTGGCAGCACCAAGGCCCCTCATATGTTCTCGCTCTTCATCTGCCGAGTGCAAAATTACGCGTGGAAGACGCAGAGCGAGATTATATGTGAAGACTTGCCAGCCCCCATATAATATAATCAAGCGGTGTCTGAAATGGTATGAATAATAGGAAACGAGACCCAACATTTTTCAACTTTACCTGGAAATACTATACACTTCACACTTATCTGCTGAATGGGCCAAATTTGAAGATTATCAGATAAATGTGATAAAATAAATATGTTCAACTCCTCAGACTTGATAGGATACTCATAGAGAGATTTGTAAATAGTAAACTGTTTTCCAACAATTAAAGTATCTGAATTTTGGGTAATAATATTATGGATTTCAATGACAATGTTATCTATTGTTAAGCAATAAGCATCAGCTTTGGAATAAAATTTAGTACAGAGACTGAAATTATCAAAATTTAGCATTTTGAATTGCAGAATATCATGCAATTCCAATACAGGACCAAAATCATGCTCCATTGAATGCAAAGGTTTCTTATTATCAACAATATAGCCACCTTCTAAAGAATGCATTTCCTGTAATCTTCGACATACTTGTTGTAGAGACTTATTATAAGATCGTAATAAACGTTTCAATTTACCCAAAAAATTTTCAAAAGGAAAGGCGGAAAAAATATCCACTGGACCAAACCTACGTACATCATCAACTAAATGGCATAACATATGTATATTATATACTAAAAACTCTTTACCATACAGCTCTTCACAATGACTAATGAAATTAACTAACAAGGTGTTTGGAAAATCATAACCAAATTTAGATAGAAGTGAATTAGAAACTAATATCGACATGGATACGTGAAATAAAAGGAAATTTTCATATATAGCTTTATCAATTGTCTGTCTAAGAATAAAAGGTCCCACATATAACAAAAAAGTTCTGAACTCCGTCGCCTTCCATCTCTGAAGCTCACCTAACCCCCTTGGTTTCCGATTAAACTCTCTAGGGATAAATGATTTTAATGAGACAAGAAGTTCGGTCAAGCTTTCAACTATACGACTAGAAAACCTAATTGGTAATTTACCAGATAACCAAAAATTTAATAATTTTCTCATCACTCCTAAACAGCATGCATGCATATAGTCAACAGGGAAACGTGACACCATTCCAATATTTAACCTAAGCAAAGGTGAAATTCCAGTGTGATGCTCTTCATCTTGCTGAGTAAGAAACATTTGGTCTGTTCTTTTTAAATATGTTGTGTTCTTTAAAATAATCCGTCCATTTACATACTGACCTGGTTCAAGACATTTATCACATGATGAATAGCCTCCGTGAGACTTAATTCTTTTAATAAATGCTTTAGCTGGTGCATCACATATAAAACTATGTACAGAAATTGTATACTCTTTGTTATTATAAGCAAATCCATTTGTGGACAGAAAACTAACTTCATCTATAAACTGTTCAAAAAACAATTCTAATGAAGCTGGTTTAGATTTACCACAGAAAATGGCTACTGCAAATACTGGACTAGTTTTACAATTTTTAACACATGCCAAAATAGGCCAGAACTGTACAGTTGAACTATGAAACAATGGAAGTCCATCAACATTAAAACTAATTTCTAAATTATTACAATCGAAGTTATTAATTGACAGAATTCTAAACAAATTGTTTTTCAAGCCTAAGTAACACAATTCACCATTCTCAATATTTATAATATTGAGGTGTTTAGGTGTTCCTACCAAAGTTCTTGCATCTAATGGCAAGTCCGAGTGATAAGGTTTTAATATTCTTAACAGGCCATTAACTGCACAATGTGACACTTTATTTTCAATAGCCCAACATTTTAATTTAGATGGAAGTGAAGGTTGCTCAAGTTCACATAAACTATAATCTGGTTCAATTTCTGGATTATCAGTACAATCTTCATTATAATCAATTTCATCCACATCTTGTGAAACATTTTGATTCATGAACACATTATCATGGTAATCTACAATTTCATTATTATTGTCAATCGGCAATGTAGATGAAACACTGCTAGGAAAGTCATTATCGTAAGGAATTTGAGAACATTCAGAAGAATTGGATTTCTTACCCACACTACAGTGTATTTCATTTATGGTAGAGGCGATTCGTCGAAGACGTTGCCTCTCGCCAACAGAACTCTTTAACTTAAATTTAATTTTCTTGTCTGGCTCCATGTTTCTTCATACGTTCAGGTGCATGCTTCAACCAAATTTTGATAGATTCTTCAACATCCCTGTCTGTACTCTGAGGCGAAGACAATTTGACAGCATCTGCAAATAAAATACCTATTTTTCAGAATCTACTGAATAAATTTACTAGATTTATTAAAATTTAGTGAAATGAAATGTAATTCAATGCTTGGTGTAGTACGTAACCAGAAGTATAGTTGTTTTTCTATCAGGGATGTTCATACCCATTTTGAATTAACTTTCAAAATATTTGAAGAGTATGCAGACATTTACTATGTTTTGACATAAATTTATAGTTCAAAGTTGACAATATTCACAAAAGAATATATATATATATATATATATATATATATATATATATATATATATATATATATATATATATATATATATATATATATATATATATATATATATATATATATATATATATATATAAATAAATTTTAAAGTAATATTTTACTTCTAAGAGTAAGCTAGATAACATTACTCCATGATTTGTTTCTCCTGCCGTATCAAATAGAGCATGCTATAGTTTTCAACTACTACTAATGCCTAAACGTAAAACTATGCTTACCCACAATGATTTTTCTTAAATTCAGCTCTAAAAATGGCCGTTTGTTACTCCTTTTACCATAGTAACTAAATGTGCTGGCAACAACATCTTTCAACAAATATTTCAAGATTCTGTTTGTCCTGGAGACCGTATCCTTGCCTCCCAATGATGACAAATATGAAACCTGCGATGAGAATGAATTAGGTAAGAGTGTGATAACACATTGATAACAAATAATATTACCAAATCATTAGAGTGTCGTTCACTACGCAAATCTTCTTCCAATCTGTTAAGTGCAGTTATACTTTCCAGCGGCAATTCCACACTTAAATCTGGACGAATACCTGTAGGTTTTACTATCTTGTCATCTTGTTTCCGAATCCACTCTAGTATTTCTTTATTCTGTTCTTTAATGCCAGCAACTATCGAAATTAGTTTACCTGCAAAATATTTATAAATTTATTTGTATTTGAGTGTATTATATTAGCGAACAAAAAAATACCCACCTATCTTTTCTGAATCACAACTGAACACTGAAGTGTGAGGTCTGCTCTGAGGTGTTGTGGTAATGATTTCCGTTTCATTAACCAAGGTTGGACTATCTTAAAATACAACCAATATTACTTATTTTAGCAAACACAACATTGTAGTAATAACTTACTCCTTGCTGAGGAGTCATTTATGCTCCGTTTTATACTGGGTGGCCTTGGCAGAATTGTTGCAGATGTAACTCCTTCTTCATCGTCAGATGATGTTGACAGGAACCTTTTATTTATTTTTCTCCTTCTTTTTGGACTAACCCCTTCATCAGACTCAAGATTTGAGGTAAGCTCAGCCTCTTTTCCTTTGGCCTTAACTTTGACTAAATCATCTGCAACAGAAATTCCAGAAATATGCTGCTTTTTAAATACTATTATCATACTTAAAATGGAGATTGTAAACAATTCATTTCACAATATGTTACTTAATTTAGCAATAGTTTTGCGAAAACAAATCTGCATTTTCAGAAAATAATTATAACCTCCAGAAACACTTACTTATGTAGTTTAAAAAATTAATTATAACGAGGTTAAATTTATTTCACATCAAGAATGGTTTAGAACTCACCACACGAATACAAAATTTTGTTGATTTTGTAAAGCTTCCATGTGTCAGTATTTATAGAAGCGCCATTTTTTAAGGCTTTATCAAACTGGTACTGTTCCTTATAAGGTGGCCAAAAGGCCTCCTTCTTCCTAGGTGTTAACCAAGAGTTGTGTAAGGGTGCCATACCTCCACCATCACATTGATCGAATTCAACAAGAACATAAGCCATTGTGTGATGCTAAAACTAGAATAGCTTTGTCAAAATAATGAAGTCAATTGTACTATTTGTACAATAGAATAGTTTTTTAACAGCTTAGGTATATTTAAAGAGTTTAAGGGCAAAATAAGCTTCAGTGTTTTCTGCTACGTGCAACATGCTCAAGTTGAAAGAGAGAGGTATACTGAGACTCTATTACTATCAACACATATTAATTTTTAGAAATATAGCAAGAAATTTAACAATGGCCTTATAAGATACAGCTCAGTTTTCTGTTAAAGATTAATTGATAATATATCATCCATATGCTAATTTTTGTTTGGCCAGCCAATGCAGGATTCGCAAAAAATCTCATCTACACAAAACCGATCAATACAAATGCTATTCTAATCAGTTATTTTAAAATTATAGAATACATTACTACATACCAAAATGCGTCCTAATTAATAGCTAATCATCATGAATATTCAATTGATACGGTGTTGTGCATGCTGTTAACGTATCAAGCAGACAGGATAAATACTTACATATAAAAATACACTAGAGACAGCTACAAAATTTTGTGAAATAAAACACCGAGAGACCTGTCCGGTCCGTAGAGACAAAAATTAATCAAACACAACACAATTTGTGAGTTGCTCAGGTCAGGTTGCTCTGCTAAAATACCCATAAGGAAAATACCGCGCCAAAGCCGTCAAACGCCATATTCCCAAACGCAGAACGCCGACGCAACCATGTCAAAGTGAGTTTAGTCATATGCTGCTTTCTTTTTGAGTGTTTCAAGCCCCAGGGCAGCTAATTCTAGCTTCACTATTGGTGGAATTTGACACATGTCATTTTTCAACCAATGGTAAAGCTGAAATTAGCTGCCCCGGGGCTTGAAACTCCCAAAAAGAAAGCTGCAAATGACATACCACCTAAGGCTGGATTCAGACAGATCCGAAATCCGATCGTACGACGATCAGATAGCTTTCTGATTGGTCTAAATTCAAATTTAGACCAATCAGAAAGCTATCTCATCGTCGTACGATTGTATTTCGGATCTGTCTGAATCCAGCCTAAGGCTGTATTCAGACAGATCCGAAGTCCTATCGTACGACGATCAGATAGCTTTCTGATTGGTCTAAATTGGTCTGAATTTAAATTTAGACCAATCAGAAAGCTATCTGATCGTCGTACGATCGAATTTCGGATCTGTCTGAATTCAGCCTATTGGACTGGCCCTAAGAGAGAGAGAAGACTGCGGGATGAGCAAGATAGAAAGAATACTTCAAGTGTTACCTCTTTGCGCATTCCTTCATCAATGTATCATTCTGTCCTTCACGATATTTCTTCAAGGTGGATATCCTTTCTTTCTCTAATGCATTCCGCATAGTGTTATGTGAAAAACTGTCATAAAGGCCGATCCATGAGTTGAAATGTCTGTCAGTTATGAGTTTAGTGCATTCGACTGATTCGACCGTGCATTCGACCAACCTAATTCTACTTTCTCACCTCTTTTATACTTTACACTGAGGATATGTTCCGTATAATATCGTTTCTGTTACCCAGAGCGGTTCTCTCTCTCTCTCTCTTGGATGGACTCGGCCAATATCACAGAGTGAGAGAAAGCACCGCTCTGGTTGACCGAAACGATATACGAGACATCCCGAGCCCAGTCTATTTGCTTACCACGTGACTTTATTAACAGCACTGATTGGCGCCTACCCATAATTGACGCTAATGTATAGATGTGACCTGTTGTATAAACGATGAGATTGTAAACTTTGGTGTAAATGTTGAAACTTTTTCTAGAGATCAATTCCCCTAACACCAAACTGATATTTTTGCACTCGACGCGCGTTTTGCTAACAAGGTTAGCATCTTCAGGAAAAGAAAATTGATCAATTTGATCTCTAGGAGAAATTTCAAGTAACCTGAGGGTAACAATAGCGGTAGATTCAAATTGTTGAAGCATAAGCGTTTTATGAAAATACAACGGCATAAACATAAAGTTTCAAAAATCTCATATATTATCACAGAAACCACTATATAAAACTATATATGACTAAATACCTAATTTCGTGACCATGTCTCCATCTATTATAACCACTTTTTGTTAAATGTCGGTCACATTTTGTTACTGTTTTGTGGATATAGAGGGGATCCTAACCTTAAGCTGACGTCAATATGACGTTATAAGAGCACAACTAAATGACGTCACGAAAATGACGTCATTATGACGTTTCAACGAGAAAGGCTGAATGACGTCATGAAAAACGACGTCATAAAGACGTACGTTTTTCGGCAAATGACGTCTACGACGAAACATGACTTTGAAAAGACGTCGTAATGACGTCGTGTGCTACTAGGGGTTCTGGGCCAATGGGGGAGCATCGTGCTCCTTCTCGTGCTAGTGAATCAGCCTCTCCGTTGCCCTTGTATCCTGTATTGCCTGATACCCAGGCTAAAACAGTCTGTTTTGACTGCCTAGCCCTTGTAGCTTTTCTAGGCAGTTCCAAACCAGTTTGGAGTTGACCTGCATGGAGCTGATTGCTTTTATAGCTGCTTGGCTATCCGAGTATAAAGCAATGGTCTTTTCTTCTTCTGCGCAGTGGCGTATTGCTACAGTTTCTGCCTGGAATATATATGTGTTGTGAGGTTAGGTTCATTGAGACTTCTAATGCGGCTGTTGAGGTTGTTCTCATAAAGCCAGTGGCAGCTAGGCAAGCTTGCCTTTGAATGCCACTTAGCCTTCGAGTCGCCCCAGCTTGCTGAGTCTTTGGCCACCGCATACCATGCACCGAACCATATGCTTATCATGGGTAAGATTACCTTGCATGGTATATAGCCATATGGCCATTTTGGGTTGTAAACCCCAATTTTTCCCGCACATCCTTCTACACAAGTTGAAGGCTATCGTGCTTGGATTATTTTTTATAGGTGTTGATTCCATGTCAACTTGTGGTCAAAAATGACTCCCAAGTATTTTGCTTCTTGTGCAATTGGAATTGTATAACGGGCACCCCGTTCAGAATTTTGGAGAGCATGCATACTATTGGTTTAGACATGTGAAATTGTTCTAGTCGGAAAGTTATAAATAATTTAATGTATTCAGATGCCTTTCAATATATATAGCAAGTGAAGCCTAGTAAATGAAAACAATGTAAAACATACAATTCTGTAGGCTGTTAAAGGAATAATCCAATTCATAAAAGCATTAGGTACCCTGATTTTTCTCACTGAAATAAGATTTGCTGTTTTTTAAATCTATTTCATTTCTCATGCACTTTGGAAATATACTACCAAGGCAAAATCTACTGAATTATGCTAGTTGTAAATTCTGTCGATCCTAAGTTTATTTTGATAAGGTACGGATAAGAACGGTATAGCCAGTAGTATTGAGCTGCCTTAATTTATGCAACAAAAGTTCATATATACTCCCTAGAATTCATTTCTTACTTTTTCGTGACCTTACATCAACAAATGTAAAGTAATACAGCAGAAGGAATTACGCATGCATTCAAACATCAATAACTCATCATTTACAGCTTTCAGTGTATGTTATCACAGTAAGTGCTCTCATTGGTCATTTATGAATTAAGAGATCTTATTGTTGAGATTTTCAAATTATACTTCGATTAAAAATAGTCCTAAATATTTCTGAAAATAGTCCTTTCCTTCCAAAGAATGTTCAATAGACATACACTCGGAGTATCACAAATTCTTAATTCATTTTCATTGTGACTATTTCCAATACGAATGCAGAGAACTTTCATATTATTCGTTGACGCCAATCAAAACTTGTTTATTCCTGGGGTACGTTCCAATACTCCAACTAGTAGCCCTGATTTTCAGTCACAGTTCCGTGTAAGATCTGTTCCAGGGTTCCGACCCCAAAACGATTCGTATTCGTCAGAGTCGAGTAGGAACTGTTGATTACCAGATTCAAGCATCATGAGTCACTAATCACAGTTACTCGTACATTTCTGCCTCAACCTATTCGGCGTGACATAGGCGATTTCCTTTAAATTTTAATTGTTCTAAAATTGTTCGTTTTCGTTAACCAGCTGACGAACGTCAACCCTCAGAAGTCGAAACTTGTGCGAGCAACGGATCAACGAGGCCTTTTACCTTTTAACGTACGATTACCCAGGACGGTGGCCCGGCGAGGATTCAAACCCCGGCCTTCCGCTTGATAGGCAGATGTGCTAACCTCTAAACTGCCGAGACCACTATTGAATTATGAAATTATATTTCAAATAAATCGATTCTTTCAACTGTGAAAATAAAATTTATTCTTATACATTCGGAAAATAACTAAAATAACACAGTATTCAATGTTTAAATAAAAAATATTAGTAATAAAACGGAATCAAATGTTTTCCTTGAGATTTGAAAAAAATATCAGTATCAATTCGGATTTTCGGCTACAACTTTTCGAAATGTTGGAGCAAGGTTTTTTTCATCTCTACGTTTACCAGCGGGGCAGTCTCGTTACGTGCCTTTTTAAAATGGAAGTTTGTTACTAAGAACGTGGATACATAAATTACATTTGTCATTTCCTTCCTTTTGAGAAGGATTTCCATAAAAATGAGTTTTTTCTCATCTTCATTCCGTCATATTTATTGGAAATAACCGCAAATTGCTTCAATAATACTATAGCTTCCTAAATCAGGATAGCATTAAACTCAAAACTTATTTTAACACTGTTAGATTCTGAAATTCATACCATAAATTATATCAGAGGATCAATAAAATTTTGGTCCCTTCACAAGTAGCGAATTCAAGAATCTCATCGTGATTCGTTCGATTTTTCCCATTCCCTATAGATTTGCTAATATATTGTAATAGGCGGTTGTTTTATTATTGAATTTGGTTCAATTGTTGAATATTTCGCAATGATCTAGTGATAATCAAGAAAAGGCCATCAGAATAGACCTGAATACGTGGGTCATACGATTCCGAGAACTGACATCTAGGCTCCCGGCACCCACTCTTGTGCCGATCGCCCTCACACTGATGACGTCATTAGTCACGACTGCGGATAATCATAGTGATTTAGTGCTGTTACTATACTGGAGCAGTCACGCTCATTCACAGTTCAAAAATCCTGTCACAACATCCTGTCTCTACTTAGGGCCAGTCCATCAGTCATAATGTCTGTGTTGTGTAATGAGGGTGAGCTGGTCAAATGCACTTTAACAGGAAGCAACGACCAGCCAAACTAACAAGAAGAAGAAGAAGAGGTTAGGTTGTTGTTGTTTGTGTTTATAACTACAACTACAACACTACAACAAAAATCTTTTACACCAGTAGAAGAAACAGTTAAAAAGGGTAATTTAAGCAAAGTAAGCTAATCTTTGACAGTGTAATCACCATAGCTTTTCACCATGGTATCAGATGGCAAGAGAAAAGCGAGCGAAACTGCTGTTGCTCTTATCCCTGTGCAAAAAAAACCTAGAAATGAAATCGCTAACAAAAATAATACATCTGTGCTTCAAGCTGTGAGTCCTTATTCATAAAAAGTAATTCCTTTGATCCTTTGTCATCAACTATATCAATTTTTAGGCTCCCGCAAGAACCTCGAATCTATTTGCAGCGATAATGCTATTGGAAGGTCATGAGGGAGAAATATTTACCGTAGATTTCCACCCCGAAGGACAATATATAGCATCCTCTGGCTTCGACAGAAAAATTTGTAAGTAATTGTTTTTAGTAAATCTGTTGCCAGTTCGTTCAAACTAAACCATCAGAAAATTGAAATACAACTCTTGTTAGATTGGTATACTAATATCGAAAGTGGATTTGCATTTAATATGCCCAATCAATTAGTAGTTCAGAAATATGAACTAATAAGTTATTACCAGTTGGAAGGATTGATTCTAATCCTATTTAAATATTGTTTGAATGTTTGTTCAGGAGGTAAACATGTTCTGAAATCAATTTTTTGGGTTTTCCCTCCTCTAGAAATGAAAAAGTTTTAAGTTCTTATAATATTGTTCTTTGGGCAAATTGGTATATTTACTCAAAGAATAGATATTTTAAGAACTTGAAACTTTCATCTTTTCATTTCTAGCTGAGAGCTAATCCTATTTACTTTGTATTGCCTTTCAGATTTATGGAGCGTTTATGGAGAATGTGAAAACATTTCAGTCATGACAGGACATACAGGAGCAGTGACCGAATTACATTTCACTACAGATGGATCAAATGTAATTACATCTAGCACAGATAATACATTAGGTTTATGGGACATAGTAACATCACAGAGAATCAAAAAGTATAAAGGTCACACAACTTTTGTCAATTGTGTTCAAGCCGCTAGGAGAGGACCCCAGCTATTATGTTCTGGAAGTGATGATAATACAGTAAGAATATGGGATATTAGAAAAAAGCAGAGTACTGCATCTCTGAATACAGTCTACCAAACAACAGCTGTGAGTTTCAATGATACCGCTGAGCAGATTTTCAGTGGTGGAATTGATAATGATATCAAGGTAAATATCACCTAATGTGACACCCTCCTTCATTTTGATTGAAAACTAACAATGGAAAAATTAATGAGGTACCTTTGGTGTAAAAGTTGAATCTCTTGCAAAGGTTAATTATCCTAACACCAAACTGAATAATATTTGCACATGGCACACGTTTCCAAAGCAAAGTTAGCATTTTCAGGAGAAGGAAACTGATACTAAATCTAAAGAATAGGGTCATTCATTTATATATTTCAAAAACTGAGGTAGGTCAAGCACACCTGGAAAAAGTGGTAAGCTTCCCCTTAACATGATATTGAATATGTTTATAATCTTCCCGCAAAAAGCGGGAACCCATCGCCAGCCGCGAAGGCTTCCTGCGAACGACTTTAGTTGGTTAGCTCACTTTTTCCAGGCCCGAGGTCAAGAGCTACCTGCAATGGTCTGTTTTGTCCAGTATGGACTTCCTCTGTCAACTACTCATTATTTTGATTCAGTTTCTCAACAATAAACTTAAAACCGAGCTGAAAGGTATAGGCATATAGGGTTTTAGACATAATATTTCAAAAATATCAGTTTGGTGTTAGAGCAATTGATCTCTACATACATTTCACAATCATTGGTGACCTGGAATATTTTTTTATCTGTTTCTGAGGAAGGTTTTGAAAATCAATTTCATACTGCAAGCATAATATCTTTAATTTCAGGTATGGGATCTCCGAACGAAAGAAATCCTTTATTCATTGCGTGGACATACTGACACAATTACAGGACTCTCACTGAGTGCAGATGGTTCTTATCTCTTGAGTAATTCAATGGACAACACACTGAGGATATGGGACGTAAGAGCATTTGCACCTGTTGAAAGGTGTGTTAAAATTTTTAGCGGGCATCAACATAACTTTGAGAAAAACTTATTGCGATGTGCCTGGTCCCCTGATGGCACCAAAGTTTCAGCAGGTTCTGCTGACAGATTTGTCTATATTTGGGATACCACGTCAAGAAGAATACTTTACAAGCTTCCTGGGCATAATGGCAGTGTTAATGATATCAAGTTTCATCCCAACGAGCCCATAATTTTATCAGGTGCAAGTGATAAACAGTTATATCTAGGAGAAATTGATTAAAATTCTGTATGGTTTGAAAGAATATCATTCATTTCAATGTTGTTTTGACAGTATAAAAAATTTATACTATAATATATCAGTGAGCTTTTTCAACTATACAAAATGACTTCAACTTCTAGAGGCGAAAACATTCTAGATCAACATGGGTGACAAGTCGCTGCGATTTTCTATTGTTCTTTTCTGTTGTTCAGAAATCTGGAAGCTCGTGAGACTCCTATATCTGAATAGAATGCAGATTGAATGAGCCGTATTTGAAAAAATCCAGTTTTAAATTGTACAATTTTTTGCCATTCAATAAATGCAACTAGAGAAGTGCTGGAGATGACCAATGAATCATTTCAAGGCCACCATGATGACATCAAGGGCTAACACACAAAAAGTCCCTATGATCCGTGTCTACTTACAAAACTACTCGCAGTTTGATCCCTAGCTATCTCTCGTGTCCAAAACCCTGCCAAAGAAGTAAGAGATGATTATAACCGCGAGCCTTGAGTACTTACACATAGAAGTGCTCGTACGAAACTCGGTAGACGTATCCTGAGAAACCTTTCTGTTTTTAGGCAGAATAGATAGCATAGAACTTTCCGACGCAAGTCTGTGAGCCGAGACCCGGACTAAGGCCCTGTGATGTCCAAATGATTCCTGGAAAACTCGCAGACCTTCTTCTCTGCTTTGCCATGTGGCCCTGGGAAACAAGATTCAATATCTTTATTCATTAATCAACAGCTGCTCCTCAATGAAGGTTTGTTCTTGAAAAAGAACAGTGTCCGTTTAGACTCCTTGAGTATGCCCCTTAACGAATTCCTATTGGAAACAGCTTTTGTTTCCTTTAAAACCAATGAAATGCTCTCAAAACAGAAGGCCAGATATATCGATTCGCAAACTCCAATATGCCGGTTTAATTAATAATAACAGCTTTATTCCATGATACTTTACAGTGTGGAACAGGGTATATATTTATTTATTTAATTTATTTCAATGTGGATCAATCTCGATCAATGATACTTGCAGAGAGAAATACTATCTCTAATAATTTTTATGTAATTACATTTGAATACTCATCAACAGGTACATATATATTTGCAGATGAATTGGGCTCTCGAACTGTCAACGGATAATAATAATAATAGTAAATGTCATTAGAGCAATATTTTTCCACATTCAAAGAAAAGTAATGCACGTTAAAGTAGATTATTTGCCTTGGGAAAAGCCATCTTGTTAAAAGCTCTATGCACGCCCATCTCAACTCATCATAGACGATATCTGTGCAAGAAATGCAGGCAGCTGAGTAATAGTAGCTTTCCAACAACAATGGGCATAGTAATACGCAAGTAGAACAGACTTATTTGTGATGTATCTTAACCTATACAGAGCAAAACAAGCAGAGGTAAGCTTTTCACAATGGAATTTGATATGTATTTCCCAGTTCAATGAGTTGTCAACATGTACTCCTAAGAATTTTGTAGACTGAACTTGCTGTATTGATCTACCTCCTACTCTCACCAGACAACCGAGAAGTGAAATTTATAAAGTTTGTTTTCATCGAACTAAGTTGTTTACATTCATTTGATACATTAAGGTTAACCTTGATGTCGTCTGCAAACAACAAGGGTTATAGCGTTGATAAATAACAGAGGCCCAAGGACGGAACCTTAGGGTACTACATACTTAATATCAAGGGAATCAGAATGACATGAGTTGACTGCTGCCAACTGTTTTCGATCGGAAAGGTAAGAACTCAGCTAGTCCCCTATCCTACCTCTTAAACCGTAGTTATGGAAAATGGTGCAAAGAAGAGTAATTGTCAATCAACCCAAGAAAGATGGAGATGGTTCTTTTAACTAGGAAAAGGATTATTGGAAATTTAAAAGCGTCTTTTCTAAGCACACAGACTTTCTTCATGGAGGTAATGTACCTTGAGGTCATCTTTGTCATGGAACTCTTACGATGCTCTCATCTAGGCCACTAAGACGTATCTAGTAATAGACATCCAAAAACTACATATTCACATAGTTCGTAATTTGAAAAAAAAAGATACCAAAGATATCCACTGAAAGTAAAAACATAAAAAACAAGAGGTCACGATAAGAAAATATAAATACACAAAAACAAGTTACTACAATGAAAAAGTGATTCTAAAATATTGACAGACGAATACTTGGTATAATTCTAAGTGGACATGGAATGCCGTCCAAAAACAAAAAATACTACTGATTCAACTGAAGTTCAAACATATTGCCTGGAGCCTATCAAATGCTCGGCGCTTCCCCTGAGGCTGTGAATGGGATTAATGGGAAGATGAAAGCATCGAGCATTTCATGTGTGACGGCACTGCATACCCATCAAGATCAATGAGCAGATAATATTAACATATAAAAGATATTGCAATATGGCTTCAGGAAAAATATAAACACCTCGGATGCTACATTCGATCTCATAAACAAACTTAACATCAAAATTGAAAATAAACAAATTCCACTAGTCACGTTTTGCGATCTATCTAAAGCGTTTGACTGTGTCGATCATTCTATCCTACTACAGAAATTGGAACTCTACGGTATACGAGGGATTGCGTATAATTGGTTCGAATCATATTTGTCAGAGCGCGAAATCGTTGTCCGAATAACACATAACTGTAATTCACAAATAAAAGTATCACTCTAATAACGGAAAACGGAGCAAAAACCTTGAAAATTTGTCGGTGTCATCATCTCAACAACTCACGGAACAAAAACAAATATATACTGCCTCAATTCAATTATACAGTAAACAGAGAAGCTCCCCTATATATTATGGCAACGAGAACATTCAACCACCTATCATCTTCAATTACAGAAATAGTTTCTCTGAATATTTTCTGGCCTGTAGAAATCTATGAATAAAATTTTATTCCAAGTCGCGCCATGTATGCATATATGTATTCATAGAAATTGTTTTAACTTTTAATTTTTATGCGCATTTTAACGCACATTTTAAAAATGTTTGTAATTGGTTTGGAACTTGAAGCTATCGTTTTTGAATGTTTCATTTTTAGATTTATGTGTACCTACACATTTTGATACTTTTACCATTTTCGTTTTGACGTATTTCTCACACAAAAATATTCTGCCATTCTTGTGACTGATTATATAATACTCTGTTGAAATAAATAAATATGAGCCGTGTTCGGGTTCGCGATAAATACTGACAATTATAGTCACCCACCCAATTAATGTAGATATATTCGCGACAAACCCTTCACGCCTCAACAGTCCAACTATTTCGAACCGTTCCTGAACTGTTTTTGTTGTGAACCCGAATACAACCATATATATATATATATATATATATATATATATATATATATATATATATATATATATATATATATATATATATATATATATATATATATATATACAGTGTGTCCCAGTGGGACAGTTGAATATCTCTTGAACCAACGAGAATTTTCAAAATATTATAAGTTCACATTATATTGCATTATGAGAGCTAACTTCAGGAATTACTATTTTTTATACGAGGGACGCAAGAAAGGCTCACGAAATCGAACATCAATTTTTTCAAATGGAACACCCCATATATTTCAATATATCTGAACTCTCATTCCTTTAGGCTGATTATTGGTTTTTTATTTTTGAAAATCCGACTAGGCGTTGCCAAGTTATACCAGTGGTTCATGAAATGCAGACATTTTTTTAGACAAACCCATTATTCATCCTACGAAGAATTTCTGGAATCATTCAAAGACTGTTGGTAGTCGGTAGCATATTCTATAATATGGGACACTCATCTTCTTCGAGAGTTATACAGGGTGTACAGAAATATTATATGATTTTCACGAAATTCAAACTTTCTTCACATCAATTTTTCAAATAGTCCACCCTACAATATGAATTATTTTATAGCCCATCGGTGATTTGATTGCTTATGGTCAATGTCTGTGAAAGAGACATGTGAATTTCATCATCAGAAAATGCAAAAAAAAATCATCAGACTACGTATAACACCGCAAATGTTGGAGAACGTCACAAGAAATCATTTAATGAAAAATTTCGAAATGTGCCTTGCAGCAAACGGAAGACAATTCGAACATTTATATTAATATTATCGTTCCTAATTATTTGTCAACAGTTTTTTTTGTTGAGACTTCGTTTAGGACAGTTGAATGCATAAATCGTTTACTGCATTATTTTATTTGCATTTGCTGATGATGAAATTCATATGTCTCTTTCACAACCATTGGACATAAGCAATCAAAACACCAATGGGCTATAAAATAATTCATATTGTAGGGTGCACTATTTGAAAAATTGATGTGAAGAAAGTTTGAATTTCGTGAAAATCATATAATATTTCTGACCACCCTGTATAACTCTCGAAGAAGATGAGTATCCCATATTATAGAATATGCTACCGACTACCAACAGTCTTGAATGATCCCAGAAATTCTTCGTAGGATGAATAATGGGTTTGTCTAAAAAAATGTCTGCATTTCATGAACCACTGGTATAACTTGGCAACGCCTTGTCGGATTTTCAAAAATAAAAAACCAATAACTAGCCTAAAGGAATGAGAGTTCAGATATATTGAAATATATGGGGTGTTCCATTTGTTCGATTTCGTGAGCCTTTCTTGCGCCCCTCGTATAAAAAATAGTGATTCCTGAAGTTAGCTCTCATAATGCGATATAATGTGAACTTAAAATATTTTGAAAATTCCTATTGGTTCTAGAGATATTCAACTGTCCCACTGGTCTAGGGACACACTGTATATATATATATATATATATATATATATATATATATATATATATATATATATATATATATATAATCTAACTCAACTTAGTCATAACACCGAGTGAATGAAGGATCAGGAGATACGAATTAATATTCCCTTTGAATTTTTGGAGTTTGTAAGCCTCAGGAAACACCTCTCATGGGAAGTTTTAAAGTTCAACTGTTCTAATGTAAAAAGATCCCTGAGCAAGAGAGTTTCGAAATGTTTCTAAGCCAACAACAAAGGGGTGGGAAATCTGTACTCGTCGGATCATCCGTGTAGATGAAAAATATTTTAGCGCTAAAACAATACTTTTAAAATTACGTCATTGTTTGAAAACCAAGTACTATTTAGGGTAATTATTATAGTCTGTTTAAACTTGATATCTGGTTTGAACCAAAATCATAATAACGGCCCATAAAGAATAAAAGAAGGGGATTCGAGGATTGAGGGATTTTCTGATGAAGTAACAGTACTATTCACCATTATTAATTGTATTTCACATTAAGAAACAACTCGAAAAATAATTTTCACAATGGATCATTATGTATTTTTTACATATTTACATAGGAAAATGGAAAAACATCAAATAAGTAATATAATCCCAAAGTGTTTAAACAACACAACTTACATAAATCACAAAAGTCTAATATAAATGCTGTTCAATTAGATGAACTGACAGAATAAATGGAATAACAATATATAATAGTTCATTATGGCCGATATTTCCAACAATAAGAGCCTTCCCAGGTGACGCATTCCAGCACACGTGCGAGGGCATCTGGACAGGCTCTAAAAAATTGCAATTCACTTCTGGTTTGGCCGGAAGTAGACCCGAGTCAAAAACTTTCAAGTACTAGTGCAAATTTTTGTAAACCATTCGATAAAATATAAAACTTCTTTTGGAAAAGGAGTTCAAGCCATTTTCCCAAATATGGTGGAACTATGACGTCATCTGTGAAACTATTGCCAAACAACTTGAAGTGAGAAAAAAGCTTGAAGGAAACTTCGAAAATTAAAATTTTTCAACAATTCACATGTTCAAGTTTAAGTTTTGGAACTTCATTGTCAATTTTCCTTTGACTGCAAATATCTTCATGAGCAACCCATGGAATTGAAGTCTGGAATTTATGTGCCTTGTATTTTACATTCAAAAAAATTGGTCTCTACATTATCAAAACTAATTTAAAGAATACTGACAAACAAAATATACAAACCTGTCAGTTCAAATAATCTCCCCTTCTGAGTAATAGTAATTTTCAGATTGTTGTTAATTTGTTGAAACTATGAAAGAAATGTATCTGCTGGAATAACGTATATTGTCTTAAGACTAAACATCTCATTATAAATTATGAAAAAAGAGTCCACTCTACAATAAGCTCAAGTACATTTTTGTAGAGTAATCCGTGACGTAAGAAGCACATTCTATGCATCCAAATCATTGATGAATAAAACCTCTCTGTTCTTGAGTCCAGCTTGTTCCAGGGTTTCCACAAACTCCGCATTACCCGGTTGACACCTTAGAACTCTTTTTGGGAAGTTTGTTGTAATTTCAAAAGAATCTGGTGCTTTTGGATGGCAGAAAACAAAAAAGAACACAGACTGAAAAAAAATGCTTGAAAGAATCTGCTAAAAATTCAACTTATTTTTTTTATATATGTAACAAACGAAAACCATCAATGCTGTAAACATATGTTACCTCCAAGGAATGTGTTTTCAGGAATCTTCTCTCCAGTCTGCTTCCACAAGGAAGTTTAAAAACTACATGGACAGCATCAGGATGAGACGCATCTGGTTCATCAGGAACTTTGTAAACTGAATTGATTTTTTCTTGTGCAATACTTCGTTTACGTTCTTCCTCCATTCTTGCTTCCTGAAAATATTTTTATTACTGTTAATCTCAATATTCTAACGCCCTGAAATAACTGGAAAATATATTTTGAAAGAGAAACCTTTTAAGAAAACAACACATTCTACGTCACTGCATCCTACAATATATAATTGAATGTATTCATCTTCTCGTTGAAACATGTATCATCTACAAATGTGTTTACATAATGTGGTGAAATACAGTATTCTATTCTGGGTAGGACAAGTACTTCGACCCCTGCTATTCTATGAATGTATGTTCCACTTTTCATGAATCCACTCCAATATTTAGAATAGAATAAAATTTATTCATCTTTGAAAATTCTACAAATACAATACAAATTCTAGAACTTCATCAAACTAGTAACAAATGTATAAAACATGTGAATGAAAAATATGAAAAAATAGTACATAGATAGTAGTAGTAGTAAACAGGGTTTATGGTATTATATACCAAACGCCATCGAATTATTTCGAGGTCGTTCAGCAAGTAGACTTGTTACTAATTCCCTACGCCATGCCTCAGAGGCAGCATGGTTGTTTTGGGCCCATCAACCATGAAAAGTGGCAGAGTAATTCCCCAAACTGACAGAGAGAAATTCTCAAAGAAAAATCTCTGCCCCGTTGGGGAATCGAAACCACGACATTCGGATCGTATTCCCTATATATTAACCTAGTGAATAGTGGGGAATGCAGCAATGTCATAAAAGAAAAACTTTCAAGTTGATCCAAGCTTTTGGACCTGTATTTATTCTATCTAATCTAATGGAGGTGATTAAATAAATACAGTTCTGAAGGCATGGATCAACTTAAAAGAGTTTTTGTAACATTGCTGCGTTCCCTACTATTCACTAGTTTAATCCTTAACTAGAGAGATTGCTGAAAATTGCAACAAATATTTCGTTACTAGCAATCATCAAATTGCAAACAGCATTGAAAATGATGAAATATGGTCAAGCCAAAACTATACCCAAATAAATCATTCATTCAGTAATTTCACAATGCTTAGTATGGGTCACCTCCGTGAAATCATATACTAACTAGATCTCTAGAAAAAGGTATATTCCCAGATCAGCACCATCATTCGTATAAGTATATAGCTCAATAGATTCTTGTAATTTTAGACCAATCAATACTCTGCCGTCACTTCAAAAAGTTCTTGCAATAGCGGTCTATGAACAAATTGAAAATTATTTTAATATAAACAAACCCTTTCTTCTCTTCTCATATATTTAAATGACAAACACTACACACCAGGATCACATTCCTTTAATCTCTTTTGCTGATGATACTTTAGTGTTCGAGTCTGATGACAATCTTGAAAATGCTACTATGAATATAAACAACTCGCTTAATAATATTAGAGAATTAATTCTTAGAAGGAAATAAATTGAAACAAAATGTCAATATATAAGCTGCGGAATTTGAATACTATAAATTTAAATATTAATATAAACAGTGAAAATATAGAAATATTATTAGAGATGAAATATCTTGGGTTCATTATTGACAGCTTTCTGACATTGAACAAACATGTGAAGTGTATTATCAAAAAAGCTATTTTTCTTTTCTAGAGTTTCAAATTGCTTAAGCACAAACGCTAAAAAAAACAACGTACAATAGCATTATCCAACCTCATTTCAACTACTGTGCCTCCTTACTGTTTTTACTCAATCAAAATAAAGTGTCTCAGTTACAAAAACTTCAAAACTTTTCAACGATGGTTTTTATTTTTGAGATTGTAAAAGGTTTTCAACCAGCTTACTTCAATGATTTTGTGATTTTAAACAGGGACATACATCTTTATAACACAAGGCAAAATGGCAATTTTCACATAAATAGAGCAACCACGGCAGGATGTATGAATAACTTATTTTTCAAAGGTTTAAATGAATTTCAATCAACTATCCACACATTTGAAGGAAACGTTTATTACCTCTTCTAGATGGACTGTGATTTTATTAGGTTTTCGGTATTGTTAATGATTATGTGGCTGTTTTACTTGTAGTGTTGATATATCTATTCCAAATAAAATAATTGATTAACTACAAATACATTTGAAAGAGTCCAACAATGTTGCTGGTTTCAAAAAAAGTCTATTGGATTTTATAGATGATCTTTGATCTCATTGCTGATTAACATTCTAAACTTTTATTATCCTTGTATTTTTTATGTTTGTGATGTACCTATATCCATGATTAATATTTTATTATTATTTTATTAAAATTTTGTTAAGTATCATAAGGCTATCTGTAAGTGTAATGATTATGTGAATGGTTTTATGGGACAGCAGCAATTAGTAGGAGAGCTTGTGAACAATTTCGAGTAGGTTCTTGACGCTCTACAAAAATTTGTGTAATTGTCCTTAACTATGCACTATGCATGACTTGCGGTGCGAGAGAGAGTCTAATATCGGCGGTACCTCTCCCGCACGTTAAAAGGTAAGGCCTCGTTGATCCATTGCTCGCACAAGTTTCGACTTCTGAGGGTTGACGTTCGTCAGCTCGTTAACGAAAATGAACAATTTGGCAAACCAAGAAAAAAATTCAGAGTATCAATAACCTCTTTTTCCCACCAGTCACCCTCCACAGAGTTTCATGTGTTACGACAAAATGGGTGTAACTTCATGGAAGATTTTCATGAGGTACATGTGAATTTAGCATTTATATTAAATATAACATACCTCTTCCAGTCTTCTCTGCTCAGCTTCTTCAGCCAATCTTTGTTCCTCTCTCCTTCTTTCTTTCTCTTGGTCTGCTCGGAGACTCTCCAAGAAGGCCTCGTCTTGTTGAGATCTCAAAGATCTATTAATACTAGCTTCAAACCTGTCTGCTCTAGCCGAAACTAAATTTATTTCATACTCATTTATTACTGAACTAAGTCTTTGAACCAATAGCCCTGCATCTGAAAATCCTTCCAGCCTACCTAAAAATGAAGAAAATTAAACTCATGGATATCTGAAAAATTCAAAATATAAACATGCTGAAATATGATTGGAGCCTACTTCATTACCTACAATCGTCATACGATTTTCCTTCAGAACCAATACTGCTAAAAATGGGTAGTGGTTGGCCTTCGTAGCATTCAAGGTTCTTCTTCCTTCTTCAGAATTTATTGAGCAACCCCAGAAAAGGAAATTTTGGTTAATGAACCGTACTACATCAGGGTTCGACAATGTGTCGCGGCAAAATGTATCTGTGTCTATCGCATCAGCATTGTGTAGGTATACTAGAAGGAATCGAAGTTCACGTTTTGCATCATTCAAAACCTGCGAGAATGTGCCCTGATAAAATACTGGATGTTCCTGTGAATATTTTTCTTCAAAGGATCTGATAAAATCCATAACTTCCTGTATGGGATCTGTTCTTGGTCGGAATTCCAAACCTGCAAGCAAATCATATACAAACTCACCTTGAATCAAAGAGGTAAAAACAGAAAGAGGTTGAAATGAAAATTAGTTATATTCTATAGAATGAGCAGCATTGTTCCCAGATATAATTTATTGTAGTATCTTGATAAGAGGATCACATTGCATAGGTATTATAATATTATTGAATAATAAAGTTGACAAAAAAAAACATGGACTCACCCAGAAGTCTTCGACCTATTTGCACAAACGTAATTAGAGTACTGTAGCACATATTCCACATGAAACTGATAACACTTCTGATTGCTCCTTTGATACCGCTTCCTGAACCATCAGTCGGAGGAGCATAGTAGAAATGCTGGCCGAGGTGATCACTAACAACAGCTGGAGGTCTGGATTCTGAGGCATACACTGAAGGACGACCTTCTCGAATATTTAGTTGCTCTTGTACAGCTACTTCCAAGTTCCACTGGTGTCTTTGAAGAACATCTCGACATATAGTCATATCCTCTATACCAGTCAAGTCTTGAAACTGCAACACTTTCTCCGTCTGGTCACTGGTGAGCCCCAAGCCCCCATTATCAGAAAGGAAGTCCATTTTCGTTAAGAAAAATAAAACTTCAACAACATAAAATAATATACATGAACTGAGATGAACCAATGTTTATTTTTTTCATTAACAATTATCTAAACGTCACATTTTCAATGCTCAACTCACTCTCAAAAGGAAAGGATAAAACGATAAAGTGCCATGTGCCATCTTTCATTCGTCATTTATGTCATGGTCATGGAAATCAGTGACCAGTGATGCCAGGACATATTTTCCAATTGTACCAATCCAAAACATCATGTTCCATGATGCATGCACCATTCGTGAAAATGTCAACTGAGATGTTGGCGTAACAAAATAATAACTTCGCATATATAGGAACATAATAGTGGCCATGTTCACTTCTTCGAGCAAAGTTTATCTAAAGAAAGGCCCAAACTGCTTTCATTTGTTATTAGGAAAAACTGCACGACGTATACTTTGTTCAACCATCCTTTGCCGTTACGTCATACGTTGTCCAACTTTATCCCTCATTCATGAAATGGATGAGACGGAATTATGACGTCACTAACGTATGTCTTATTTAATTGTTGATTTTATTTGTCATTTTTGACAGTTCAGTTGTCATAGTTTGATTTGTTCAGTATTTTTGGTAATTTTCGCCTTTTCAGTTAATTTTTCATTGTCAAAATGTCTATCCGGTATAATGAGAAAAAATAAAGCTCAATTTTGAAGTTGATTGACTACTTTTCAAGAGGAAGAGATGCTGGGAATGTAGCTTTTACCGTTGAATGCAGTCTACAACGTATGAATCTACCTATGTTGTGCAAAATGTCATGCCAGAGATGTTTCTGCTCGAGGATCATCGATTTATATCATACATCAATATGCAATAAGAACACGAATGTATGCGATGTATTCTGCAGGTATACTTTGTTCAACCATCCTTTGCCGTTACGTCATAATCGGTGACGTATTCTGCTGTTTCACGTTTGTCTTATATTAGCTGAATATTATTTTACAATCAAACTCGAAATTATTATTAGTATGTACCTACCTGCAGAATACATCGCATACATTTGTGTTCTTATTGCATGTTGATGTATGATATAAATCGATAATCCTCGAGCAGAAACATGCCCGACATGAACTTTGATTTTATAATCTTTATCTGTTTCCATTCCACTAGTAGCTAGTTTCTGAACAGTTCTGATAGATATTTTATAGAGCATCAACAACACGCTATAGAATTCAATAAAATCAAATCAATAAAAACTCACATTTTGCATAAAATAGGTGGATACATACGTTGTAGACTGCTTTTAACGGTAAAAGCGGCACTCCAGCATCTCTTTCTCTTGAAAAGTATTCAAACAACTTCAAAATCAAGCTTTGCTTTTTCTCATAATACCGGAAAGGCATTTTGACAATGAAAAATTAACTGAAAAAGGCGAAAATGACCAAAAATACTGAACAAATCAAATTATGACAACTAAACTGTCAAAAATGAGAAAACTCACATCGACATCAAATAAGACATACGTTAATGACGTCATAATTCCGTCTCATCTATTTCATGAATGAGAGATAAAGTTGGACAACGTATGACGTAACGGCAAAGGATGGTTGAACAAAGTATAGGTACATACTAATAATAATTTTGAGGTTGAGTGTAAAATAACATTCAACTAATATGAGACAAACGTAAAACAGCAGAATACGTCACTGATTATGACGTAACGGCAAAGGATGGTTGAACAAAGTATATACATAATCCTCTACTTTTTGAAGTTCAATAGCATATACTTTGTTCAACCATCCTTTGCCGTTACGTCATACGTTGTCCAACTTTATCCCTCATTCATGAAATGGATGAGACGGCATTATGACGTCACTAACGTATGTCTTATTTAATTTTTAATTTTATTTGTCATTTTTGACAGTTCAGTTATCATATAGTTTGATTTGTTCTGTTTGTTCAGTGTTTTTGGTAATTTTCGCCTTTTCAGTTAATTTTTCATTGTCAAAATGTCTATCCGGTATAATGAGAAAAAGCAAAGCTCAATTTTGAAGTTGATTGACTACTTTTCAAGAGGATAATAGATGCTGGGAGTGCCGCTTTTACCGTTGAATGCAGCCTACAACGTATGAATCTACCTATGTTATGCAAAATGTCATGACAGAGATGTTTCTGCTCGAGGATCATCGATTTATATCATACATCAATATGCAATAAGAACACGAATGTATGCTATGTATTCTGCAGGTAGGTACATACTAATAATAATTTTGAGGTTGAGTGTAAAAATAACATTCAACTAATATGAGACAAACGTAAAACAGCAGAATACGTCACTGATTATGACGTAACGGCAAAGGATGGTTGAACAAAGTATACCACAAAATCAGGTCTATTCTGTTGGCCTATTGATTCATATCACTAGATTATTCAAAAATATTCAAGAATGGGTTCAAATGCAATTATGGTACACATCAAAGATTTTCAAACGTCAATATTTTTCGAAACTTTTTCTGGAGTTAAATATTCTCATATTGAAAAACCAGTATCCAGAAGATATTTTAGAAATTTCGATGGTGCATCGTAATACGCTTATATAACAGGTGTCGATCATTCTCAATAACCAATATTCAATATCGAGAGTTATTCAAAATTCACCAGAATAGATCTGAATATGCTACTGCAAAACCATGGACTTTCTGGATCCGATGACGATGTATCCATTATCAACCATTCAATCTTCCTCAATTTCATTTTCGTTTCAACAATGTCCATTTATATTTTCGTTTCGGTATTTTCCTAATGAAATATTCATTTACAAGATGTGTATTATTCTCTAGTGCACTAAAAAAATGTAATGAGTTATCATGGCACGGTGAGTGAGCGATATGATAGAACTGATTCGGTTGGTTTTTGTTGCGATAAGTAGCGGCTAGGAGCATGAAAAAGAGGTGACTACCAATTTGATCTATGAGAACGTGGCCTCGAAGTCATTTGAATGTCGGCATTTGTCGCCGACGTCACGTGACCAAAATGAGGAAATCGTGATAACCCAGCGTTCGTAAGCGGTACCTAGTCCAGTATTGGCCACGTTTACACTGTGCGCTAATTTGGTATTCTGACCAAGTTGACCATACCAAATTCAGACCAAGTCAATAAGTTCAGTATCACTACTTTTATTCGGGTTTGAAGGCCGTCGTTTTTTGGAATTTCTTCCTGACGTTTCGCTGGCTCGAGTGGCTAGCTTCTTCAGAGGTTCAATCATCTTGGAATTCACTCCAATTGTTTCTTTGCAAGTTGTATTTATGCCGATTCAGGTAGTTTGCGGTGCTAATTATTCCATTCGGATTCGGGGAATTGTCATTAATATTGATTACCTTGTTTACTTCCTGTGGGTTCGGAGAATAATCATCATTAATATCTGAAGAACTACCTGCAGTTATTATCGATTTTCTTAAAATGGGATTCCATATTCGATTGAGGTTGACAGCTTCTTCTTTTCTGTTGAAATAATCCGTGTGTTTGTGGATTTCTATTGCCTCCCGTACCAGTCGGCTATGGTATCCCTGGTTGGGTGCAATCAGTTTTGCATTTTCAAACAGAATCCTGTGGTTTCCCTCACTAAGTGCGTGTTCCGCCACAGCCGACTTGTCAATTTGCCATAGTCTGCAGTTTCTCTCATGTTCCCTTAGCCTAGTTCCCATGGATCTTTTGGTGGTACCGATGTATACCTTCCCACAGGTGCACGGTATGCGATAAACCCCTGCTGCAGACAGTGGATCTCTTTTGTCTTTAGCCGATCTGAGGCTCTGTTGAATCTTCTTTGTGGGTTTAAATACAGTTTTTATGTTGTATTTACTCAGGAGTTTTCCAATTCTGTCTGTGACCCTCGGGATGTATGGCAAATATGCATGTGCAACTATCTGAACGTCCTCCTTGTTTCGAACAGTGGAATTCTTCAGTTTCATGGCCCTGTTGATCTCGGGTACACTGTATCCATTCGACCTCAAGGTCACTTGAAGATGTTCCAGTTCTTCCTCCAGATGTTCTGGCTCGCATATTCTTCGAGCACGTTCCGTTAGAGTAGAAATGACTCTCTCTTTAGGCTGGGATGGTGATTCGATAGCGCGTGCAGGTACCTATCCGTGTGTGTGGGTTTCACAAGATTCAACAGAGCCTCAGATCGGCTAAAGACAAAAGAGATCCACTGTCTGCAGCAGGGGTTTATCGCATACCGTGCACCTGTGGGAAGGTATACATCGGTACCACCAAAAGATTCATGGGAACTAGGCTAAGGGAACATGAGAGAAACTGCAGACTAGGGAAAATTGACAAGTCGGCTGTGGCGGAATACGCACTTAGTGAGGGAAACCACAGGATTCTGTTTGAAAATGCAAAACTGATTGCACCCAACCAGGGATACCATAGCCGACTGGTACGGGAGGCAATAGAAATCCACAAACACACGGATAATTTCAACAGAAAAGAAGAAGCTGTCAACCTCAATCGAATATGGAATCCCATTTTAAGAAAATCGATAATAACTGCAGGTAGTTCTTCAGATATTAATGATGATTATTCTCCGAACCCACAGGAAGTAAACAAGGTAATCAATATTAATGACAATTCCCCGAATCCGAATGGAATAATTAGCACCGCAAACTACCTGAATCGGCATAAATACAACTTACGAAGAAACAATCTCCAGTCATCGGAGTGAATTCCAAGACGAATGAACCTCTGAAGAAGCTAGTTACTCGAGCCAGCGAAACGTCAGGAAGAAATTCCAAAAAACGACGGCCTTCAAACCCGAATAAAAGTAGTGATACTGAAAACCTCGGCCGCGAAAGCCTCAACTATTTTCTCAAGTCAATAAGTTACTGCCTGTTTACACCATGTTCAATTAGTAAACAGTTTGGTCATGTTATGTTTGGTTCTTATTTGGTAAATATACCACAGAATGTGACAGAAGTCACTCAGAAGCAACTGTATTAACTCATGAAAACATCTGGGTACATTCAGGAGGTCCCAGCGGCTAAGTTCAGCCACTCAGCATGCTGCGGCCGCTGTTGCTCAGCGGCTTCGTTTCGCCTGAATGCATAGCTCTTAGCTCTTGACAGCGACAGCCGACCAAAAGTCAAAACATTCAAAAACATAACCAAATTGTTTTTTTGTTTAGTGTTTATGAACAAAAATATGAAAAATAATATAAAGATGTAATCATGCAACCAATATTAATATCAGGAAGACTCGGGGGGCTAGTTTTGAATATAAGCGAAAGTCAATTCACCTTTGAAATATTTCGATTTTCAATTGACCTCCGAAATGCTTTACCTAGTTTTCAATTGTAGTGAAATGAAATGTTCATAAATTCACTTGAATGAATTTGATTCGATTGATACACTTTGGCAACGATGGCATATCTACCAAATAAGTTCAAATAATTCACATGGAGTAAACATTTTGAGGTTGGCTTTTAAGAGTTTTCTTAACAGGTAAAGTTTAGTCTTAGGCATGCTTAGTAAATTATAAATATATCAGTATTTCGATAAAATAATATTTGAAATAGTTAATAAAATTTCATCTTCCTTTGATATACGCTAAGTAAATGATCACCCAACTTTTGTATTTTTTAGTGATGGCTGATTGTAGTAAACGAATTTTTGTCAATAAACAGCAGAAGGAAACGTTGTTTGAATTTATAGAAAATAAATCTCTTTTAAAACAACTACCAAAACTAACTAATAAGGTAAGGAAGAAAATTATTGCTGATCGATTGGGAGAGTTGGCCACCCACCTTAATAAAATCGAGGAAGTTACAGGTGGAACCCATAAGGATACAAATACTTGGAAAAATGTAATCAGGATACAACTTTTTTAGTGTTTCGATGAGTTTCACCATACCATTAAATAAATAAAAAAATTATTTCAGACATGGCTTGATTTGAAGAGCAATATCAAAAAGTATCTGAGACGAAAAAATATGAAACCGGTACAGGAAGAGGTCTTCCATTACCAGAAACATCTGACTTCGAAGCAAATTAGAGAAATGTTAGACCACATGGAAATCGAAGGAGACTATAATTTTTCTCTCAAGTTTTATTTGAAATTTATGATGAACCCGAAGTTCAAGATGAAAATGAAGAATCTATAATAGAGACCCTCAGTAAAAGGTGCCACAAAATCCAAAAGATTAACTGAAACATTACAAGATTTCTCAAGAAATACAATTTAAACTGGGCTTAAAAGAGATTATTACAAAGCAAGAATTGAAATTTCAGAAGAAAATACTCTAATTAAACAAAAACTATAAGTTAAAAAAGAAGACGTAGTTGAAAAAAAAAAGCAGCTGCATTAAAACTGATTGCTCATCTAATAATCGGAAATAATTACTTTTTTGTTTTAACAGTGATTCTTATGTCTGTATTGTTTGGATGTTATGTTTAACTTTGAACGAGAATGTGACTTAATTTTTGTACTGTTATTAAGTTATTTAATAAGGTTAAACAAGAATGATATATGTATGTTACTTTTTTATTCACTTTTTCACCGAGTCTTTTATTATAAGCCTAAGAAAATATTGTGTTATTTATTAGTTATATATAGTTGTTATGATTGAAAATTATTCCCGAATAATTTATATCTCATTTATTGCTACACCTTACAAAAATGTCTTTGGTAATTACAAGTAAAACAGTCTAGATATATCTGACCTCATGCATAGCGGGTGTTTCATTGGTAAACAGATAATCGATGGCAAGATGGCTAGAGGACACCAAGATCTAAAAAACTGGTATATTTTAAAAGTATATCTGGACATATTCAATCACTCTCACGAATTGCATCAATTTTTTAAATAAAAGACTTTTAAGCCAACGAATTTTTTCAGACTCAAAGTTGTCTTTTATAATTTGCTACCAGTTGATTTCTCAATGATCTAAATGAAACATCCCAAAATCAACATTTATTTCTTCAGGTGGTGGCAAATCAGTTCAAATCACTTTTGTGTTCTACACAAAAATTATGCGAGACTGCACAACCATTTATTATTGTTGATGCTTTTGAGGGTTTGTAATGGAGTACCCTGTGTTTTAATAAACACCGAAATCGTGCCTTCAATAACCCATTACAACAATCAATGGCGCTTCTGGTATTATGCTGCATTATATAGGGCTTCCGGAGAGTTGGGCATGGGATTTGAGAAATGAGCCTGCGAATATGTCCTCAATGAAGAATTTCTCATGAAGAACTCCTAAACAAGCTGAACGTATATGGAATAAGAGGGCCAGCGAATAGTCTTTTTAGAAATTATCTTTCTCATAGAAGTCAACGTGTCAATATCGGTAACAGCGTCAGTGAATCACGTGTAATCTCCACTGGAGTACCACAAGGCACCGTTTTAGGTCCAATACTGTTTCTAGTTTATATTGATAGTCTAAGCTGCATAAATAACTTCAAAGGACATCTCATCTCATACGCTGACGACACTGCGATTATCTGCACAGGTAATACATGGCAACAGGTATACAAAGATGCAGAAGAGTGTCTAGTAAAAATACAAATATGGTTAAGTAATAATCTTCTCAACCTCAATGTTGGAAAATCTAAATTTATTACTTTCACTCTCCAAACTACTCAACAACCTGACAAACATTATATCCATTTACATATGCCAAAGTGCTCTGATGCCGTTTGTAAATGTCCGAGTATTGAAAAAGTGAACAAATTAAAATATTTAGGAGTATAGTACTGGACCAACATCTGTATGGGGTATGGAATGTATGAGAATATGCTAAATATTGTGCAGGTACTTCAGAACACAATTTGTACAAAAAAAGCCACACCCAACGTTCTATATATTATTTCGCTCCAAAACTATATAAAATGCTCCCTCCCGAAGTAAAAAAAATCCCCACACTTCCAAAATATAAAAAATAAGAAAGAGTTCATCATTATAAATAATACTCGCATAAACAACTTATTTAGACATACTTAATAGCCAAAGACACCACCCACAAATTTTCAAATTCACCAGTCTTTTTATATGTATATATGCATTCAAAATTAGATGTATAGACGGATATTGCTATGTATATGTGTATATATATAAAGTACCGGAATTGTGCGATCGACATATATATGTATATAAATTCACTTATATGTGCTCACTAAATGTACCACCTTTCTCTCCGAAAACTCTGTTGCAACCTCAATATTATATTTATTTATATATCACTGTGCCAAATGCAAATGTTATAGTACTACCATAGGGAGGCAGACGGAAGCACGGAAGCACATTACAAGAAATCTGTGCTTAGGTCGCTACCCTCTAACTCCTAGTGGTCATATAATTACGTTCAATGAATTGTATTCTACATTTACTTGAAATAAATTGAATGAGTATCCTGAATTTCCTATAGTAAAAGAAAACCATAATTCTTTAAAAATGTAGGTAACTAATATCTCAAAATCAACACAAAACAAACATACATAACCCAATTTCAAAATGACATGTCAATGTCAAAATCACGATCCGCTTTCCGCTTTTTCGAAAGCGACAAATTTCTACGCTGAGCAAAACACTCAGCCGCTGTCGAACAGCTTTTAAGCAGCGCTGCATTCAGATAGACCGCTTACTAAGCGGACTCAGCCGCTGGGACCTCCTGAATGTACCCATGGATTTATAGATTCAGATTCAAAGTAAATAATAAACATTAGATTTGAGATATGTGATTCTGTTGATAGATACAAAAATGGATTTGAGGAGTTTTAGTACTAAGGCTGGATTCAGACAGATCCGAAATCCGATCGTACGACGATCAGATAGCTTTCTGATTGGTCTGAATTCAAATTGAGACCAATTTAGACCAATCAGAAAGCTATCTGATCGTCGTACGATCGGATTTCGGATCTGTCTGAATCTAGCCTTAAGCTTGTTTCATACAGACGCGAATCGCGAATTGCGAATAGCGAATAATATTCTGATTGGTCCATTTGAAATCAATATGGCGGCCTGTCAAAATTTTTAATATTTGGCGAAATCGCAAAATTTAAAATTTGGGAGGCGGGAAAATTGGATTGAGTTCAATATATTCGCGCGAATTGTTGTTTTGCTTTTGTTTTCTTGGATTTTTTTATTTTGTACTTGTGTAAACTATTATTGTTATAATCCGTGTCTGACATGGAAAGCAGCGAGGTATGTTGCATTATTCATAGAACGTAAATAATATAGCCAAAATAAACTCAAATGCTTCTTTCTCTGGTTTAATTTTAGGCAGTTGAATGTAGTGAATGTGGAGAAATATGTTTGCTGGAGAGATTCCAGTATCACGAATGTACTCTACTGGATGGCGGTACCCAAGATAGTGTAGCCTTAAGTCAACTGGAATCTGAGCCTGAGCCAGAAGATATAAATGAGGACAATTTAGTTGAAAAACTGGCAGAAGCGGTACAGGCTAGAAATGCCTTATGGGACCACACATTGCCTCTGAAAGAAAGGAGTAAAGAAATTAAAGAAAAGATGTGGAGAGAGGTATTCAACCAAATTAATGGTTTAGTTCCATTGCACCAGTTGGAAAAAAAATGGAAAAACTTGAAAGATACGTTTTTGAAACATCTGAGGTGAGTGTCACTTCTGTAGCAAAATTGATGTGATAGTATTACCATTTAAGTTCTATTGTATTGATTTAGCTATTATATATGTTTTTAGGACATACAAACCATCAGGATCAGGAGTCAATGACAAAAAAAAGTGGAAACATTTTGACATCCTTTTCTTTCTGGCGGAAAAGAATGGGCCAAAAAGAACAAAGGGAAACATTTCAGAAAGCGAGTTGATGTCACCAATTAGTGAAAGCAGTAGTACAAAGGACTCTACCCCATCAACATCTGCCAAACGGAAGAGAGACAGTACGTTAACATCTAGTTTTCAGTATTAACCCTCCGGCGGGCGCGCAGCGGCACTCAGTGCCGCAATTTTTCAAAAACTGTATTTTTTCGTATGTGTGTTTGGTGTATGCCGCTGCCCCCTCAGATATGCAATCTTGAATACATTTGCCAACGCGTATCCATTGACTGAGATTTTTCACTGGTACCTATCAGTCGACAGCAAAGCGTCAAAGTATTGAGTTCACAATTGCGGTACTCCGGTCCGCAGCGCGCCCGGTCATGTAAGTATCCAATCTCAAATAAATTTTTTTTTTCATACCGCTACTGTGGAATTCAATGGAATTATAGTTTTCTCTGATACTATACTATACTTTATATCAATTTTAGGGATAAGAAAATTACGAAAAAAGCACTCAATGCCAGGAAATTGAAAGATATTGTAAATAATTTATTCGATTTTGACGAAGATGAATTTGATTTGGATGATGACATCCAAGACGAGGAGGAGGTTTTTGAAACGCAAATGTATGATAGTGAATCAGAAAAATCAGGAGATGACGATGGGCAAAACTTAGAGTTTATAACTCCAGATATAATTGCCCAAATTGTTACCTGCACCAATATGTACATCGAGAGAAAAAACGAGAACATTTTAGAATTTTGTTTGTAAAAGACATAGTACGAACACTGTCAAATGTGACAACTGTCTGTTCTTGCCAGAAGAAGACTTATAATTATGTTGAGGAATCGATATATAGATTAAAAACAAGAATTAAATTTATTATCTAAAATATTTTCATACAATTATTTTTTTGAGTTAAAAAGTTGTAAGCCAAATATATTATGTTATGAAAACCAACAATTGTTCACTTTTAGAACTTATTTTCGCAATATAGTTGAGTTAACCGATCATTTCGGTGTTTTTCTGCTTGCGGTCCTCAGTGCCGCAACGCGCCCGCTCATGGGATTTTACAAAGCGCGCCCGCCGAAGGGTTTTAATATAGAATGGCCGTTCAAACAATGTATTGACATCTAAGAAGCTGTATTTTAAATTTCAGATGAAACTAATGAGTTGTTGCTTGGCATATTAAAGGAACCAGCACCACAAATTCCTCCAGTGCAACAGCTGTCACCAGTGCTTTTGACCATACAGTCAGTGTTGGACAAACTTCCTACAAGAGTACGGATGAAAGCTGAAATTGAAATGTTGAACAAGGTTTATAGCTTATACGACCTGTACTCAACAGAATAAGTCGTTTCTAATTTTTTTTACTAATCATTTATGTTTTATTTTTATGTGTAGTTATTGCAGTGTTCATTCCCAAAACAGTTTAAGCTAGATTTGTTATAAATTAAAATATATAGTCTCGTAAATTAAATTATTTCATTTCCAGTTATATTCACCACTCTAAAAACAAAATTATATGAATATATGAAAACCCTTTATTCTAGACATATTTTCTTTATACAATGGTAACAACTGTTTTACTTTTTTTTATTTCTTTATTTTTACATTTCTAAAAATGTAATGTCTTCAGTATTTAACATAGACGTGTAGTCTGATGAAACCATAAGTGAAATTGAATTTTTATTAGACTACTTGGTAATAAAACTACATATCTTCTAAAGTCTTGAATTGAATTAAATTATAAATTTAAAAATAATTTATACAATTTATTTAGCCCATTGTGGTTCAATTGGTGCAGTATGCATAAAATAATTGCTTAGCAATGACCGCACAACACTGGCTCCTCGAGTATAGGCATTCCCTCCCATTCTTCCTGCACCAACTAATCCATCTGTAACGTCGTTTCTCCATTCTCCAGGAATAATATCTCCTGATTCAGTTTCCCTGTCTACATAATTAAGAGGGCAATATTTTTGATTGTCAACTTTTTGGGTATCCGATATTTTCAAAAAATTATGCAAACAAACAAGTGCCCCCACCATGTTTTCTGTTGTTTCTACTTTTGCAATAATTGGCCTTTCTAGAATTCTCCACTTTGCCACTAAGATACCAAAAGTGTTCTCTATGACCCTTCTAGCACGACTTAATCTGTAATTGAAAAGAACTTTGTTGTTATACATAAAAAATATAATATTAGCCATTTATCTACGGAATTAATTCAGTGGACCTATCAACTTACCTGTAGTTGAAAACCCTTTCATTTTGTGGGAGGAAGTTTCCAGGATATGGCCGCATTAAATTTATTCCGAAAGGGAATGCTGCATCTGCAACAAAACAGTATGGAATTGGCTCATCAGTATCGGGTAGTTTTCTTGGCGGAGGCAAGCTAATGGCATTTGAAAAAAATTGTTTTCCAAAATTACTGTTGCGAAAAACCCCTCCATCACTTTGCCTTCCTTTAGCACCAATGTCAACTACAGTGAAGCAATAATGTGCATCACAAACTGCCAACAATATAATGCTAAAAAAGTCCTTATAGTTGAAATAATCAGATCCTGTACTTGGTGGAGCCTTAAAACGAAAAAAAAATAATGTTAAAGAAGAAAACCAAGGAAATATCTATAGATACCTACTTGTATTCTGACATGTTTGCCATCAATAGCACCCACACAGTTGGGAAAATTCCATTTTGTTTCAAAATCATCAGCAATTTTTCTCCACTGATTTTCTGTAGGTTGTGGTAGATAGTCAAGTTTTAGTGCTTCCCATATAGCTTTACATGTATCTTTAATGATGCAAGAAACAGTACTTAGTCCTAATCTATACAAGTATGAAACACTTCTCATACTTATACCTGCTGCTAAATATCTAAAACAAAACAGATCCTACAGACAAAAGTGAAACACAAATAAAATAAGAAAGGAGAAAGTAGAAGAAAGCGTAAAATACTTACCTAAGGGTCACAGATACCATTTCTCCAGGTGAAATTGGTTCCCGAGAGTGATACATTTTATATATATATGGGGTCACTTTTTCTACTAAAACATCAAAATCATGTTTTGACATCCTATGAAAATTTCTAAATTTTGTTTCATCTTTGGACCGCATTTCTTGAACTAAATTATGATACGCCCCTTGCTGCTTCCTTAATTTAAAAATTTCGCAAGTTCCAACTGACCGATATATTTTATTCTGTCTTCTTTTTAATAATAAATAAGCAGCGATTTTACGTCTTCGTTGCCACTGAAATAAACTTAAGGAATACGCATCCATTGTTATTGAATACAAACTCTTGATTTCTCTGTATGTCTCAAAATCAACAAAAAATCAACAAACATCAATCAGCTGGCTAATCTACCGACATAACCTTAGCTAAATCGGCCACTTTGTCAATGTCAATTGTCAGAATATGTCATGTCATAAGTCACTTATCGCCACATTAGAAATCTGAAAAAAATATCCCCAAACATATCGCAAGTATATGAAATAGTCCAAACTGGAGAATTATTTTTCTGCGAATTCGCTATTCGCAATTCGCGATTCGCGTCTGTATGAAACAAGCTTTACGCTTCAAAGATTCAAACCAAATTTTGCATATTGCCGGATAGTCAAGGCCGTAGGTGTTTACATCGTCTTGGTCACTTGACTATTTTGGTCTGGTACGCAACAATTTTCGGTACCAAACCAAGCTGGTCACCTGACCAAATTTACTGTTTACACCAAGATGACCGATTATTTGGTTGAAATAAAGTCATTAGTCAGCTTACCAAGCGACGGTGTAAACGTGGCCATTATATCAGGTGATCTTGCACCTAAACGGTTCGACAACGAATTTCTGTTGTTACAGTTGGCAAGACATCACTGATTTGTACTTGTACTCGAATAGACGAGTTCCTCACAAGTTGCCAACTTATAAAATTCGTCGAAAAGGTCTGCCTCTCCAATTTTGATTATTTTAAGATAGTTGTGTAGAGGATCAAAAATTATATACGCTGGTTCGTTTACTTTGAGTCAGAAAGCCTTCATAAAGTTTTTATATCACTTATGTCAATCATAGATTTTTTGTCTAAAAATAGGAACTGTTGGTAACGCAATTCCATGACAAAAACATTGATGGTGCTTCTTGTAACTTGTAACATAACCTGATATTTTTGTGTTTATTTTTTTTTGCAATATTCAGTAATTTGTGCTTGAATGTTTATGAATTTTCCCTGATTATCCACATTCGTCATGCATATTGTTTATATGATGCTCTTGTTGAATGAGAATGTAGGTAGGTAGATTGAATTATTGTTTTCTTTACAATACCTAATGTGTTTTTAGGTATGAGACGAGGTTGTTTTAAGATACGAGTATTTTAACATTCAGACACGACAAGGCATTCCTTTCACCAATGAAGAACATATCAACATTGCTAAATCTTTGGAATTAATACACTGCATTGTTTGTTGTACCTACTTGTGCAAGAGCTAGAGAAATTTTGATGGATGCTGTTCATGTAATCACCACTTGAAAAAAATCCTTTTGTATAATGAACGTGATTCCTGTGGGACGAGAAGAAAAACTATGAAACTGTTCGAAAGGAATCTGGGTTTATACAATGCTACAGAAAAGATGATTGAACAGGCTCTACATTTTATTCTTGGAGCGATCAAAAATGTATGATTAATGGTTGTGGAAAAGGTGAAATGAGAGAATGAGATATGCTTGTCTTTTTGAAAAGGGAAAATGAAGCAGAGATTTTCACCATTAATGTATCACCATTCAGTGTTCAGCATGGAAGTCGACTGGGACTGCAGACAGTAAACATATCCCTACCTAATACCAATTTTTAATGGCCTTAAATTAAGGTGTTCGAAATGACAAGCAGGGGAAGTTTATCTGCAACAATTCAAAATTTTTATGATGCAAAGATTGTTGGAGTGGTACATACTCTTAGAAAGGCAGAAAGAAAATTTCACCTCAAGATATAGGCGAAAGAAGATTATGAAGTTACTATGCCAACTATTTAATTAAGACAAAGTGTATTCACATTCATCTTAATAATTAAGATGTGTGAGATTTGTATTATAAGACTACAGTACACAGAAATAACCATGACCACTGGGAGATCTGCGTACTGCACACCAAGGGTCTGCGTTAGAGAGAAAAAGCAGGGTTCTAAATATAATATATAAAAAAACATGTTTTTATACTAGCAGGTTCATTGGCAAAAATTAATAGAAAAATACTATTTAATTTACATTCATTTATATATGATTGTTTTCTGTCAAAGGACATGAATTAGCAAGAATAAATATCTGAATACAGAAATAAAAAATTCATGTACAGGACACTTTTGGATTTAATATGAGTGATTTTTTTTCTTCTCCAAGAAGCAAACTTCTGGGCAGATATCAATCAAAAAGCAATAGTAAGCATGATAATTTGAAAAAAAAGGTAACATTCTTCATTCAGAATACAAAAAAGCTCAGCCAAATGAGGTACCTATTCTGTTCAATGTACTAGTAGCATACAATCCAAAATGATAATGTAGTGACTATTAATAATCGTCAATATTTATAAACTGCAGTTATCAAATTTTCTTGCTATCGTAAGGGTTATTGAAGACAAACAGAAGTATACTTGAGGCTTGGCTAACCCTGGGTTTGTAGAGCTTTATCGAGTATATTACATATGTTATGAATTTTTATATATCTGGCAACTTTTCATTTTGAAGATTTTTCACCTCCTTCATTTCAAAAGTCTTGTTAAGGGTATTTTTTGTCTACACGTTACAAGATAATAATTGTTTTTTGATAAATTCATTTCAAATTAGGTAAAAGTGCTGATGATGTAAATGGCTCATCTTCTGATATCTGATTTTTTATTGTCTGTTTCCAAAACCTTTGTCAAATTTTTTGTCACTGAGTATAGGTAGGTATATAGTATATATAATTTTTTGTGTGGTCCAGGCATTTGAAGATATCCGATAACATAATTGGAAAAATTTGTAATTCAGTAGATCACTCTTATTCAGCATCCTAAAGATCAATAGCCATAGCTTATATTTTCAACAATGTCTTCCGAGAAGAACTTTGTTGAGACACAAACATGAAAAATAGCTTATTTCCAATCTCTATTTTCATCGATACATATATCTAACACACTTGAGGTCTGAACCCCCATTTTATAGTTCATAATTCCTGAAATAAGACGACTCATTATTATGATTGATCTTTAAGCCTCCATCTACTTAGGTTTTATTGTGGTTTCATTCGGTTTTTACACCAAGATGATTGTGATTGACATTATTGACTAGTATTGATCGTCAGTATGAATTTCACGTGGAAAAAATTCGGGGAAAAAGTTTCTATCCCCATAACAATAATAAATAACCTCACTTTCTAGTTCAATCTCGAATTTATTTTGAATCAATCGCCAGTTACGGAAAATGAAAATGTTTTGTCATGGAATTGCGTTACCAACAGTTCCTATTTTTAGACAAAAAATCTATGATTGACATAAGTGATATAAAAACTTAATAAAGGCTTTCTGGCTCAAAGTAAACAATCCACCGTATATAATTTTTGATTCTCTACACAACTATCTTAAAATAATGAAAATTGGAGAGGCAGACCTTTTCGACGAATTTTGTAAGTTGGCAACTTGTGAGGAACTCGTCTATTCCGAATGTGCTCGAATACTTTTCACATTTGACAGCTGGCAACTGGCAAATCCTCGACCTCGAACGAAACAAAACAGAAAACTTTCTTTTCTTTTTTATTGTTGGTGTCTAAAACAGGACGTCGAAATGGTACGTTAAAATTATAATTAAATATTTTGTCCATCTCATAATATTTTTTATCCATTTTATTAATTTCTAATTTAAGCTCAAGACATAATACCATTAATCAGGAAATTTTTTGGAATCATTCTTGTAATTACATTTTTTTGATATGTTAGGTTAAGTTATTTTCCATTTCAGGCCAAACGTACCAAAAAAGTTGGAATAACTGGTAAATATGGTACCAGATATGGTGCCTCACTTCGTAAGATGGTCAAAAAAATGGAAATTACCCAGCACAGTAAATATTCGTGCAGCTTCTGCGGAAAGGTTCGTATTGTTTGTTTCTTATTGAAGTATTTTGCGTGCGTCTCCTGTTGGAATTGTCATAAAGCCCTAAGACCCCAATTATCGACATAATGTGTAGTAATGGGATAATTCGAATTGAAAATAATCTGTCAATTATAGCAATAACTCGAGATATCTCAAGATGTTGAATAGAGTCATTCTAGTGATTACGATCATTCAAATGTGTGAAGGAAGCTTAATAGTTGAGAACAGTGTAAGTCTTATTTGTATACATAAATATATTACCACCACCTTCAAGTTGTCCAATAGCTTATTGGTGAATTGAATGAATAAGAAATTGAATTGAGTCTTGCACCTTCATTCACCAGTTCAGTGCTGTCTTACATTTTGGAACAGTATGTAACGAAATACAGTTTTGGGCTCAAAATGATTCCAAAGAGTTTTGAAAAATTTCTATTACAAACCTAATAAAATTATAATAGTAGGGTCTTAATTTATTCTGAAAATGTAGATCACAGGTAATATAGGTGGCTTCAGATACTATTTGAAAATAAAATTTATATTTGTTCTAGATCTGGAGTAACAGTTTCTTTAGGGGTGACGTAGTACCTATGTGATTTATCATTTGAGTAATATTGCGATTTTTTGGGATCACTGGAGTACTCATTTGATTTTCAGAATGATTCGATTTTGCCCATCACTAGTCGCCTGAATATTTCAACACATAGAATGACAAAGTGATGTAAAATAATATCAATATCATATAGGTTATAGCTCGAGATTACATCTTCAGGAGCCCAATTATCATCATTATTACCACAAAATTATTACTATGCAAATATTCAGGAGTGTGAAAAGAATGTCTATTTCCACTAGATGATGAATTTTACATATCTAGAATATTTACTCGAAATTTAGTAATCAGTCGGGCCTTTGAATATTTTGTGTTCATGTTTTGAGGAAAGTTATTTGAAAATTAATTGTGGCTATTTTTATGTCAGTTTGGCTCAACAGTGGCCACGTTTACACCGTCGCTTGGTAAGCTGACTAATGACTTTATTTCAACCAAATCGTCTTGGTCATCTTGGTGTAAACAGTACACTTAGTCAGGTGACCAGCTTGGTTTGGTACCCAAAATCTTTGCTAAGCATAAGTCCGAGCTCTGTGTATTTCGTTGTTTTATCATTTTATTATCATTTTCCTTACCTGTTTCATTCTCAACTCCTGATATTTTCTCATATTCCTTCAATGAAGCCTAATAATTTTTGATAATCTCGTCTTTCTTCTTCCCAATTCATCATTTGCCAATGTACTACAATTGCCCTTACTCTCAAATCCATTTTTCTATATATTTTTGCTATATATCAATTCAATACAACCACATATATCAAATCCAAATCTAATGTTTATTATTTCTGATTTTAATCTATGAATTATTTGATGTTTTCATGTCAAAAAATATGAGTTACAGCAAAGTTGCAAACCTGTTTATACTTCTGTCATGTTCTTTGGTATGCTTACCAAATAAGAACCATACTGTTTACTAATTGAAGATGATGTAAACAGGCAGTAACTTATTGACTTAGTCTGAATTTGGTATGGTCAACTTGGTCAGAATACCATATTAGCGCACGGTGTAAACGTGGCCATTGTTCAATACATATGAAGTTGAAATTTGCAGTTTCTAGTGCAGGTGACTAAGTATTTGCTCTTTAATTGGCCCTGTAGATGTTGAAAAAGTTTGTTTTTTGTTTATTCATTAGAGTTTATATTCCTTGAGTTAGTGTTAGAAATATTGCTTTGATAGTTGTATGGCAAATATTTATTATCACTTTTTTGGTGATTAATGTTACAGATCATATTATAATTTTCATTACTACAGTGAATGGAGAAGTTTTTTTTTGTTATAATTGTGATAATTTAATGAGCTCTTACAAAACGACAATTTTCTTAAAGTTTTACCTTGTCGTAGCTCCAGTTTTTTCTAACATGTTTCAAAAAAGTTAAACAGATAAACCAATGAAAGTTTCAAACAACCACCACTAGAATATACATGTACTGTCTAGACATGAATGTTCCATTAATTTATTATTTATGACTAATACATAATGTAAGTATTATTCTTTTGGTTTCTGCAGTATGATGCAATATATTATTCCCTCATGGAATAATGGCGAGAATTAATAGTAATAGTCTTTATTCCCTCCTGTAGTCCTATCGAATTAAGTATTATCATGGAAATGATATAAGCAAACTCCAGTGTTAGTTTCAGACGCCTTAGTAGTGTAGCGAGGATTCGAACCCCGATATGCTAACCACTACACTACCGAGACCACAAAATGAAAGCACTTATATAGAATAAAATGAGAATTATAAAGAAATTGCAAGGAATTAGGAGACAAAACATACAAAAAGCTTAGGTCTCCCAAAAAATGAAACAAATTTTAATAAGTGATGGATGAAGAATAGACTAGACTGTATAACTTTATTTTACTAAAAAAAAAATAACATTAATAGTAGTGAAATATAAGTATTCTAATTCTCTTCATTACAGGATGCCATGAAGAGGAGTTGTGTAGGCATCTGGTCTTGCAAACGTTGTAAGCGAGTTGTAGCTGGAGGAGCCTGGGTATATTCTACAACAGCAGCTGCTACAGTGAGGTCTGCTGTAAGACGTCTTAGAGATCTTAAAGAACAGTAGTTTTTATAAATTAACTAAATAAAAAATCTATTAAATTAAACCTCCATTATTTCAATTGGCAAAATGATCAAATTTCAAAATAAGTGTTCATAGAAAAGTTCTATTGTCATTTAGTTATTGATTTACTGTTCATAGAAAAATCTTATTGTCGTTTCTTTATACATTGCAAAATATGAAAATGAGCTCAAGTAGTATTAATACTTTCATACATAAATATCGGCAATGCAATTTTGATGCTCTTCTGTAGTTAATCCCGAAAAGTCTAAACAGTCAAAAGAATGAAAATTATGAACTGCTCTCTAAAATATCAATTTCACCCTTATCTAGTTGAATGCAATCAATTAGCAGGTGATTTAATATTCTTCTTCTGATCTTTGATTGGTAAATATTTCCGTATTTCTGTGGGACAATTCAATGGCGGATTTCAGAAGTATTTATGTTTGAAAATTGAACAATGAAAAAGTGGTGAAATGTACTGACCGTTTGGGAGATATTCACGTCAAATTCTAATAAAGATAGGTGAAAATTTAATTGAACCCAAAGCTTTGGTGAAGTTATGAAATCAAAAACCACAAAAACTGAACAAGTTTCATTATATTAAAATGTATTCAGATGTTACTCATTTTTTAGATTCCTACAATTTGTATAACAAGTCTGTAATGGAAACTATAGAGTATTTCAAAGATAATTTTTATGATAAAAATCGTAAGTCAGTTTGGAAAACTATCATCATAATTGAATAGGAAGCTGAGAAAACCTGAAGATTCTATAAATATATAACCCTTAATGGTCAAAATATTGATGGTTCAGTAGAGATATGTGAACCCATGAATGATTATTTCATAAATATTACTTTGTCTAGGAGCTGCTATCCCATATATACTGATAGAACTTTTTTTTATCAGCGTTCAAAATTATCAGTTTCTAACACTCATGGATGATGATTCAAAAGTGGATTGAAAGACAACAAACAACAATGAGAAGAACGAGTGGGTTTATAGAGCAAGTAAGATGAAACAAGAAAGTTAAACCAATGGGAACGTTCATGTACCCACTGAATTGAGATAAGAGTAAACCAACTTTCAACTCTTTCTTATTTTCGTTTGAAAATGGAAGTGCGCATGTGCAGAAAAAATAGTGAATGTCATTGTCAAAAAGGCGCGATTTCATTGGTTGATTCTTATTCCTTTTTTCAATGAGCAGGTCTAATTTTGTCTAATACATTATCTTATTTCATATTTCATCTTATTTGTTGTATAAACCCACAGTGATCAGGTACGTAGCTGAAGTGAACGGATATTAGATAAAGTAAAAATGAAAGTTGAATGTAAAACGGTCTTATAATTAGAAAGAACAGAAACGTTAGGTGTTTACAAAATTAGTTGTGAAGATTGCAACAATAAATACATTGAACAGGGCGGATGTTTCAGATAGCATTATGCACACGAGTTACAGAAGGGTGTAAAGGTCCAATGTCGCCCGACATGCTCTGGACAATTATCACAGAATTGGTGAAAGTATTCTGAAACTGATTTGGCATGTGCATTCGAGAGACTATAAAGAGCAAAATGTACAATGTACATGAATTGTGATGAAGGGTCCAATTCTTTTAGCCCGTTTTTCAGTTTGTTGTTGACAAAATAATTAGTAGAAACAGACGAAGTACATATATCGGACCAAAAAACTTTACTTTAGATCACACAGTATTTAAATAGCCAACCCTTCACTGCAGATTAACTATCAGTTCTCTCCTGAAGATGCTAACCTTGTTAGTGAAACGCGCATTGAGTGCAAATAAACTATATAGTTATTCTCTATAACAAGTTTCAACTTGTACACAAAAATAACATTGAAAATGAAACAAATGCATGTTGCTCCACGTGAGATTAGATTATCGTGGATTTATCACAAAGATGATGCTCCACGCGAAATCATAATGGAATGGTCGAGGCGATATTAGCGTCATTGTTAATAGATAGGTTTGTTCTGGTTCTGAAAAATTGTGGTTCTCGGACGTCAGGATCATGCGCAGTTAATAAAGAGCGTTCTGGTTTGTCGAGGACAAGTTCGGATTGATGAATCCTCTGTTCTGGTTTCGCATTTAAAATGATCTCGGACTGTCCTGAACTATCACGACTTGTTTTTGCTCTTGAGCGAGAACTGATGAAAACTGTTCTCGTTGCGCATGCGCAGTCAAGTTGAAGTCGTAGGTAGGGTAGGTTTTTGTGTATAGTTTATTATTTATTAAGCTGTAAGCTCCTCTACCTACTTTTGGTTTGTATGATTTATACAAATCCAAAAGTATTAGGATTTTCTCCCTGCTAAAAAAGTTATCTCCATCCCTATCGTATTTTTTTTCATTTTGTATTAGAAACTCTGACAACTGATTTTCTTCTGGAAAATATTTATTTTTTAGTTATATCGGGACCATGCACTTTTTCACTCAATGTTTACCTGACATGGTACCAAAAATGTTAAAGAAAAATTATGAAAATATACTAAATAAAGAACGTTTCAAACTGCGATTACGAATGACGAACAAACAGTGAACTGAGTGAACTCCCAAATATATATGCCCAAAATCCCAAAATACTTTTTAATGGCAGCCAACTCAAAACTTCAAAACTCAAACCTACTGTGTTGAAACATTAATTTCCAAGCTGCCCACTTGTCAAATAAAAGCTCCCTGTATACGAAAGATGGCGCAGTGGTCACTCAAAAAGAGCGTTCTGGTTCAACCAAGTGTTCGAGACTGTCCTGGACTGTCTGGGATTTTTTGCTTCTACGCATCATGTCCTGCGCAGGTTTGAAACAGTTCTGGATCTTCGAACCAGAACAAACCTGATATATTCAGGGCTATTCACTAAGTAAAGTGGTTATCGCAGTTGCTAACCGTCGTAGCCACTCTGATAATAACTTGCCATAATGACGGTGGTAAGCTGTTTTTCCTTGACGAGATATCTAAAGCAGTTGCCTGTGAACCACTACTCACATGCAGCAACTGGTCATTATAGTAGCAACTTAACTAGAAAAGTGAATACCAATTTCGCGCTTAGCAACTGACCTTGAACATAACGACAATTTTTAGTCGCTATCCATAACAACTCTGCTTAGTGAATAGCCATTATTAGTCGATACCTGTGTAAAAAGGATTTGAAGCGTTTTTGTTATGCCATCTACAGTATAATGTCGATCTTTTCGTTAACTTGACAATGCACAAGAAAGTTTCCTACTCTGAAGGGAGGAAAAATAGGTGCAGTGTTGTTCTGTCTGTCAGTTTGACTCAAATATTGAAATAAATGATAGTTTCAAATTAGAGTTGACGATGGAAGTTTGTGAGGAAAATGAAGGTTCAGGCATTAAAATAATCTTGAAAACATGAATGATCTTACGCCATTGACAAAAAACTCAACTTCTGTTTCTGAATTAACTGTCATGATTCTGGCATTAGGCATAAGTAATAAAGTAATCAAAAAAAAGTGTGATTCAGGCTATAACATCCGTAAGAAAAATGAAAAAAGTGGCATGACTTGGAAATGAAATCGCTAGTGCCATTTACACGTAAACTAAAACCAATAATGATTGAGAGTAGAAGTGAGCCCAGTTGACAGCAAATCGGGGGCGTGCTTATTAATTTTTGAGAGGGTTAAGAATGAAAGAAAAATTCCTAGTACAATTAGTTAAAATATTCATACACATTTTTTATTTATTTCATGAAAACTTTGCAATATCGTAATTTACCAAATCGTTGTAGTCTTAGGTGGGCCTTTATGAAAACGGAGTAATAATCGTGGTAATTATAGTAGGTACCAAATAAATTAGCAATATTAATAAAAAACACAATATATATATATATATATATATATATATATATATATATATATAACTTTTTTTCACTATTGGGTTGCAGCAATTGATAAGTAACGAGTAACTTAAACTCACCGTCAGGGGTACTAGAAAATACAAATTACAAATTTTTGATATCAGAATATAATATAAATGTAAATTTTCGTCTAATCTTCAACCTCAGATTCGTCACTGTTGCTACCGCTATCATCAACCCAGCCAACACATCTGTGACATGACATCCCTGCGATGTCACTATCAAGTAACACTGAGACATTACTTTTGTTAGGTCGCTGCGATGTACACATTTGGCATGTAACTATTGCGATATCGAGTTGATGTGATATTTGTGACATCCACTAGATATCGCTCTTATGATGTCCAGTAGATGTCGCTCTTATGATGTCCAGTGTATATAATTCTGGTAATATCCATGAAATATCAATGATACAGAATACAGGCCTGCCAATATTTCTGGATAGATTTCAGAATATATCCCACATATTAAAGGCAGAAAGTAAGTCGCAGATTGATAGCGAAATAAGGGCCAGTTTTTCAATACAAGGATAAATGAGTTATCTGTCAGACAGATGAGAGAAGAGAGAGAGTGCGCGTGGGTAATGTTTGGCAGTGATAAAGATGATATCTGTTGGTTATTTTTATCTGATAGGTATCTAGCATTGAAAAACCGGTCCTAAATCGCACATCTTGTCGCAATTACGTCGCAAAATTGATCTCAATTTTGTCACAAAATTTGTCGCAATTTTGTGACAAAATTTGTCGTAATTTTGTCACAATTTCGTCACAAAACTTGTTGAAATTTTGTCACAAAACTTGTCGCAATTTCGTCACAAAACTTGTTGCAATTTTGTCACAAAACTTGTCGCAATTTCGTCACAAAACTTGTCGCAATTTCGTCACAAAACTTGTCGCAGTTGTGTCACAGGCGATGTCGCCTGAGTGTGACATCGCGACATATGAGCGACGTAAATGCAAGTTCCCTGCGACAAGTTTTGGGACGTCACACGCCTCGTCGTGATATCGCAGGGACGTCTCTGCGATGTAACTGTGTTGGCTGGGAAAGTGAATTATGATTAGTTCAATATTGTGTTCAATACGGTTGTCTACGTCCCACATTTTTTGCTCTTCTTTTAAAACATGCTGCATGCATTTCTTCCAGTCTTCTGCAGAAACAGTTCGAATAGCTTCTTGTAGGTGATGTTGTACGTCCACTAATTTAAATGTTCTGTTTTCTCGTGCCACATATCCTTTTACTTGCGCCCAGATTAATTCTATTGGGTTCAATTCGCAGTGGTATGGTGGTGACCTTAAAAATGTAATTCCACGACTTAACGCCATTTCATCCACTGCGAATTTTTTATATTTGTCTGTGTGTAATTTTGTTGGCTGAAGTAGTTCTGCCTTTAAACTATCTTTGTTATATTGGATGTTCTTATTAATTAACCATTCTTGAATTGCTGCTTTTTTCCATGATTGTTTCGGTAATGGTTCTAAATGTCGACTATGGTATATGGCATTGTCCATGACGATGACAGACCCAGGTTCCACAAGTTGAATGATGCCTTCAAACCATTTTTCAAACACCTCCGCATTCATCTCATCATGATAGTCGCCTGTTTTCTTAGATTTAAATATTAATTCACCATTTGGTAAAAATCCACTGTCGCTTCCTATATGCGTGAGTATCAGACGACTACCTTTTCCAGATGGCTGTTTTAACCCAACTGACAAACCTTCAATAAAGGCTTGTCGTGCACTTGTTATATTACCGTCCTGCCATACTTTTTTGACCGTATGTCCTTGGTTAACCCATGTCTCGTCCATGAAGTACTTTTTTTTTTGAGCTTCCGAAATTCGTAAATTTTTCTTAGATAGTTTCTTCTCCATGCTATTATTTCTTGACGTTCAATGAGAATGCTTTTCCTGTCAACTTTTCCGTACGTAAATTTCATTTCGTGTACAAGTTTCCTAAAAGTTTCTTTACCCATTTTTGGGACCAATTCATGATTGCTAAGTGCCTCCAGAGCTGTTTGTAGTATGGGCAGCTCATTTCTGAAAAAGAAACTGTGAATAGTTCTGCGTATACTGGTTTTGGCTTCTTCATCAACTGTGATTTATTTTCGTCCGCTACTGGTGTTTGGCGTTTGTACGTCCCCATGAATTTCTGCTTCTCTTAGTATTTTGTAAATCGATGATATTGGTACACCGGTATAATCAGAGCACATATATAATAATTTATCTTTTGTGGAACGTAATGATGTAGAAATGCCCGGTTGGTTATTCGGAGGTACACACGTCGAATTACAGCACACATGCACAAAGTCATCTTTTGGTGGCTGATGATCTCTTTCAAGATAGTGAAATGCAGTACAATTTGTTTTTCTCTTACTGACCGAGACTCCGACCGTTTTACCTTTTTCGACGTGGAAGGCCCGACCATGTCTCCCATTTTTGAGTAGTTTGAGAACGGTGTAGAAATATAATTATGTAACGCTTATACACTTATTAGCACTATTATTTTCACCAATTGTTATCACAACACGTCGATTGCTGACTAAATTAACTGTAAAACGTACAATTCACGCTGTATAATTCACAAACCAATGATACGCTCATGGCTGCAAGTACATTAGTGAGGACTGCAACGATGAGATGGAAGTTACGGTAAAGTGACAAAGATAGAAATATCGTTGCGTACAGCGTTGCCACTAGTTGTAATAAATATCTACCACTATACAGAAAATAATGAATTCTAACTAATCTGTAATCAGGAAATGTATAAGTATTACTCATTACAAGCTCATTACTGATTTTTGTCATAAATAATACCTTTTAATCGTACTAGTATTGTGTATTATCTATAATTTGCCACAACCTACAACTCTACTGCTTACTATATTTTGATTCTGCTATAAACTGGTAACGTAAAATTTAGATATGACAACGCGCTTTACTCTCAATCATTATTGGTTTTACTATAGTATATATCCATCCCTACAAATGATATTTCTATATGGTTGACTTAGGCTGAATTCAGACAGATCCGAAATCCGATCGTACGACGATCAGATAGCTTTCTGAGCAACGTTTATATATATCAACGTTGGAGTGGAGGAATTTTGGAGCCAAGATCCACGTTAGCGTTGTTCTAAACACGACCATTTAAAAATTATGCAAACCACTAAAAAAGAACTCTGCATTAGTATTCGCGATAGAAAATAAGCGATACGCCCCTATCGACTTTTGCGAGAACACTGAATGGTTAGATCGCCATAATCTGCATATGTTTGTATGGGGCTGTTGTGTTGACCCTTCCCTTCAGTCATTGTGAATTTTTATAATTTGTGTGTGTGTGTTTTAACATCGATTGTGAAGATTCTGAAGGAGTTTGGAAATATTCCAGTGAAATAAATGGAAGGTTTGGTGTTTTCCATTTATTGTGAGCGTATATTTATTTTTTGTTGTTTTCTAGTTCTGGATATAAACGAGTTAATCTTTGATACAATCTCTACGATATGTGTTGAGTCGTGTCTTTCTTGAATTATGAACAGTTCAAGAAACTATCGTTTTTATTCAAAATTCTTGTACAAACTTCTGTCTTTTTTTCTGACATGTATTCAGTAACTAGGTAATCAAATTCAAAACACAGAAACTATATATATACGGGGTCATAATATAGAAATTATCATAGGTAAACGGTGCAGACACCACATTTCTCTCCCCCGTGAAAGAAATCAGTTCTCTTCACCATCAGTAAGCAAGCGGCATAATTTTGCAACAGGGCGGCGGAATGTAGAGGTTCTTGTTTTCACATCAGCCACTCGTATCCGTCCATCTGGTCCTGGGATCACTTTTTCTACTCTTCCAATTTTCCAACTATTTCGGGGAGCAGAGTCGTCTACTATCAATACGATATCACCTATAGCGATGCACTTGTTGTCGTCTATCCACTTCGTTCTTCTGGTGAGTTTTGGTAGATATTCACGTACCCATCTCTTCCAGAATGCGTCGGTAAGCATCTGCGATTTTCGCCATTCTTTGCGCGAATAAGTACTTATTTCTGCACTACAAGGTGGCCCATTCTGGTTTCCATATCCTATCAGGAAGTGGTTGGGAGTTAAAGCCTCTGGATCTGCAGGGTCTACAGAAACATGAGTCAGAGGTCGAGAATTTACAATGTTTTCCGCCTCGGCAAACAGAGTTCTCAATGTTTCATCTTTCAGAGACTGATCATACAGGGTAATACCAATGGTTCTCTTCACCGACCCTATCAGCCTTTCCCAAATACCTCCCATGTGTGGAGAGGCAGCTGGCAAAAATCTAAATATGATACCTTCTGAAACCATGGTGTCAGTTATGGAAGAACAATCCAACTCTAGCAATGCTTTCCTCAGTTCCTCTGAAGCACCTCTGAAATTGGTACCATTGTCGCAATAAATTGTTGATGGCTTTCCTCTTCTCGATAAAATCCGTCTTATAGCCATAATCGCAGAGTCAGTTGATAGACTATGAGCGACTTCCAAGTGAATGGCTCTCACTGCCATACATGTAAATAAGACACCCCACCTCTTTTCTGTTCTTCTGCCAACTGTGACTTTCAGTGGGCCGAAATAATCCATACCCACATTAATGAAGGCTCGAATATCAGGGGTCAAACGTACAGCAGGCAGTTGTCCCATCGTTGGTATACTTGGTCTCACTTTGGACTTTCTACATTTCAAACAGCGTGTGAAAGTAGATTTTACGGCAGCTCTTCCATCGATGACCCAAAATTTCTGTCTGATCTCGTTAAGAATTGTTTCTACTCCTTGATGGCGAAATTTCACGTGAAAATGTTGGAGAAGTAGTTTGGTATAAGCATTATGTGGGCTCAGTATACAAGGTTCCTTGGTCTGCATACTCATACATCTCGCCAAATTTGTCCTTCCCTTGAGAATCAGGAGTCCATTCTCATCTAGAGCTGCATTCAATTGCTTTAGACGGCTTCTTCCTTCCAGTGGTGCGTTATTTCGTAATGCAATAATATCTTCACGAAAACTTTGCCACTGAGAATATTTGATCCAGTGCTGTTCGGCCTTTTGGAATTCTTCTACAGAAACACATTTTCCAAAATCAATTTTTTGATTTTTTATTCTGCTTATCAAAATTTTACAGAATCTCAGAAGCCACGAAGTTGCTCTTATCAAGCGAATCCATTGGGAGAATCGTTCAATTGCGGGAAGATAATTATACTCTTCGCCGTGGAGGACAATGGCTACAAAATTATTTTTCTTCTCCAATTCTGAATCATGGCAATCATCAGACTGTTTTTCATTTAGAACAGGCCAAAATTCTTCCTGTTTTTTTCAAGAATTCTGGACCATGAATCCATTTCACAAACAAATTTGCATATGGTGTACTTGAAGACGGTCTTGTTGCTTCGTCAGCTATATTTTCCTCAGATGACACCCAACGCCAGTCACTTGTATTAGTCAATTCTTGTATTTCTCCTATACGATGTGCCACAAATTGTTGATATTTTCTTCCGTCTGCCTTTATCCAATCCAAAACACATTTCGAGTCAGTCCAAAAGTTCATTTTCTGAATGTTCAATTCTACATGTTTTATTATGCTACAAGATAGCCTACTCGCCATAACTGCAGCCTGAAGCTCCATTCTGGGAATTGATAACGGCTTCAACGGAGCAACTTTGGTCTTTGCTGCTACTAAGCTCACATTTACCTGAGATTCTGAGACTATACGGAGGTATGCTACTGCGGCGAATGCTTTTTCACTCGCATCAGCGAATACATGCAGCTGAATATCATTTGCAAGATGGACGATAGGAGAATAACATCGCGGAATTTTTATTTTCGCTACTTCCTTCAAGTCTTTGGTCCAAGAGATCCAATTTTTCTCAAGATCACTCGGGAGTTTCTCGTCCCATTGAATTCCACTTCTCCAAATGTCTTGCATGATGATTTTTGCCCTCACTGCATAAAATGCTATCAATCCTAGTGGATCAAATATTGACATTACATTTTTCATTACATGTCTCTTTGTGACATTTTGTTCAGATGTCAATGTCTGATTGAGGTTTACTAATATTTGATCGGTTTTCGAGTCCCACCATATACCGAGTACTCGTTGTGCCGATCCTCTTCCACTATCGAGCATCTTGGCTTCCAACAAAGTTTCGGGTAATGCTCGTCTCACAGCTGTTGAATTGGATATCCAGTTGACGATTTGAAATCCTCCAAGATCCAGTACCCTGCTCACTTCATTTATCAGGGATACAGCTTCCTCCTCGGTGTCCACTGAATCCAAATAATCATCAACATAGAATTTTTCAGTTATGGCCTTGAAAATTCTGTCAGAAGATGCTTGTTCCTTGGCGTTCAAATTTTTAATAAATTGTGCACAAACAGAAGAGCATGTTGCTCCGAAAGTCATGACCTGCATTTCATACGTATCAGGTGTTTTTGTAAGATCTAATCCTCTCCATAGGAATCTTTGGGCTTCTCGATCGGACTTTCGTATCAGCACTTGGTGGAACATTTCGCAAACATCTCCGCAGATACCATATTTTCTCTGTCGAAATTTCCACAACACCGAAACCAATGGCTGTAGAAGATCTGGCCCAGATAACAGGAAATCGTTCAAGCTATAGCCATTACATTTTGCTGCCGCGTCGAAGACTAATCTCATCTTGCCGGGTTTTCTAGGATTTATGACAGGAAAATGCGGTAGGTACCATGTCCGTGGGGTTTCAATTTCAGCTTCTTGAGGTGTTAATTTCTTGGCGTATCCTTTCTCTATATAGCTGGTAATTTTCTTGCTGTAGTCTTCAGCTAAAATTCTGTCCCTCTGAAGTTTTCTTTCAACGCATCTCAGCCTCTGAATTGCCGTCGGTTTACTCTCGGGAAACTTAAAATTTTCGAATTTCCACAGAAGACCTATTTCAAACCGTTTACCAACTCGTTTTGCAGTTGATTCCATAATATTCATAGCCCTCACGTTATCTTTGCTTGGTTTTGGCGCCTTATCGATGCACACTCCAAAGGCTTCAATGGAAAATGACTGCTTAATCAGTTCATGCAGATCATCCTCTGTTTTATTGACATCACAGACGTGAAACGTATGAATTTTACCACTTTCAGCTATATTCGGAGTTGGACCATGGAGAGACCATCCTAATTGACATCTCGTTGCAACGGGACATGTTTCTGGACCATTCCTGAATTGTCTAGGAGTCGTTAGGATGACGTTATCTTGCCCAAGTAGCAGCATTGGCCTTTCATTGTTTATATCGGCGATAGGAAGGCCCCTTAGATATTCATGCTTTCCCCAAACTTCCATGTCAACAGTTTGTTCTGGCAATAAAAGCGAGTCTATGGTCCTAACATTCTTCAGTGCGAATTTTGTGGAATTCTGCAATCCAGATATTTTCATATCTATTTTTTCTGACTTGTCATGGCAGGCAGTTTGTCCATTTGTCCACTGAATACATAGTGGATCAACTTCACCATGTAGTTCAAGCTTTTTCGCAATGCTTTCATCCATCAACGTAACTGTTGAGGCTTCATCGCATAATGCCAATACTCTCAGTACTCCTTTTGGTCCATGTATTAATACTGGAAGCATTCTCAGAAGAATTTGCTCGGTTTGATGTTTCACCGCACACACTAGCTCGCTTTCGCAGTTCGGAAGACAATCTTGATCGACATCGACAAGTTGCGAGGATCGAGCTTTATGTAAAAGAGGATGGTGATAGAATTTACAGCCATCTGTACCGCATTCTTGCCTATTCTTGCATTTGAATTTCTGATGACCCTTTTGAAGGCAGGAAAAACACAATTTTTTTTCAGTTATGATTTTCCATCTGGTATCCAGGTCATCAGATGTCATTTGTGGACATATTTTTTCGGTATGTATCTTTTTCTCGCAATATAAGCAAGTTGATCCTCTATTTTCGGAAGCTTTTTTCACAATTTCCTTTGTATTCAGGACAGTATCATGTCTTTTCTGGAAATATGTTCTCTTGGGGTTGAATTTGTTGTCTGGTTGACTGATAGGTACTTGAGGATTGGTCACATAACACGCTGCCTCGGCCATTTCTCCTATCCAAGAAGCAAAGTCTTTCAAGGATACATTTCCCTTATTTTTCATCATATATTCCCCCCATCTGAGCTTCATCATGTCGGGTAATTTAGCAAGTAAGTCTTTCTGCAGTTGAGGGTTTCTTAAATAATCTAAAGAGACCAAACTCTCCATAGTGGCTACAAGGTTGCACACTTCATTTGAAAAATTAATCAATTTATCAATATTATCTCTTATTGGCGGAATATTTTTAATCTTGGCTATCATAACCTCGATAATATATTCTGGTCGCCCAAATCTTCTTTTCAACGTGTCAAGAATCAAATTTGTATTTTTGGGAGACAACAGTAGACCTGCAACTGCCGATTTGGCTTCCCCTCGTAGACATTTCTGCAATTTTACCAATATTTCGTCGGCACTGTAGTCGCACATTTGACTTATTTGTAGAAACCGTTGATGGAATAATGGCCAATTTTCAGGGTTTCCATCAAATACAGGAAAATCTCTGTCCATAATATTGCGGGCTAACAATGTATCTTGCCTCGCTGGAGCAACGGTTTTGATGACATCTGTGAGTGTTTGACAAAGCATCTGGATTTCGTCACTAGATTTTCCTTTGGCCTCAGAAATCAACTCATTATCTGGAGGTGCTACAGATTCTACATTATTGACCCATTCAACAACTGAAGATTTTCTTCTGTTTCCATTTTCACTATGTGAATATTCATTTTCAGATGTTTGGCTATCACAAGCGGAGTTTCCTTCTGCTTCTAATTCTGCTTCTTTCAATTCATGCTCCATTCGTAATATCTTCATTCTATTGTCTAATTCTTTCTTCTTAATTTCTAGGTCTTCCTTCATTTTATTTAGTGTTTGCTTTTCCTTTTCAGTCTGAATAGCAAGCCTCTTCTTCTGGAGATCTATTGAAGTTGAAGATTTCTTTGAAGAGTGAACAGAACGAGAATTTATCTGATCGAAGCGATATTTGAGGGACTTCATTGACTTTGAAGATGTCTCAATTACTGTATTGTCACAGGATTCCACATTTTCCATCATTACTGATTGGGATCTAGGTCTTGAGGATGTACGAGTTGATTGAGAAATCGAACTAGTGTTTATCATGGTGGGTAAGGTACTAACTTTTTCTGTACCAAATCCAACTGGCCACTCAAAGTCATGTGACAAAGTTCTATTCACACCAGCACTATTTCTTCTCAATCTTTCTTTACGTTCTCCAAGTGTATTTTCCATAACTGTTTCAGATCAGCTCGAAGGACCAATGTTGAGTCGTGTCTTTCTTGAATTATGAACAGTTCAAGAAACTATCGTTTTTATTCAAAATTCTTGTACAAACTTCTGTCTTTTTTTCTGACATGTATTCAGTAACTAGGTAATCAAATTCAAAACACAGAAACTATATATATACGGGGTCATAATATAGAAATTATCATAGGTAAACGGTGCAGACACCACAATATGGGTGATAATGTATAAGTTATTGTGTAATGCATTATTCTAATTAGGAAGCATCACATCTACTATATCTGAAATCTGCCACTTCTAATACTTTATTATTGCTTAATTATATTGAAAAAAATTTATATCTAAGTGAATAAGGTAAATTTTCCAACAGAGATTTAATTTTCAATTATTTAAGGTGTGCATTAATCATTGAATTATGCAATATTCGTTCAGTAAACACGACTTGATAGCAGAAAATCATATATCCAAGTCTTATCTGGAAACAACTTGTCTTTCGAATTTTATAATGTTTTGATAATGAAAAACCTTCGAATTAGTCCGATCAAATGTTGTTTAAGTATTCTACTCTCGATTGAGTCACTTCTCACACAGAAATTCATAAGAAATTGAAAATTTCACGAACAAAAGGAACACAATGAACATCGAAGCTCCATATATACACATGCAAATGTAAACATAACAATCTAATCATGAACAGTTTCGTGTTTCTCCGCGCTAGCGCTGCGATCTTATTCTCTATCGCGAATACGACAATTGACGAACAGAACGAGGAAGGACGAATCTTGACATCTGTGTCACTCTGTGTCAGCGTGTCTTAGCTCTTGACATTTCAGACATTTGACAAATGGCTGTGGCTGAGTTTTAGTAGTGTAGCAGAGCAGTAGCATCAAATCAAATAATGAGTTTGGAAAGTTTGATTGAGTGAACATAATTAAATCATGCATATAATGGTGTGATGTGCGAAAGTGCAGAGTTTATGGCAAAAAAATCGAATTCCACAGGAATATTGAACGGCAACGAAATGACACTCACTCTACCTGATAACACTATTCAACCCAATGAACTATCAAAATTAAAAAGATCATTTACATTACCTAGAAATCCTTTCAATCCAACGAGAATGTCAAAACGAAGATCAAAAACGAAAGATGAAACTGATTCCAAGATAGTTAAAAATGAAACTGACGTAAACAAAAAAATATTCAGACGACCTTCTATAAGAAAGTTCATAAATAAAATAGCACAGCATATTGGAGCGGTTCCTGGAATCAATCAGAACATAGATAACAACAGGGTACCCCCTGTAGGCTTGCAAACTTGGGGTCCTGACGATACTCCTGGAGTTACTGGTCTAAAAAATCATGGTAATACATGTTTCATCAATGCAGTGTTACAATGCATTTCCCACACTGATGTTCTTGCTGAATATTTTGTACTGGACAGATACAAAATAGACTTATCTCGGAGGAACAAACTCAACTCGAAAAAATTTGGGACCAAAGGGGAAGTAACAGAGCAATTAGCATTAGTTCTGAAAGCACTGTGGGCTTGCCAGTACAGCCCTGATTTAAGTAATAATTTCAAACAAGTGGTTGAAAGGCATGGGGCTCAGTACAAGGGCACTCAACAACATGATGCTCTCGAATTTTTGCAATGGCTACTGGATAAAGTTCACGAAGACTTGAATACTGCATCTAAGAAAAAGTTCAAATCTGTGAAGGTAAGTGTTTTCAATATCATAATCCTGACATTATTTATAGATAACAGACTTCTAAGAAAATTATATTGCTGAAAGTACTATGTTACATTATTGTTCGACGTCTCTGAGTGAATGAATCCTTGCTATTAGCAATTAGTTTGCTACAAAAATTTAAGTTTCAAATAATAGTTTCTAAATAGTTCAAGGGATACAAAATGTAATATGGTCTGTGTGAACTTTCTTGCCATACCTAATCTTGTTCACATCTCAAAGTTGAAGTGATTTGGTATACAATCAGCAGATATCAAAATTTATGTGATTTCAGTGGACTTATACTTATTTCTCAGCAATTTCAACGAATAAAGTTATCTGCCCTAAAATTAGCTCAATTCCTGTTTCATCAAACTATCTAACTACCTAAATTATATGACACTCCCTCTGTGTCCTTGACCTTGAATTCCAAGCTAAATAACTCCCACACTAGAAAGTGTTCCAATTGTACTAATGTTCACCTTATGAATTAGTTTTGAAATATATTAGATATTTGTCTGGAGGTATGCACAGATAAGTACTTAACTTCAGATTGAGTTTAGTAAAGAGTGTGCTTACTTGGAAATTGAAAATATCTCAGTCACAGTTAATTACTCAATTGAAAACTTTCTGACTTTCAATCAAATTCTGAACATTTTTTTATATCGTGAGAAATTATTCGTCAGGAATCATTTGTTAAATATTTCTGCACTAAAAAGTCTTTGAATTTGAAAACAATATCACGTGAAGGGTCCTAGTTAACACCACCAATATTTCAGTCAAATTTTGAAAGAAATTAGTTCACAAATCTCTACTCATTTAGCCTATCTGCTGAACCTATCAGTTACATCTGGCAAATTTTCATCAAGTCTGAAAACAGCTATCATCATACCAGTCCATAAAAAAAATGAAACTACAGATATTACTAATTATCGCTCCGTGGCTCTCCTAAGCATTTTCTCAAAGATTTTTGAAAAGGCAGTAAACAAGAAAACTTTAACTTAAACTTTTAAGCTAGATTCAGGATTCTGTCTGATTCTCAACATGGGTTTTGCAAGGGCAAGTCCACCCAATCAGCTACCTGCAGGTACATAAAAGCCATATATAGTTCTTTGGATAACGGAAGGCATGTTGCAGGCGTATTTTTTGATCTGTCGCGTGCATTTGATTGTTTAAATTTTAACTTCATCGAAAGTAAACTGTATAATCTGGGATTCAGAGGTGTTTTCTTAAGATGGATCAGTGACTTCCTCTCAGACCGTACAATGTTTGTTAGGATCAAAGACAAGAAATCGGACTGTCATGAGCTAAGTTCTGGGGTTCCTCAAGGATCTATGCTGGGACCACTCATTTTTTATTCATTAATGATCTGACTTATTTCTTTGAAACCTGTGAAAATGCTCTCACTCTTTTTTGCTGACGAGACGTCTTCAACTGTCTCAGCAAATAGTAGAGAAGAACTACAGTCAAAAACAGGGGAATTGATATCAAAATTCTTAAAATAGTGCAGAATCAATAATCTGATAGTGAACTTGAACAAAACAAACTAAATCTATTTCAACCTAATCAATGACATGCAAAAGCATTCACTTGAGTTAGAAATCAATGGAGTTGCACTCTGAGTACAAGCTGTACGAAATTTCTTGGCGTCCATGTAGATAGCTGTTTGAGATGGTCCGATCATGTCACAGCAACATGCAAAAAAAATAAATCAAGGGTATTATGCAATCTTTAGAATCAGGAATTGTTTGCCTCTACATGCCCTTCTCTATGTATATTATAGTCTGGTTTATAGCCATCTCAGCTATAATATAGTTCTTTGGGGAAATGCTGTGGATAAAGACAGGGTCTTTATTGCCCAAAAAAAGTGATAAGGAAACTATTTTGTATTCCTTAGAGGGAGTCCTGCAAGATACACTTATTGATCACAAAATTTTAACATTTCCATCTATCTATTCAAGTTACTATTATATGTCAGAGAAAGTATAATAGACTATAGCAAAAATTCTTCCTATCATAGCTACTCAACACGACATGCTGATCTGTTAATTGTTCCTAAGCACAAAACTTCCAAATTTGAACTATCACCTGAATACATGAGAATCAAATTATTCAACCACTTACCCAAACGCTTCAAAAACAGTAGCATTATAGCATTCAAAAAAGATGTTGAAATATTACTCCTTGCCAAGGGCTACTACATTGCCATGGAATTTCTCTCAGACCATCTGGACTGACATTCAATTTTTACAAATACACAAAACTGTTTCCTTTTGAATTTTAAACTTTAACGTTATATTGTATATGTATTGTATTTTATCCATTCTTATCTATTTTGTCCGCTAAGAAATTTTTCAATCTGTTACTATTGTCAATTTTTTTTGGACATATCCTATACGATGTAAACGTCTCTAAAGATGAATAAATATTATTATATTACATTATTATAATAGTTATGAGTGTCAAAGCCAAAGCTAGGATTATTCGAGTTGGGAACAGTTCACATTATGTGAGAGTACTCGGAGAGTAGTTCCCAATTATTATAATTAACCACTTAATCAACAATGGAAATATTGATTAATATGTGTGGAAGTCATTACTAAAAAATGATGTCTACTGAATTCCACAGATCAGAAATAGAGTTGCGTTTTTATTTATCTTTTTTTGGCCAGATGCCACATTGAAGATTTTTTACTTACTAACAAGTAATCCATTTGAGCATACTAGCTACTCTCATTAAGTGTGGGTCAGCATGTTCCATTAATATCTTGGCAAGCTATGTAGTCTGTTCCATATTCAAAGAACAGTAATATTATTTTTTCGAGATCTATCAAAGAAACAAATGATGAAGACTTGGTAAAGGTATAGATATCCCCCTCGTGGCCTCTGTAAGGTGTTAGTTCAATAACTTACTCTAAGTTGAAACTGACCTGAACGAATTGTTTCAAAGCAAATACATTTATAGCCAGTGTTCGAGTGTACTCACCGACTATGTGAGGAACAGTAATCACTTTGAAATTATTGTCCTTCTATTCATTTCCAGGATTATTTTGTGTGATATATCTCCATCAGTAAAAGGGACGACAATCACCTTTGACGAAAAAAAAGGAAACTTTTTACTATATACTTAATGTAAAAGACATAACCCAGAATCTTTCACATTATCAATTTAATGAATATCTACCACTCATTGGTATATTCTACACTGAATTGTATGGGCAAAGAGTAGAACAAATAATCTTTGGTATAGGTTTAATAGGGAGCAATATAAGAAAGATTTTTTAAAACGTCTAAAAGTATGACGTTTTGTGACTAAAAGCTAAGATGCCTGGGAAACCCTGGTGTATCTACTTATACTTGAATAATTTTGGGATAAACTTGGCGAAAACTGATTGCTTGATTTCTGAGATCGCAAATGCTTCAGATCGCTATTGTAGATGGCGATCAGTCATATACCACATGAAGCTTAATTTTCAGTAGAGAGGAATGTGCAACCGAATATTCTACCACTGTTTATTATTTTCCTACTGAGATTTTGACAGCCCTGACAGCCAATGAAATGCGTTTCAGAAAACGTGCATGTAACGTGGAAACCTACCGTTAACAACCTGTCAATACTGTCACTGTTACCTCTACAAGTTTTTAGTGTGTTTATATCAGTTTGTAAGACTGGACTTTGATTCCGAGAAAATTTACTTTGCCCATTCACCTGAGAATTTACGACAAAGTTCATGCTAGTGTATTGAAAGTGATAGACTGTCTTGGAATTGGGGATACACACATCAGTTATGCTACGGTTCAAAATACGTATCACATCGATATTTCCTTTATTTAAACAAAACTTTGTTTTCAATATCTCATTGATAAGAGCTACAGATGTTTCCTCCTCGATATAAGACTTTCGCTCAAGCTGAAACGAATAAAATTAGCTACAACGCTACATTCATGTTATTATTTTGGGGCGATTTGTTTTGTACTTACCTTAGGTGCTGAATAAAGAAGAATATTTGGATCCCCAGATTTTGACTGATCACACAAAATACGAAATCTTCTACACATCGTGAAAAAGTACTTGTAATAACTTCAAAACTTTTTCTACTTATATAGACTTTCAAACACTGTTGAATGCGAAGAAATAATTTTCAGAGTTTTCATTGACAACAATAAACCTCAGAGTTACGTCAATATGTCAATAACGCCCCCTATACAAAAATTAGAAAGCTTTTGTAATCGTCGATTGTTTTTCGCCAAGAAATTCTAAACAATATCGAATCACTAGATACACCAGGGTTTCCTAGGCATCTTACTAAAAGCATTGTTTATAGAGATATAGGGTGTCTTTATGACAGGAAACTAACCTAGAAGTCCAAATCTGACCACATGGTCTACACAGGTTAATTAGTTTTTTAATATTGATTTTAACGTGTATTTTGTAATTATATACCTGTGTATACCATCATTTTACTCATAATGAAACTTCACCCCATTGGTACTCCAAAATATATTACTCAGATAACCTCACCTAAGTTGTAAGTATGATAATACAACCAAATTAATACCACCCACATGATTATAATCAACTTGTAGTTCCCTGATGATGGAATAAAGAAAGTTCCGAAAGCTTTGATGAACTTGTTCGATTTTCCCCAGGTCTCGTCACGAGTTCTGTCTAAGATTTCTTGTGAATGATGTAATAAATATGTAATCGCTAGCGGAGAATATCGTGGCATTTCGAATTCCTATTCGAAGTGTAATGAATGAATGATATTACTTTACTATTGATAAAGAAACATATTTTTCATGTA